>CM065460.1:40879379-41225958 GCA_032872475.1 Leptopilina myrica (nomen nudum) | reverse complement strand
ATATAATTACTAGAACAATACCAAATAAATTTACTAGAATGCATGTACAAATTCTATTGCATTGTTTTAGTGAAATTCTATAGAATAATAACTAGACTTTATGCAGAATCATTTAAAAAAAATTCTGCAAAATTTTCTATTATTTATCTAATTGTAATTTGTAACCATTAGTGAAAACAAACATTTTCATTGTTAATTCTAAAAAATCTTCCACCATTATTCAAGTTTTATTTTAAAAAAAGAGGGAAAAAAAAGAAAAAAGAGAAGAATTACAATTGAAGATATACGTAAAGCTTAGAAATGTAGTTTCATTAATTATAAAGAAACCCTCTTAATTGTCGCGATTCATCCAACGCTTCATTCTCAAGGTTTCGTAACTAAATTATTTACAATATCATCGACAATTCATCGACAAATGGGAATAAAATTTCTCTCTCTCTCTCTTCCTTTGACTAATTAAATTTCAATGAGACCTAATTTCTCTTTATTAAATTTTTATCATCCCGTAATGGAAAAGATTTTCTAATAAACATAAATTATGCCCGTGGATTATAACATTAAAATTCACATTTTAATATAAGCAGAAGATGAGTGTGAGTTTAACGATAGTGAAATCTCACACGAATGAAAATTAAAAGCTCTGAAAATTTGCTGTGTATAGGAAAAGTGAAAAATTAAAGAAATGAAGAGTTAACATTGTGAAAAAGAATCTCGTCTGAGGAAAATTGAGGGAAAAAATTTTTTTTATCTATATACATGAAGAGAATTTTCTGCAACATCTCAAAAATGTTTCATTTAGCCTCGACCTTTTTTTTTATTGAAAAATAGAAAGAAAAGGAGAGAGAGAAGAAAAAAATTTTTTTTGCTGAATCATGATAATGGATTTTGAGAGTAGGAGAAATTTTTTTTCCACCAAAGGTTTTTTGTAAAATATTTTCTCTTGATTGGCAGATTTCTGATTCAACTAAATGAGAAGCTGGCATCGTTAGCTAAGAGCAAAGAGTCTCAATATTCAACGGACACAATTAAAATTTTTTTCCACCAATTAACCTTTTTTTTTTGATTATTTCATTTTTCTAAAAAATTTAAAAACATTATTTTAGTTTTATAATTATAATAAAAAAAATTTGTTCAACTCTAATAATTTAAATCCTTTTCTTTAGTTTTTGCAGACAGAAAAAAGTACTGGAACAGTAAAAGTAAAAACTAAAAATACAACCATTGGAAAAAATTTTTTTTTTTTTTGAGACCCTTTGTTGACTGTGTTGATTAAAACAATCGAGAGGAATCTCATATCATTCCTTTTGGCGGAAAATGTTTGCTTAATCAATGTGTCTTTTGAAATTAATTGATTTTCGATTAATTAGTAGCACATGACTAACAATAAGTATGATGTGTGTACAACATATATGTAAATTTCCGCGTACATACAAACGTATGCCAAACTTATCGTTCACTGAACTGAATATTTGCTTATTCATCCGAAAATTTCATTCTCTATCGTATTTTTTTTTCGTTCTCTCCATTTTTACCTATCTTAAAAAAGTTGATTTCAACTAATGAATAGAAATTTTTACATCTAAAAATAAAATTCTGCCTCTACTTTCATTAAACCTTTGAGAACGAAAAAGTGATTCTATATGAAATGAATTTGCTTAAATTTTAATTTCTTTTCATTAAAATCATCCACAAATTAGAAATATTAAAAATGTTAAAAATATTTAAAATAAAAAAAACTATTATAAATTAAGAAAATAAAACATTATTGTAATTAAAAATTAAAAAATTAATAACACAAAAAAATTATTGTAATTAAAAATTAAAAATGTCAAGAACAGCAAAAATATAAAAAACAATAAAAAATACTAATAAAATTTTTTTAAAATATAAATCATCAATTAATTGTTAAGAAATATTTATATAATAATACTTTTTAGAGCAATTCAATTATTTTCAATAGAATGTTAATAAAGTTTCCCGAAAGAATAGAATTATTTTTTAAAAAATTATTAAATCCGATTATTTTCGAGAATTTTATTATAAATTCAAGAAATATCGCCAAATTTTGATAATATTCTTTTTAAAAAATCATCATTTTTTAAATTTTTAATAAAATTTCTTCAAAAAATTCAATTCTTTTCAAAATTTAGATAAAATTCTTAAAAACAATTCAATCATTTCTATAAATTGTAAAATCATTGGCAAATATAAAATTCTACGTCGTAATTTAATTATTTTTATTAATTTTAATAAAATTTCCCGAAAAAATACAATTAGATTTAAAAATAATAGTTAAAATCAATTATTTTAAAGAATTTTAATATAAATTCAAGAATTATCGACAGTTTTGATAAAATTCTTTAAAAAAAATCATTACTTTCGAAATTTTTAATAAAATTTCTTTCAAAAAATCCAATTATTTTCCAAAATTTAGACAAAATTCTTAGATAGAAAAAAATTTAATTTTTTTTATAAATTGTAAAATCCTTGGCCAGAAATCAATTATTTTCATAAATAATAAATTCTTAAGAGAGGGATTTAATTAGATTTCTATAAATAAAAAAAAGTCTTCTTAGTGTATTTCAATTATTTTTATAAATAATAAAATGTTTGGAGGAATTCAAATATTTCTATAAATTTTAATCAAATTTCTGGAAAGAATACAATTTTTTAGAAATGTTATTTAAATTGAATTATTTCAAAGAGTTTTAATAAAAATTGAATTATTTTCTACAATTCTGACATCATTCTTTAAAAAAAATCTTTATTCTCAAAACTTTTAATAATGTTTCTTTAAAAAATTCAATTATTTTTTATAATTTAGATACAATTCTTAGAAATAATTGAATAATTTTTATAAACTGTAAAATCCATGGAAAATTTAAAATTCTACGTAGTAATTCAATTATTTTAATAAATAATAAAATGCTTCAGAGAGTTTCCATTATTTTTATCAATTTTAATAAAATTTCCGGTAAGAATACAATTAGTTCAAAAAATATTATTTAAATTCAATTATTTTAAAGAATTTCAATCTAAATTCAAGAATTATCGTCAATTTTTATAAAATTCTTTTTAAAAAATCAATATTTTCAAAATCTTTAATAAAATTTGTTTAAAAAAATTCCATTATTTTCCAAAATTTAGATAAAATTCTTAGAAAGAAACAAATTCAATTATTTTTATAAATTTTAATTTAATTTCTCGAAAGAATCCAATTTTTTCAATAATATTATTCAAATTAAATTATTTCCAAGACTTTTTAATGAAAATTGAATTTTTTTCAACATTTCTAATATAAATCTTTGAAATAATTCAATTATTTATATAAATTGAAATAAAAAACAATTTTAATAAAATTTCTCGAAAGATTTCCATTTTTTCAATAATAGTATTCAAATTAAATTATTTCCAAGTCTTTTTAAATAAAAATTGAACTTTTTTCAACAATTCTGATAGAATCCTTCGAAACAATTCAATTATTTTTATAAATAGGAATACAAAACAATTTTAATAAAATTTCACGGAAAAAATTTAAATTTCAAAAATTAAAAGTATCAATATTTAAATAACAAGAAAAGTATCAAAAAAATAAAAAATACTAATAAAAAATTTCGAAAACAGAAAAAACTTCAACAAAAAAATTACGATATCGTTCATCTCACTCTATAGACTAAGACCCAATGCGAAAAAAGAATTTTCCAAGTAAAAATTCAAAAATAAATGTACTAACTAATAGAAAATAATATTTCATTAAAAAATGTGACAAGTGATCTTTTCTAAAAATTGAAATTTAGAGGGAAAATGAGTTCTTTTAGTTCGTTGCCTTGAGGAAATCGTTTCCTTTTCTAAAATTAGAGTCAACGACGTGAAACAAAGTCAGTGAACCTGCAATTTAAAATTAAATTGAAAAGTCGCGAAATTTTCTCACATTTTCACTAACAAGAGAGTAAGAGAGAAGGGGAGAAAGAAAGAAGACGATTGTTAATAAATAGAGAGAAAAGCCACTCTCTATTAAATGAACCAATGCATTTCAAAGACGAACAATCACATTCTGTCATCTATTTCTGGTCTAAATTCAAACTAACAAGACAACTTAAGCGGAAGAATAAACATGAATAACGAATATAGAGAAGTTATTTATTTGAAATATATATAGCTGTAGTACCTCTGTCTTTTCATTTGAAAACCGTATATGTGTATATAAAACACTACATGAATACTTGTTTCCTATACCATATACAATGAATTTCCCTCTGAATGGAGTGTATTTCTGAAATAATGCACCGTAAGACATTAATTAATTAACTTTTACAATGAAAATTCGCAAATGGAATAATATTTCATGACAAAAGGATTATTTTCAATTTCAAGTATAAATAATTATTTTTAAACTCAAGTTTTCTCTCTAAATTTACCACACAGTATATATGCTTATAACCATTTTTTCTCTAAACCATACAAGCTTTGTAATTTTGTATACTCGATAACAAAATTTTTAGAAAAAGAATCAAAAAGTATCTCTAAGACAAAAGAAAAGTATAGTAAAAAGTAGAGTTATCAAAAAATAAAGTCTCACGACTTTTTCATAATTTCAAAATTAAATTACATTCAAAAAATAAAATAATTTTATTTGTCAATAAATGTTTAAATTCCTATTTACTTTTTCCACGTAAATTAAAATATTTTAAATGATTTCAATGTAAAGCTGATTTTTGAAATTAAACTATTTCTAAAAACATTAAAACATCAAGAATTGCAGTTGTAATTTTTTTTTCTTTGTAAAATTTATTCATAAAATTACTCAAAACTATTTAAATATTTTATTTCAAAAATTTCAAAAATTATTACAGTTTGTACAAAAATTGAAACATTGAAAAACTCCCATTCACGAAATCTTCTTACTATTTAGTTATTTCTATAAAAATTTACACTACAACTCTTGTAAGATTCAATTATTGTAGAAAATTTTAAAATTCACGTTGAAATAAATTCTTATTAGAAATTTCTACAAGAATTAAATTATTTAAATGCAAAAAAAAAATTGTTTATTAAATCATTAAATTCTCATAAAGAACTTTATCTGAAATCCAAAATTTTTCAAATAATTTAATTTTTTGGAAAAAAGTGAATAAAATATTTTAAAAATTGCTTCTTTTTTCCAAAATGGATTTAAAACTGAACTCGAAATAATTGAAAATTTGAAATCCTGTGATGACTTTTATTATTTATAAAAATTTATTTATAAAATTTTCTAAAAATAATTGAATTCTTGTAACGCATTTTATTAGATGTTTTAAAAGTAATTGAATTCTTGCACCGAATTTTATTAAACTTTTTGAAAATAATTTAATTCTTCTAGCGAATTTATGAAATATTTTGAAAATAATTGAATTCCTGAGAAAAATTTTATTATTTCTAAAAATAATTGAATTCTCGTGAGAGAACTTTATTAAATTTTTTTATAATAATTTGTCGACCGAGTGATAGCATCATTAATATATATATATTTTTTTAATAATTGAATTCCTGTTGAAAATTTTATTTTATTATTAAATACAAAAATAAAATATTTATTGAATAATTAAATTCTTATAAAGAGTTTTATCAAAATTTTTGACAATAATTGAATTCATAATTCAAGAAATTTCATTTCAAGTATTTCGAAAATAATTAGAAAATTTTAGAATACAAATTATATCATAATTTTTTTAAATAATAAATTCTTTTAAAGAATTTTAATTAAATTTTTCAAAATAATTGCTTTTTTCGAGGAATTCACTTAAAATTTAATAAAAATAATTAAAATCCTGCGATGAGTTTTACTATTTATGAAAATAATTGCATTTCTGAGAATTTTCAATATAATTATAAAAAGAATTGAATTTCTGAGAATTTATAAAAAAAAATTGAATTTCTGCGAATACTTTTATTAACCTTTTTTCAAATATAACCAAATTTTTGTCAAGAATTTTACAAAATTTTGTTTAATTTATTAATTTTTTCGAAAAGTTTTACGAAAAATGTGTTTAAATAATTGAACTTCTGTGAATTTTTTTATTCATGAAAATAATTGAATGCTTTCAAAGAATTCTATAAAAACTTTTTTTAAATTAGTCAATTCTCTTGAGAACATTTTTTATTAAAATAACAAATATTAAAAAATTAACTGAATTTCGACAAATTTTTTCCAAATGATAGAATCGTTAAAATAAATAAAAAATAAAAAAAATTAATAAATATTTATCGAATTTCATACGAATTCGTAAAATTATTTCCAACAATTCCAATTTTTCCATAAAGAATTTTCGTAGACTTACAATCTAAAGTCAAAAAAAAAAAACAAGAGCTAAACTCACTCAGAGTTTAAAATATCAAATCCAATTTGTACCGAATGCTATACTTTCTATCGGAAGTAATACTTATTTTCTTTCTTATATTTTAAATCAATTTAAATGTCAATTTAATAGCGACTTGTGAGCAAGAAATAAGGAAAAAATACACGACTTCACATTTTAACAACGAATAAGAGAAGAATATAAATAAAGAAATATTTCTGAATCTAAATAAAATTTTCGTTTCATATTCTTCATTAAAAATGAAATATTAAAGAAATGTCAAATCTACAATTTATTCAAGTTTCCCTTTTATTATATTGTCAAAAAAGAAAAAAAATTATTTTCCACATCAATGGAAGAAGAAATATTAATTATTTTATAAACCATATAATAATTTGCATATTCCATCATTTTATTCGGTCTCCTGCTGTGCTAATTCTAATCTCCCGCTGTTAAATTAAATATTGGTGAAAGGAGTATTTTTTAATGGTAATATTTTTTTTAAGCGAAAAATCAAAACAAAATAATGATTATTATAAGAATTATAATATTGTAAATAAATATAGTAATAATGATATTGATTATAATAATAATAATAATAAAAAGAAAAATAGTAACGATAATAATGATAAAAAGAAAAATAGTGATGCAAATAATAATAATAATGATAAAATAAAAATAGTAATAAAAATAGAAATAAAAAATAATAATGATAATAAAAAATAATGTGCATCATAATTGAAACTGAAACTGATAGCAGTATTTGCACAAAAAATATTCTAATTCCAAAAGTATTAATTTCCCCTATTTACACACTTTACTAAAAAAAAGTAAAAATATAACAAATTTTATTCCTTGTCGTCAAAGAATTTAATCTCTTCGCAATTTTCGAACAGCAAATTAGACTTACTGATCTAATTACTCCGTCAATTCCCACCCCTTAAAACTCATCAGAACTATATTTTTTTTTCGCAAAAGAAAATGATGTATCGCAAGTTTACAAAAAAAAAAGTATTAAAAATTCTTTTAATCTTCCTCGGCGTGTTTCATAATGTAAAAGCTGGAAAAAAAATTGTATTAATTATCTTTCCAGATAATTTAAAGAGAATATACATACATATACTCAGTTCGGATCAGATATAGGATAAAAGCACATTTTACGAAAATTATGCATAGTCCACGTTGAATAAATTTCAGGATTATATATATCAATATATAGAAGAGAAAAAAACCGAAAAAGAAGAAGATGAAATATTGATTGAAACCATTTGCCCAGAGCTATTGATTCACATTCAAAGTTTAAATCACAAAAAATAATGAAAATTTGTAAAAAAAAAAAGAAAAAAGTGAAGTTTTTTGTTTGTACGTTATATTGAAATATAGAAGTGTACACTGATTCAAATAAGAATAAATTGATTTCATCTTTTGAGTTTGGAATATAGATTTATATATATATATACGTATATGAAACTGAAATCCATAATTGTGTATATATGTATTTTCTGTGTATATAGCGTATGTATAATTCCAACCCATACGAGCTATTCTGTAAATCCGAGTACACGAGCTATGAATTACTCATTGATAGATGCGATTTGATAACAGAAACAAGCGGCATTTAGCAAGAAAAGTGAATATAGCGTACAATTACCATTTGATGAAAAACTACATATTCAAAATGAAAAACAGAAAAAAAAGAAATGAAGCAATTTTTACAATTTTTTTTCAACTTTATTACGATAGTTAATTGTTGGAAATTAATTAGAAGATTATTTATTTGATTTCGTAGATGTCAAACCCATTTTTAATCCCAAAAGTCGAACTCATTTTAAATTCTGCAAAAAATTTTATTTCCAAATATTGTGATAAATATTAACTTTTTCTCCGAAACTAAAATATAATTAATTTTAATTGTTTTTCAACTTAATAAGATATTTAATTGTTAGAAATTATTTACAAGACTATTTATTTAATTTCTTAGATGTCAAACCCATTTTTAGTCCCAAAAGTCCATTTTTTAGAGATAAGGACAAGTATTGCACAGGAAAAAAAATTCTGAAACTGTTTACATCTTATTAAAAATTTTAAACCAAAATTTTTTGACTGTTTAGGTATTAAAAATTCGATAGTAATTTTACCCCCTTTTTTCTTTTTCCAATTTTTAATAAATTGAGCTGAATATTACTTTTTAGAAATTTATATAAAATTTAGAAATACTTGAATTCCTGTAAATTTTTTATTATTTATGAAAATAATTATATATTGGTTTAGAATTTTATGAAAATTATTTTAAACAATTGAATTCTGTTGAATAATTTTTTTAAAAAACATCAAATATTAAGTGTCAATACCTTGAGGAAAAAATTTTGAAAATAATTGAAATTTTTAAGAGCGAATTTTATTAAAATTTTTGAATATAATTGAATTTTGTAGAAGAATTTAAAATTTATAAAGTTGATTGAAATTTTGACAAGTATTTAAAAAGAATTTTAAACATAATTGAATTTCATCGAAGAATTTTATTATTACGTTTAAAAATAATTGAATTCTTGTTATAAATATAAAAATATATAAATATATATATAGAAAAAAATATATAAATTAAAAATAATAAAAACTGTAAATTAAGTATTTGCTTATTTTCAAAAATAATAAACATTTTACAGGCATTGAATTTATGGTTGATTAACAATTAAAAAAATGATTAACTATTCTTGAACTATAATAAGAACAATACCAATTAATATCTGGATTATCAAAGTTAATTTTATTCACAATTAATAAAAAGTAACCACAGCCGAGAATTAGCAGAAAACGAAAAATTATTTTTCATTGAATTTTATCCATGTTTATTAAGAATTTCATTATCTTACAAATGAATTTATTAAGAATTGTTTACAATTTTTTTCATAATTTTCGTTACAATAATTAATTTATTGACATAAATAATATAATTCATTGCAGGAATTCAATTATTTTTAAAAGGAATAAAATTCAATTGTTTTCCAAAATTTCGATTATCATCCGAAATTATTCAATTCTTCTTTCAAATTAAATTATTTTTTATTAACAATATATTTTTGTTTACTTATATTCAATTATTTTTCATAAATAATGAGACTCATTGCACAGTTTCAATTACATTTTAAAACAATTTTAATGGAATTCCTGGAGGAATTCTTAATAATTAAAAAAAAATCTTTTTATCGAAAGAAATTAATTATTTGAAAAATTTCTGGATAAAATTCATTATGAGAATTTAGTGTTGAGAAACATTAGCGATTATTCATTTTTCAATTTCAATAATTGAATTCTTGTAGAACTTCATAATAAAAATTAATTTTTCCTACATTTAACTAACAATTCTGTGGAATTAATTTTTTTGTTTAGAAAAAGTTAAATTAAATTCTTTTCGTAATTCTCTTTAAAGTTTTCATTTTCTAATACATATTTAATTAAAAATTTTCATAATAATTGAAGTTCGGTAAAATTGAATTGTAAACAAATGAATTTGAAAATTTTCAAAAAACTTTTTCCAAAAATTTTTCTTGACACCAAAAGAATAATTTCGACGTCAGGATAAATGTAAAATTTTTTTTTTTTGAAACCAGAATTAAATTATGCGAAGAATTTTGTTAAAATTAATTTTAAAAAATTGAATTTCGGCAAGGAATCTTATTACTTTTGAAAATAATTGAACTCTCGTGATTAATATTGGTTTTTTTGATAATTGAATTTTGCCAAAGAATTTTATTAACATTTTGCGAAAATAATTGATTTTCTAAAACAATTTTATTGTTTATAAAAATAATTGAATTATTGTTAAGAATTTTTGAAAATAATTGAATTTTCATTGGTAATTTTTTTAACTGCACTTTTTTGTCTTTAAATATTTCAAAAATTGAGCTGAAATTTTGTACGTAATTCTAAAGTACAATAAAAAAGTGCAGTGATGTAGAAAAGTTTTAGTATTTTTAAAATTAATTATTAAAAATTACTTTAAAATTATCAGTAGTCACGGTCACTTATAATCGATTTCTCGTCTTTACCGATTTCGAAGTGTTTTTTTTAAATTTTTTTTTGATTTTTCATTACTTTTGCACATCACTGCCCATGTTTATTATATTTTACACTTTCATACAAAGTTTTAGCTCAATTTATTAAAAATTTAAAGAGAAAAGTCAGTCACATGCTGTTGAGGAGGAATCTGACGGACAGTTAGATCAAAAGTTAGTCCAACGTCATAATTTCGTAATTTTGAAGAGAAACACAAATGAATTTTTAAATTCGTCTTGATGGAAAGGTGAAGAATTTAATTTTGAATATTTAAAACGATTAAAAGTTTCAATTGAATAAAAACTACAATTTTGTCAATGAGAAACATTTGTTAAATTTTTTTTGATTTTTATTTGAAGAAATTCAATAAAGTAATTTTTGCACCACTTTTCTCGATT
Organism: Leptopilina myrica (nomen nudum); assembly: GCA_032872475.1. NCBI lineage: Eukaryota > Metazoa > Arthropoda > Insecta > Hymenoptera > Figitidae > Leptopilina > Leptopilina myrica (nomen nudum). The sequence goes on along the minus strand of CM065460.1, from coordinate 41,215,166 downwards.
TCAATTTCTAATAAATTGATCTGAAATTTTGTCTGGAAAGTCCAAAATATAATAACGTATATATTTCAAATTGGTTACAACTTAATTCATTTACTATTGAGAAAAAATGATATTCTTTATTTAAATGTAACTGAAAAATGTTCAAAGTGTAGAAAATTAAATTCCTTACGCTTCTATCAAAAGGAAATTAAATTTTAATTTTACTTTTTTAAAAAAAAGGAAATTATGACATTGGACTAATTTTTGTTCCGATTCTTCCTTAAACATAGAGTCGAAGTATTTGTCTAAAGATCAAATAATTGTTTGTTAAAAATACAAATACTTTCAATGTTTCAAACAAGATGCCCAATAATCGATTCGTAATAATTGGCTAGTGTAGAAAAATTACACTTTCCTCTCCCATACTCAATATATCGTCAGACCCATACAACTTTCTCACTATCTATCTTTCTAAGCTCGACGTTTTTCTCGTTATTTCATTTTACCGGAATTGATCAGGTGCCAAATAAATCAGACATGTATTAGTTAGTCGCGTCTCGCCGAGTGCTGTAATTTAATCCACCAAGGGAATTTTGTATTTTTTTTTCTTAAACATATATCACTATATATATATACATATTTCGTTAAGAAAAAAAAAATTTGACCCACTTTTTCTTTTTATTTTGAGAATTCATCGTAGGAGAAAAAAAAATACACGAATCCCTTTTAATACATCCAGGAGTCTACTTATCAGAAATCAATAGATTAGAAAGGAGTAGATTTGTATATAGCTATATAAAGTTGAATGAAAAAATAATTTAATTACGAAAGATTTCAAAAGTAATAACGTGTTTGAAAGAAACACCCAGTCACAGTAGCAAAAAGTTTGGATTAGGGAAAAGTATTAAAGGAGGAGAGAGTGAGAGTGAGCGAAATAAAGTCCTCGTTGGATATATATTTCCTGTCATTAGTCCGAGAAATGGAATAGAAATCCAAGACTCTCGTACAATCTCTTTTTCATTTCCGCATTTTCATGAGATAAGGCAGATGTTGGCGGAACGAGTAGAAAAATAATGAAATGAGATTAAGAAAAAAAAAATGAAAGAAAAAACCAGGAGGAGAATTGATGATTAACAAGGGAAGACGAGAATGCGAATAACAATAAAAGAGAAATAAGATTCCCAATGATATTTCTAAAGAATATAATAAAAGTGAAGGAATCGTTCAGTTATATTAGACACTTTCAGTTGGTTCTAATTGGCGTGAATTTCCGGTACGCACTCGTACGAGTGAATCAAGTATTTTCTCTCTCTCTCTCTCTTCTTTTTCTCCTAACAGTGGAAAATTTCGTTCAGTGCAATTTAACAGAGTTTGACATTTTGATGGGATTTTAAATTTCTTTGTCATTTATTTCACAGGTCATTTTTAAACGAAAGTATAAAATGCGTTTTATGAGATAAAATTCGAGGCAGTAAATAAATCGAAAAATTTTTTTTTTTGTTTTTCAAAATCTTTTTTCATTAAATGCGTGATAATAATTCATCAAGTTTATTTGTATCTTTTCTTCTTTTGTTCCGTTTTTAATTTAAGAACTTTAGTACTAATATAACGCTACGTTTTGTTTCTGCAAACAGAACTGTTAGTAAAATGTAGAAAAAATTAATTTTTATTATGAAGTTCTTCAAGAATTAAATTATTGAAATTGAAAAATGAATAATTGCAAATGTTTCTTAACACTGAATCACAAGAATTCAATTGAATAATTTCGGATGATAATCGAAATTTTGGAAAACAATTGAATTTTATTCCTTTTAAAAATAATTGAATTCCTGCAATGAATTATATTATTTATGCCAATAAATTAATTATTGTAACGAAAATTATGAAAAAAATTGTAAACAATTCTTAATAAATTCATTTGTAAGATAATGAAATTCTTAATAAACATGGATAAAATTCAATGAAAAATAATTTTTCGTTTTCTGCTGATTCTCGGCTGTGGTTACTTTTTATTAATTGTGAATAAAATTAACTTTGATAATCCAGATATTAATTGGTATTGTTCTTATTATAGTTCAAGAATAGTTAATCATTTTTTTAATTGTTAATCAACCATAAATTCAATGCCTGTAAAATGTTTATTATTTTTGAAAATAAGCAAATACTTAATTTACAGTTTTTATTATTTTTAATTTATATATTTTTTTCTATATATATATTTATATATTTTTATATTTATAACAAGAATTCAATTATTTTTAAACGTAATAATAAAATTCTTCGATGAAATTCAATTATGTTTAAAATTTTTTTAAATACTTGTCAAAATTTCAATCAACTTTATAAATTTTAAATTCTTCTACAAAATTCAATTATATTCAAAAATTTTAATAAAATTCGCTCTTAAAAATTTCAATTATTTTCAAAAATTTTCCTCTAGGTATTGACACTAAATATTTGATGTTTTTTAAAAAAAATTATTCAACAGAATTCAATTGTTTAAAATAATTTACATAAAATTCTAAACCAACATATAATTATTTTCATAAATAATAAAAAATTTACAGGAATTCAAGTATTTCTAAATTTTATATAAATTTCTAAAAAGTAATATTCAGCTCAATTTATTAAAAAATGGAAAAAGAAAAAAGGGGGTAAAATTACTATCGAATTTCTAATACCTAAACAGTCAAATAATTTTGGTTTAAAATTTTTAATAAGATGTAAACAGTTTCAGAATTTTTTTTCCTGTGCAATACTTGTCCTTATCTCTAAAAAATGGACTTTTGAGACTAAAAATGGGTTTGACATCTACGAAATAAAATAAATAATCTTCTAAATAATTTCTAACAATTAAATATCTTATTAAGTTGAAAAAAAAATTAAAATTAATTATATTCGAATTTCGGAGAAAAATTTAATATTTATAAAGATGATTAAAATTTTGAAGATATTTTTAAAAAAGTTTGAAACATAATTAAATGAAAATTGTTAACGCGACTCATTTAAAATTCAATTGAATTGGATAATTGAAATCTTTAGAAGAATTTTTTAACAATTTTTGAAAATAATTGATATTCTGCGAAGATTTTTATTAATTTTGAAACTAATTGAATTCTTGATATGAAAATTTGTTATAAATACAAATTATTATTGAACATGGCTAAGAACTTTATGTAAGATTTAGAAATAATTGAATTTTTGTGAAATTTGTATTATTTATGAAAATTAGTAAATATTTGTCTAGAATTTAATGAAAATTGTCAAAAATAATAATTGAACAGAAAGAAATTATTTATTAATTTTTTAAATTATAGGGATTTTTTTGTCAGGATATTTAAAATTTTTCCAAAAAAAGTGTTTTAAAAATATAATAATTTTGGAAACTTGGTATAACAATTATGCAAATTATTATTTTTTTTTTCAAAGAAGAACAGAATTTTAGAAAATAGGAATTTAAAAAATTTTGTTCATCTTTCTCAAAAAGAAACTGAAAGTTTTGTAAACAGACTTATGATTTACAAGCAGAAATATGGAAAATTTCCTAATCTTTATTTTTTTCAACAATTTTCTAACTTTTATTAAAATTATAGAATCTCACAAATTTTGGAAAAATAAATATTAGAAGTCATAATTCTATTTACAGAAAAACTTTTTTTAGAAATCAAGACTTGTTAGAAATTTTTTTTTAGAGAATGAAATTAATTTGAAATCGTTTTTTTTTGGTCAAAAATAAATTGAAAAAATTTTTTTTAGAAAAAATGACCTTCTATACACAATATATTTTTCATTGCTTATTGATGAATATTTTATTTATAAATTCCATTATATATATATACATTTATTGAAAAATAATAAAATTTAGATCGGATTTCATGAAAATTTATTTAGTTTTACAGTTTGCTTCTTCTCTGGCTTTAATCGAAGTTTCAAGATCGTAATTCCCAGAGCTTAAATGACCGCGAGTTTTAAAGTTTAAGTCGTTTGCGAATGTTATGTTGAGCAATCATAAACCTGCCGCAAAGCAGCGGTTTCACATATATATGAGATTAAACTTCTCTTAAAAGTTTTCCTATATAACCATTTCAAAATTAAATTCACACCTTTCACACGGTAAATTTTGCATATATTCAAATTTTGATTGACGTTTAATTTTTTTTATGCTCTGTACTTTTTTATACATCTACAATAACTGTTTTTCGTGATATTATTTTTACAAGAGAAGAAATATTTTCTGAATTTAAAAAATTAATATTCACAACGGAGGAAAAAAGTTTTCAACTTATTATTTATTTGGATTTATTTATTATTATTATTTGCGATATTTTATTGTCTTTTGTATTATCTATTATATTTTTTTGGTATAATAATAGAAATACTGAAAATTAAATTGAAATTAAAAATGAAATTAAAAATAAAAATAGAAATGAAAGTAAAAATACAAATATAAATGAAAATAAATATAAAAATAAAACTACAAATATAAATACAAATACAAATACAAATACAAATATAAATATAAATATAAATATAAGTATAAATAATAATAAATTCGAACATCGAAAACAAATACCTAGAAAATTGGTTAACTTTCAGTTCATGACTTTCGGGACATTAAAATAATCATCAAATGTCAATAAATTATTTTAAAAAGAAAAAAAAATATGAAAACATTTTCAAGTTAATTAATTTAAATTCACATGGACTTGTTTTAAATAAAAATATTCAAAATAAATATAAATATTCATTTGTAGCTTGATATCGGTTATAGAATTTAGAGTTGAGAAAAAAAATGCTTTAAAAATTAATGCAAATGAATTGAAAGAAGTAGAAATTATTATACAGACAAAAATAAAACTTTACGTTGACGTAACAGTTGAGAATATATATTTTTAATTTCAGAGATGAGAATAGATATTTTTTTTATAAAATTAAAAAAAAAAGTATATTTGAAATAATATTTCTTCTCTCTGTTTGAAAAACTTTTTCCCATAATGTATAAAATAATAATTTTTTTACATAATATAAAGGAAATGTTGCTTTGAGGTAGAAAGACAATATTATAATATCAAAAGCAATTCTTCTTTCTCTGTGAGAAAAGCATGGAGGACCTTGAAAGCTTTTGATTATTGATTATAGATATAAATTCTCATCAATCTGAAGTTTATGGGATGATGGGAAATGAGAGCTTCAAGTTTGTCTTGTTTATAAGATAAATTTACTCTAAAGCAGCTGAGTTACTTTTAAAAAGCTCTAACTTTATACCTTCCAAAAGTCAGATTTCACTCGCATTGGCATTAAAAATTTTATCCATCAGTTCTCGAAATTCAAAAGAGAAATTCAAAAATTTTAATTCTCATTAAAATGTAGTTTATTTTCGCTCGTCTTTAAATTTGTTTATTCTATTTTTATTTAATGTTTTATTTTTTTATTTATTTATATTTATTTTTTACTTATTTATTTATTTTTATTTATTTATGTTTCTATCTTTTATTTATTTATGTTCATTTATTTATTTATGTTAATTTTTTTATTTATTTGTTTATTTATGATCACTTTGTTTTATTTATTTATTTCATTTATTTTATTTCTTATTTACTTATTTCCACTCTCTAAATTTTAATTAGAAAAAATGTTGAACTAATTTGAATCAGTGACTGACTTTTTGCTTCTGAATTAGTAAATTCCAGTAAAATAAATTTGAAGAAATTATTTTATTTATTTAGCAAACTTTACTAATAATTCAAAAGCAAAGAGTCTGTCACTGATTCAAATTAGCAAACACATTTTTTACTAATTAAGATTTAGAGAGAATATTTACGTTAATGTTAATCGTTTTTTAATTTATTCTAATCTGTTGCATGTACTATTAATTTCCATAAGAGATTTTTATTTAGAAATTTAGATAGTAATTTTATTGTCTTTAATATAGTTTTGAAAATAAAATAGAGGGAATATTTTAAGGCAGCATGTGAGAAATTCCCACGTGACTTAGTGTAGAAAAATATGTTCCATAACTCAACAACTTTTCTCTGATGAGAAGATTTTGTGCTGCCATTTTGTGGAATGACAGATAATGTCACAGAGAACGCCATTGTTCTTAGTGTAAAGAATAAATTTCGCTCGAAAGAATATATTATATGTATTATATATATTAAATTAATAATACATCACAATTTTTCCAAGGATATGAATTTTAGACAAAAAACGAGTCAAAAGTGTAGCTATAAGTAAATTTCAAATTTTCAAACTTTCAAATTATTGTTAATTTTTATAATTAAAAAAAATACGCAACTTTTTTTTCAAATAAAACTACAGTTTAGGTTTTAACGTTTTTCTTCTATGTTCATTTGAAAAAAATTTTCCAGAGTTGCCATAAAAATCAAAATTATATTTCTCTAAGTTATTATTAAATTAAGAAAATTTTTTTTTTGAAAACAATTGAATATCGACGAAGAATTTTGCTATTTATAAAAAAAATGGAATCTTGAAGAGAATTTTGAAACAATTTTTGAAAATAATTGAATTCTCCTGATAAGTATTGGTTATTTATATAAATAATTGAATTTTGTAAAGAAGTTTATTAAAATTCCTGAAAATAATTGAATTTTTATAATATTGTTATTATTTATGAAAATAATAGAATTTTGCAAAGAAATTTATTAAAATTGCGGAAAATAATTAAATTTTTATAATAACTTTATTATTTATGTAAATAATTGAACTATTGCGATTAAATTTATAAATAATTTTTAAATAAATGAATTCCTGTAGGATTTTTATTATTTAGAAAAATAATTAAATACTTGGGTAAAATTACATTAAAAAATTTTTTTTTAATAATTGAATTCATTTGGGAAACTTAATTAAAATACTAAATATTCAATATCATTAAATTAAGATAAATTTTTTGAAAATAATTGAATTCTACAGACGAATTTTATTAATTATAAAGATAATTAAAATTTTCAAGCATAATCGAATTTTTGCAAAATGAATTTTTGTTATTTATCAAAATTATTGAATTTTGCTAAGAAATTTATATCAAATTCAGAAATAATTCAATTCCTGAGAAATTTGTATTATTTATGAAAAAATTCAATGTTTGGGTAGAATTTTATTGAAAATTATTTAAAATAAATTAATTAAAAAAAATTTTTGAACATAATTGAATTTCTGTGATAAATTTTATTATACTTTTACAAATAATTGAATTCTTGTTATAAATATCGGTTATTTAAGTTGAATGCCTGTAAAAATAATAAAATTTATTTTAAGAATTCCATTTTTTCAGGAATTATTATTTTTAATTTAATTTTCACATTTTTTTCAATAATTTTCAATAATTAAATTCTTTTGAATATAGTTTTATTAAAATAGTAGAATATGAATATCATTGAATTAAGAAGAATTTTTGAAAATAATTGTATTTTTATTATGAATATTGGTTATTTACGCGAAAACAATTGAATTTTGCCAAGAATTTTATTAAAATTCCTAAAAAATGATAGAATTTCAAAAATAAATTGTATTATTTACAAAAATAATTGACACTCTGTCATAAATATTATTATATATAAAAATAATTGCCTCTCTGACAAAAATATTATTATTTATGAAAATAATTGAATACTGTCGAAAAATCTGTAGGAAAAATTTATTATTTATGAAAATAATTGAATTTTGCAAGGAAGTTTATTAAAATACCTCAAAATAATTTGAATTTTGGAGAAGAATTAAATATTTATAAAGATGATTCAATATTTGACAAAGTATTAGAAAAAATTTTCAAACTAAATTGAATTTCTGTCATAAATTTTATTACTTTTACAAATAATTGAATTCTCGTTATAAATATTGGTTATTTGGGAAAACAATTCAATTTTCCAAAGAATTTTTTTTGAAAATCCCTAATAAAAATACTAACAAAAACTAAAAATAATTCAAAATAATTTAAAATAATTGAATTTTCCAAAGAATTTTATTTAAATTCCAGAAATTCAATTAAATTAATTTAATTCTAAGATTGAAAATTTTTTCTATGAATTCTAAAAATTTAATTTTTTCCTGTACTTATGATAAAAATTCCTTAATTTTTTCCTGATTTCTCTAACCTATGGCAACCCTGCTGGCTGAAAAAAATAGTTGTCTATTTGTCCCGAATTTTTTTTTAATTTAAAAAGAAATAGTTGTTAAATTTTGACAATTTTCATCTGTGAACGAAAACTGTTTCAAAAGTCACCAATTGTATTGGATTTTTAGCTGAGATATAAAATATAAGTTGCGGTACAATAATAATAATAATAATAATAATAATAATAATCAATTAATTTTATTAATACAAGATAATAAAATCGACTTACGGGTTCCATCGAAACGTGTTGCGATAGTGTCAAGGAAAGTATTTTGAGGGGCGAGGAGGCCCTTCCTGGCGGGCATTGGGGCCACCCCGCCGCGCTTTAATGCGCTTGAATCTGCAAAAAAAGAAAAAAAATACTTTAGAATACTGCAAAAAAAATATTTTTTAATTTCTGTTCTCGCTTCTCTTCAATTTCTCAAAAAAAAAAATTTTTAATTTCCGTTTTAGCTTCTTTTTTCGTTGTTTAGTTTATTTTTTAATTTCTTTTTAATTTTTTTTTAATTTCTATTTAATTTCTTTTTAATTGCTCCTTTAATTTTTTTATACCTTTTTTTAAAACTAACATAATACACGAATTAAATTCCAACAAAACTTTATTTATTCTGTTTTAAATTTTAATTTATTTCATCTTCTAAAATGTGGAAAAAAATTTTTTCTTTCAAAATTTAATTTTTAAATGTATTATTTCTCAAAATTCCAAAAATATTTTCTTTCCACATAATAAAAGAATGTTTTTAGAAAACTTTTCAACAATGTTTTAAAACACTAAAAGAAGTTTTCACAAGAATTTATTGAATTGTTTAGAGAATTATTTTAATCACATGTCCCAGCTGTTGGCAATAATTAGGATTATGAAAATCGTCTCAGCTCCACTTTCGCATAAACTTTATGTATGTATGTATATATATATATACTTTATGTAGATTAATATAATAATCATTATATACACGATAAGAAATAGCATATGCATAATATGTACAGTCCAAAAACTCGAGATGATGACATGTCCTTCAACTAATTTGCATATTTCTATATACGCTACTATATACTTTCAAAAAGTTTAACTAGTTGCTCATAACTTTAAAAAAGTTTCTTTAAACCAAAACTATGACAACTGCTTGGATAATTAACAAGTCAATATATACGAATGAGAAACTTTTCTTCTAATGCAAATGAACTGCAAAAAAGGAACTTCAACTCTTCGAAAAAATTAATAAACACAAAATATTTTTTAAAATATTAATTATTAACTAAAATAAATAATTTAACTATTAATTAAAATAATAAATAAAAAATCTAACAATTACTATTCAAAAAGTTTTAAATAAAAAAATAATAATAATTGTAATAATATTATAACAGAATAAAATTCTTTTCTTAAATTATAAAAAACCACTAAAATTTAAAAATATGAAACAAAATATAATAAATAATAATAATAATAATAATACAAGGAAAGGTAAATATTGACGTCCTTTTTCCTCATCCGAAAATCTTCCACAAAAAAAGAACTACTTTTCCTTAATAAAATTTTTCCCCCCGTCCTCTATATTTTCAGTGTGAGTGAGAAAATTTCACGGCCCTCAATTCAATTTTATTACTCTCACTCGATTTCAGCTGAATTGTACAATTTTCAGATACAAAATAATCCGCAAAGAATTTTAGTAATTAAATTTAAATTTAGAATTCCATTTGCGAATATTGAAATTTAAATAGAGTAGATATGTATTATAGAAGAAAAATAAAAAAAAAATGCGAATCCTTTAGAATTACTTTTTCTTTCATATAATATAATAAAAATTCAATTCACCCTCATCGTATAAAAATATTTATTATTAAAAAAAAAAGAGGAAAAAACTATTCGTAATATTTTTCCGTAAAAAAAAATATTTGTTAAATCAACCTTTTATTTAAACAATAAATTCCTTCGTCAAAAAAAAAAAAGAATAAAAAAGAAATGCAGACAATTTTATTAAACGAACCATTAAACAAAATCGAATCTCTTTATACTTATTTGTTATTCTTTTTGCAATTGTGAAAAAAAAATCTCATGAATATAACTGGAAAGTTGTAACAAAATACCCATTGTAAAATCTAATCGAGCGTGTAAACGATCTCGTATATACACCTATAAAACGTATATATACGTTAAAGTTTCTGCAATATTTGAAAAATTGGCTGCATGCCAATTCTTCCAATATCACAAATACTACTTTGGCATTTTTCTTTTTCTACAATTTTGAATATCGAAAAAAAAGGGTTAATATTTTCCTTTTCAAAAGCAACAAAAAAAACAAGGTTAATATTTTCTACTCTAAAAACAACAATATATTTATTTTACATTGACTATTTTGCGAAACGTTTGTACAGAAAGAGTGAAAAAACAACTTTGGTGAAAAACTTCTTCTTCGCTAGTTAACTATTATTTTACAATTCAACAAATTTTTATTTACAATAATTTAAATTTTTACTCAAAGTATTTCCTGTTTTTTTGAAAATAATATTCAAGGCACTTTAGATGAAAAAATTTTCCAAACGAGTCAAAAAAATGTTACAGAATTTTTTTTGTGACTTTATAAAATTATTCACTCACAAAGGAAATAAAAAAAATACCTGCAATACTTAAAAATGCTTAAAAAAATTCCACCGCAATAATTCAATTATTTTTAATAAATAATAAAATTTTTTCAACAAATCCAATCATTTTCTGGAATTTTAATAAAATTCTTGTCAACATTCAATTATTTTCGCACAAAAAAACCAATATTCATAATAAAAATTCAATTATTTTCAAAAATTTAAATAAATGATATTCAATATCTACTATTTTAATAAAACTTCCAAAAAGAATTTAATATTAGTTATTTAGGAAGATGATTTAAATTTTTACAAGGATTAAAAAAAAATTTTCGAACATAATTGAATTTCTGTGAAGAATTTTATTACTTTTAAAAATAATTGAATTCTTGTTATTATAAATATAAAAATATATAAATATATAAAAAAATATGTAAATTAAAAATATTCTTGAAAATTTTCAAAAAAACTTTATCAAAAGAATTTAATTATTTGAAAAATTTCTTGAAAAAATTCGTTAAGAAGATTCAGTGTTAAGAAACATTCACAATTATTCATTTTTCAATTTCAATAATTTAATTTTTACTCAAAATATTTCCTGTTTTTTTTTGAAAATAATATTGAAAGCACTTCAGAGTTGAAAAATTTTCTAAACGAGTCAAAAAAAAGTTGGAATTCTTAAAATAAATTTTATTATTGAAAAAATAATTGACTCTTTATGAAAAATATTAATATTTATGAAAATAATTAAATTTCGCAAAGAATTTTATTAAAATACCTCAAAATACTTTAGTTTCGGAGAAGAATTTAATATTTATAAAGATTGATTCAAATTTTGACAAATAATTAAAAAAAAAATTTTGAACATAATTGAATTTCTGTGAAGAATTTGTTACTTTTAAAAATAATTGAATTCTTGTTATTATAAATATAAAAATATAAAATATATAAATATATAAAAAAATATGTAAATTAAAAATATTCTTGAAAATTTTCAAAAAAACTTTATCAAAAAAATTTAATTATTTGAAAAATTTCTTGAAAAAATTCGTTGTGAAAATTCAGTGTCTTAATCATTTTTTAACTTTTTAATCCTTCTAGGAAAAAATTTTTAACGAAATAATCCTTCTAGTAAAATTCTCAAGAACTTTTTCGACCGAGAATCAAAAATAAATGATATTTGAAAAAAAAATTTGTCTCCATTATCCAATCACATCTTTTTTTATTTTCATTAAACTCTCCCTAGTTTTTAAAAACAATTTTTTTTTTTGAGAAACAAATATTTGTTACTGACTATAAATTACTTTATCCCTAACCAAAAAAAAACAAATCTACAGAACAGAACAAAAAAAAAGAAGAAGAAAAAAAATGGGACAAAGTTTAAAAATGTTTGACTATTTCAAAAATAAATGAACAGCTGGTCATGTCGATTGAAATACATATATCAAAATCTAAGTTGAAACTTTCCGAGAAAGATATAGTCGAATTTCACTTTTTCTACAATTTTATTTTCCTCCGGTTTATACTCTACTTTCTGACAGAGAATAAAATTGTGACAGAAACAAAAGTCCGACTCTTATTTCCTGATTGTTGTGTATACATATATATATACCGACTCGCACACGTAGAGAAAAGAATAAGTGCACTATATTTTTAAATTTATAAATTAAAAACTTTTATTAAAAAATAAAAATAAGAAAAACAAGCATTTGCAAAAAAATCGCTTTCAATTTTTATTCCTGCTGGAAGTTTTATAGATTAAATGCACTTGAAATTTATTAATGATGTCAATTAAAGAAGAAAATGTAGAGAAATCTATTTTTATACATCATTAGAAAAGTAAAGCATCTCGTTCGTCATTAGAAAAGTATTAAATCATAAAAAAAAATTATAGCAATTATTTTATTTATAAATTTATAATATTACCTATTTTTAACAATTTAACTGTTAACCATTTTTTTTAAATGTTTAAATATTTATTATCTTATTAATAGTATTATTTTTTAATTAAAACAATATGATTTATAACAATTATTTATAACAATTATTGTATCAATATGATTTATAACAATATGTTTTATAAAAATTATTACGACAATATTATTTTTAACAATTATTTATAACCATTATTCACAACAATTATTAATAACAATTAAAACAATATGATTTATAACAATTATTATAACAATATTATTTATAACAATTATTTACAACAATTATTTACAACAATGATTTATAACCATTATTCACAACGATTATTAATAACAATTATAACAATATGATTTATAACAATTATTATTACAATATTATTTATAACAATTATTTACAACGATTGTTTACAATAATTGTTTATAACAATTGTTTACAACAATTATTTATAACCATTATTTATTACAATTATTTACAACAATTATTTATATCCATTATTTACAACAATTATTTATTACAATTATTTACAACAATTATTTATATCCATTATTTACAACAATTATTTATAACAATTATTATTCATTACTAATTTTTTAATTCACATTATAATTGTTCAATAAAAAGGAAATTTAACTGAATTTTACTCCAAAAGCAACAATTGAATTTCTTTTTCGCAAATAAGAAGATTAATTAAACTTTTCGATTATCATGCACGATAATGTTTTCTGCGAGAAAGAAGAAACAGTCTTTTTACTTATAACTAACAAAAAACTCGTGGAAACAAAGCGCTTTATTCGTGTTTCGCTCTTTTATTTCATCTGTATTCTTTCTCCAAACATTTTGTCCGTTTTTTTCTCTCGTTTCTCTTGTTCAATCCCATGTATTTTCTTATTTTCAGTCTCGCTATTATATTTAGTTGTTTTATTTTTATTTTTATTTTTTTTTTTTAAAGAAAAGCTAAAGTAACAGTTTTCTTCTATAAATAAAGTAAGTGAAGAGTCGTCAAAACTGTATTCGAAATTATAAACGTCAGAGGAAATTTCTCTTCAATTTAAAATATATTTTCAATGAAAATTTCAACTTTCGCATTTAACGAAAAAAAAAATTATTTTATTTAAATAATCGATTATTTGGGTGTAAGCAATGAAATATTTTCTGGAATTAAATAATTTTTATTTGAGTCAATAAATTTTCTGGAATAAAATAATTTTTACTTTAGCAAATTAAATTTCTAAAATCCAATAATTTTTTTTTAATTAAGAATTTTTTTATTAATTTTTTATTTTTTAATTTTGTTTAATTAATTTTTTTTAATCAGATAATTTCTACTTGAGTCAATTTTCAAAAAATAATCATTTTTAAACAATTAAAGGTTAAAACGAAAAATTATTTTTCAATTAAATTCAATAATTTCGATTCAATTATAAAATAGATTTAATTCAAAAAAATATTTTTTTTGGCAACATATTTTTAGACTAAAAAAAGATTTCTCACTATTTTAATAAAACATTCCAAAAGAATTTAATTATCTTAAAAAAAATGTAATAATTAAATTAAAAATAATTAAAACTATAAATTCCAAGTAAAAAATAAATATTAAAAGTAATTAAGTATTTAATTATTTTCAAAAATAATTAACATTTTACAGGAATTAAATTCATGGTTTATTAACAATTTTTATTAAAAAATGTTATTCACTCTTCTTAAACTATGATGAGAACAATACTAATTAATATCTGGGTCATAAAAATTAATTTTATTCACAATAAATAAAAAGTAACCACAGCCGATAATCGACAGAAAATGAAAAATTATTTGCGAATGAATTTTATCCATTGTTTATTAGGAATTGTTTACAATTTTTTTTTCTAATTTTCGTTACAATAATTAATTTAATGTCATAAATAATAAAAATCATGTCAAGAATTCAATTATTTCTAAAAGTAATAAAATTCAATAATTTCAACTCAATTATAAAATAGATTTAATTCAAAAAAATATTTTTTTAGTTGGCTACATATTTTTAGACTAAAAAAAGATTTCTCAGTGTTGATTCCTAAATTTAGACAAAGTTTCAAGAAGCAAAACATTTTTAAAACTTGGAAAATAAATTTAATTAATAATAATAATAATAATATTAATAATAATACTTTAATTAATTAAATAAATTTAATTTAAACTTGACGAGAAAAATTGCAAAAAGCTAACAGTTAAAAATTGCAGCAGCCATTTAATTAGATTCAATTTTTAATTTTAGTTGTTTAATTAGAAAAATTATTAATAAGCAGGAACGACGAAAAATTAATCCATAAATTTTAATTTATTAAACTTAAGTATTCAAAAAGAAAAATATTCTTCAAAATTTAATTCAGAGGGCAAAAAAAGTTTAGCAAAATAAAATATATAGTAGAAAAAATGTAGTCATGGGTATTATCTTGTTAGAACTAAATCTACATGGCAGGAGATAGGCTATCAAATTCAGTGAATAATTTAACTTATTCGGATAAAGGACCCTTGTAAAATGAAGTCAATTCGACATTTGGAATTTGGAAAACTCACTCTTTAATGCTTCCATTTTGTATAAAAGTCAAGATTCTACTAATGCGCGTGTGTCTCTTCCTCCCGATCGTGGTTGTATATCTCTCTCGATCGAGTATAAAACCAGGAAATGAAAATAGAGAGAAAAGAGAAGAGAGAACTTCGTTTTTTTTTTTTTTTTTTTTTTTTTTTTTTAAGAGTAGGGGACAGTGTTTACGTTCTCTCAACAGTGTCAAGAAAATTACTTTGTCGCTTTTTATACTCAAATTGATTGTCGAGTCCCCGGTGACACTCTTAAACAAATGCTGTTTCGATATAATCGATCTTTTTATAATAATAGAAGAAATTAATATCAATGCTGTTAAAGAATTTTTCTTTAAAGAAAAAGACGTTGAAAAAAGGAAATTTCTATTTTTAATATAAAAGAAATTTTTTCCTACATTCTTTGTATTTATTCAAAAAAAAAAATTAATATTAACTTATTTAATGTTTCTAAAGTTTCGAACGTTCAAATTTTTTTACTTCTTCTAATTTTTATTTTTTTACAAAAAAATTATTTTCTAAATTAAAAACAAATTCATTTTAAACTAAATATTTAATTTCAATTATTTTTCGTCTTTGGAAAGTAATTTTCAATAACTCTTAAAGGTGGAAAAAAGTTTCGTTCATTTGAACGTTTGAAACTTTAGCCAAATCTTATTTATTCCGAACGTTTAATGAACGAAATTTATTTATTTCTTCTAAAAATTAAATGTTTATTGCAATTATTTTGCGTTACTATATAAAAAAATTAATTACTGAATTTCTAAATGTAAAATTACGCAGTTTTTAAATTTTTATGATTAGTAATGATTAGTAATTTATTAAAATATCTTCAATTAAACGTTGAAAACTTTAGGATCATTATTTATTAATATGTTTGTATTTTTATTCAACGCGTATTTAGAAAATTTCCGTTGAATTTTAAATGAATCATTATAAGATCTCGTTTGTGAGAGAACTTTCATGCCACCTAGGCGGCAGTTAAAGGAACCTCATTGGCGCGAAATTCAAAACGAGAAAAATTTTATTCATAGTTATATTAATATTAATACAATATTTATTATTACAAATTACAATTATATTAAATTTTAATGTAATTATAGTAATCATAATAATAAATAAAATAATAATAATCATATATTGGATCTAATGAATAAAGAAATAAAAAAATAACTATAATAGATAATAATTAATTAGTAGCAGTTGAAAAATTGTCTTTAATTCGAAATTCTACTTTTTTTAAGGCAAAAAAATAACGTTTGATTTACTGAACGAAAATCAAATAATTAAATTAAATTTAAACAAAATTTAAATTTAATTACATTTAAATTTCGATTCAGTAAATCGAAAACGAAAAAGCCTTTTCAAATTCCAAATTCCTCTCTTTTCGAAGGTACACAAGAAAGTTTGATTTCTAAATAAATAGAACATAAATAATTTAATGAAATTTAATTAATTAAATTCGGTTCAATAATTTATTCATTTTTCACCTTCATAAAGAAGAGAATTTGGAATTTTATTTTTTGTTTTATATTTTAAATAAATCATGGTTTTGTTAATTGAATAAAAACTAATTTTCCCGTTTCTAAGTACACCTGTGGGAAATTTCCATTTATTCAAAAATCTTTTTCCAATTTTTTTTTTTTTTTTTGATAAATTTCTCTTTAGAGGTGGAATTGCTATTGTATCATCGCCATAAATTATCCCATAAAAGCTTTTTCGCGTTTCGTGAATTCTTGGTTCGCTTTTCCTTCTTTGATATTATAGCTCTTATAAATTGATGATTCTTAAGGATTCTTAAGAATTCCAATAGTTGGGAATTATATTCCTTATTTATTTGTCAATAATCGCAGTTAAAGTTTGCTAATAATTCTTTAGTTTACTTGAACGTTCAATTTTTATTTAGGAAAGTCAATTCAAACTTTGGGAAAAACGTATAAAAATTTTTTATATACGAACACTTAATTTTTCTTCTCACATTGAGAGAAATCTTATTTACAAAATTAGAAATAAATTTCATTTACAAAATTTAGTTACAAATTTAATTTACAAATTTACTTACGAATTTAATTTTCAAATCTACTGAGAACTTTACTTACAAATATGATTTTCAAATTTCATCTACAAAATTTAATTACGAATTTTATTTTCAAATTTTAGTTGCAAAATTTACTTATAAATAAAGTTTTTAAATTTAATTTACAAAAGTTGCTTACTAATTTACTTATTTCAGAATTTACTTACAAATGTACTTATAAACATAATTTTTAAATTTAATTTACAAAATTTGCTTAGAAATTTATTTACAAACATAATTTTCAAATTTAATTTACAATATTATCTTACAAATTTACTTATAAACATAATTTTCAAATTTAATTTACGAAATTTACTTATAAACATAATTTTCAAATTTAATATACAAAATTCACTTACAAATTTATTTATAAACATAATTTTCAAATTTAATTTACAAAATTTACTTATAAATTTAATAATAAACATAATTTTCTAAATTTAATTTACTTGCTTCTAAGGAAACATAAAAATTGAATTTTTCAAATTTCTAGTTACAAATTTACTTTTGTAAATTTACAGCAATTTTGAAACGAAATTTAAGAACAAAATTTTGAATCCAAAATATGAAACCTTAGCTACATGAAAATAAAGACAAAAATGAAATATTTTTCCATTTTTTTTCAAAAATTACGTTTACAAAAATATCTGCAATTGATACTAAAACTACGAACCATAAATAGAAAAAAAAGTAAATTTATAAGCAAAACTATTCATTTGCATAGTATTATAACTAAAATAAATATTCAATTATTTGAAAAGATTTAAATATTATTTACGTAGTAAACAAAAATATTTTTCCTTCTTCCAATGCGCACCGAACAATATAAATAGTATTAAACAAAAAATAATTTTTTTTCGTCTAAGTTGATCCCGTAAATATTTGCTCGCTATTTCATCTTTATTTAGTTCGCGGAAATAAAAAATGTTCACAATAACTGTTTGTTTCTCGTTTTTATTTCTTTTTTCAATTTTATATAATTTTTGTTAACTTCAAAGCAAAAGAAAAGAAGATACTTTTGAATTCATCACGTTATTGTTCAAATTTACTTTATCGTCGCGTTATTATAAACTTCAAGTTCCATAAACAAATAATAAATATCGAACGATTAATAATAAAAATAAAAATAATAAATTTAATCCTTACCTGATTCATTTATAAAATCCTTAAATTTTAAAAGGGGAAATAAATTCCGTTTTTAAAATTAAAATCTAATTATAAAAATATTGTGTCAAGTAGTAAAGATTAAAAATTAAAAAAATAAATGTAAATAACAATTCGCAATGTTCAAAAAATTTACCTGTTTAAAGTTTTTAATTAAAAATTACTACTTTAGAAAAATTAAGATTGAAAAAATATTTCGTTCCCTCAAACCAGAATTTTCGAAACTAAATTTTTTTTAAATTCTATTTTTAATAATAATAATAATAATAATTCGAGAATCACTTTTTAAAAGCAAATCTCATTTGGGATTTTGGGATTATTTTTCAAAATAGAGAATGAATTTATTTTCCAGAAAACAAAAGTTCTGTTATATTTAAATTTAAAAATGAAAAAATAAAATTCTCGAAGCTTATTTTATAATGAAAAAGTAATAATAACAAAAATAATCATAATACACAAAAAAAATGGAGACAATTTTGAAAATGTAGGTTACTGCAATATTCAATTTAATATTTTTGAAGATGAACTCAAACAAAAGGGGTGTATTTTTAGGAAAGATTATATAGAACAAAGGAG
Organism: Leptopilina myrica (nomen nudum); assembly: GCA_032872475.1. Lineage (NCBI taxonomy): Eukaryota > Metazoa > Arthropoda > Insecta > Hymenoptera > Figitidae > Leptopilina > Leptopilina myrica (nomen nudum). The sequence goes on along the minus strand of CM065460.1, from coordinate 41,196,144 downwards.
AAGGAAGTCAATTGTATTTTCCTTCTTAGCCTTTAAGCAAATGAAATGTTTTCTCAATGGTGTGAAATTTCTTCGTTAATGCTCAACCATAAACAAAGGCAGCGACAATTTTTCTTTCTATATCTATTCAAATTTCCCTAAATATTCTGCGCTTTCTCGATCGAAAAATAATTGCGAGGAATAAATTTTATTTATTATAATCAAAATAATTTTCATTACAATTAAAATAATTTTAGTTATTATAAAATAGTAATTTACAGTTTTTCTAAGGAATTTATCGAATTATAGAAAAACTGCGAACTAAATTATATTAAAAAAAAATAATAAGTAGGTAAATAAAAAATAAAAAAATATAAAAAATAAAAAAATATAAAAAATAAAAATTAAAAAAAAATAAAAAAAAATAAAAAATAAAAAATAAAATTGTTACGATTATAATTTTTTTTTTAATCTAATTTTAATTTAATTTTTAAGAACCAAAAAAAAACCCTGATAATTTAGAAATCAAATAAAATTTTATTTTCTTGTAAAAATTTTTATTCACTGAACCGACATATGTGGTTTTAAAGTGAAAAGCTTTTTTTTTGCATAATTTTTTTTTTTAACGGAAAGAAAAAATTATTTCTAAACTGCTTAACATGTTGACGGGAATATTGTAAAAGTTCGAACTTATAAGGAGTAATTCACGCATAAGTAGAATAAATCCATTTTGGTCAGACGTGCACGAGAAAACTTTCATTATTTAGATCGACAACTCGATATTTTCTATAATTATAAACAAGGAAATAATTTATAAATACGGAATGTTTTTTTCTTCTAAAAATGCCAATCACGGGAAAAATCTTTAAAAACGTTTTTTTCAAAATCGATAAAATATTTATTAAAAGCTATACGCAAAGAGGAAAAGCAGCGTGTCACGCTTAGTGCAAGTTATTAATAAATATTCCTACCGTATTATAATTATTTTTATAAATAATTATATAATTATCATTATATTTATAATTGTATAATTACATTTATAATTATATACTTGCAAATATAAATAAATATAAATAAATATAAATGAATTATATTAATTATATTAATTAATTATATTATTAATTATATTATTCTTATTACTTATAATCGAAAATATTTTAATTCTTTTATTTGATCGAATAGCTTCAGTAAAAATTTATTTAACAAAAAAAAATTGACAAAATTAAAAAATGTATTAATTATCATATAATTAGTTAAATTATTTATTTGTTTAACACAACTGCATTTTTTGAAATGGACCAAAAAAATTTTTTCTTGCTTCAGAAATTAATAAGAAAAAATTATAATTTTTTTGTGGTAAATAGAAGAAAACGTTCCACGCATTTTTTCGCGGATTTGTTTTCAAATATTCTCGTAAATATACTCTCGTTAAAACAATGAAGTTCTGGGTAAATAAAAACAAGTTTGTAATAATTAATTAAATATTACTGTATATTAAGAAACATTTTCTAAATCTGAATTATATAAAATTGAATTTGCCTTTCATCTGTATAATTCTCATATAAGCTTTAATTAAATTTAAAAACTCTGAATATAGCAGATTTGTTAAATTCTTAAAAAAAAAAACTTGACTAGAATTTTAATTAAAATTTTTATAATTAATGGAACTTTTCCATCGACATTGTTAAATGTTTAAACAATTTTCTCACGATCTATTGTAATGGTACCAACTTTAATATAATTAGTTAATTAATTAGTTATTTAATTATCTAATTAATTAGTTAGGTATATAATCAGGCCTACAATTACTAAGTCGTTATTATTTTATAATTTATTTATTTATAATAATTTATTGAAAAACATTGTAATCATTTGAATAGTTATGGTGAACAATAATAGTTTTTATTGTATTATTTTTATTATTATTTTTTTATTTTTATTTTTATTATTGTTATTATTTTTTACTTTTTTTATTACTTTTACTTTATTTTACTTATTACTTTTTTTTACTATTATTATTGCTGTTTTTTTATTATTATTGCTATTACAATTATTTTTATCATTGCCATTACTTTATTATTTATGGTTTTAAATGTTTAAAATATTTATAACTATTGCAATATTTATGGTGAACAATAATTATTATTCACCATAAATATTCCATCAGGCAGCGTAAAATATACATTAAACTAAAATCAATGCAAACGTAACAATAAAATAATTATAAAAATTATACTTCACTGGATTTTCGAAAAATTCTCTTTTCAAATTTTGTATTAATTTAGTATTTATTGTTTTTTGTATTTTCAAAAATTACTTCTGACAAATTTTAAACATTTATTCCAATAAAGTTAAAATTCAATAAAATTCAATAAAATTAAAAATAAAAAATTAAACTGTAAATATTAATTATTAAAGTTAAGTGAATGTGTCTACTAAATTAAATCAATTAATAATTAAACCATTTTATCACAATTTTACATAATATATCAATTTTGCAGGTACTTTAACTACAATATCAAATATTTGCTCTTTTTATTATAATAATGAAATGGCTATTATAAGAATATTCAATAGATTACAGTGTATAATGTATAAATTAATTTGTAAATCAATTTGAATAATTATTCACTTTCTCAATTAAATAATATTTTTCAAATTAAATCAGAAATTTCGAAAAAAATTGAATATATTAATACAGAGACAGAAAAATAATTTTTATATTCAATTCATTTATTTAATGGACAAAAAATTAATAAGAGAAATATTAAAAATAGTTAGAAATATAAATAAAATAATAATTTTTTAAAAACTGTTGTCAATATTTTAATTAACAATTAAATATTTACTTGAATCGAATAATTTTCATTTTTCTCCTAATATTTAAATTAATTCTTCGATATTATACTAATTGTAATAAAATTGTAATAAAATAAAAATATAGACAGTAAAATTGTAATTAAATAATAATAATTACAATAAAATTGTAATAAAATATAAATAATTACAATAAAATTGTGACAAAATCTTAATAATTATAATAAAATATAAATAATTACAATAAAATTGTAATAAAATAATAATCACAAAAAATTGTAATAAAATATAAATAATTACAATAAAATTGTGACAAAATCTTAATAATTATAATAAAATATAAATAATTACAATAAAATTGTAATAAAATAACAATCACAAAAAATTGTTATAAAATAATAATAATTACAATATAGGAAAAAAATCTTCACCTGGAACAACTACAAATTTGACTATATTAGCGAAATTTTAAGTTATTGCAAAGAATACTTTCGCTATTTTAGCGAAAGTTATAGCTGTTCCAGTTAAAGGTTTTTTTCGTGTAAAAATGTAATAAAATGTCAATAATAATAATAATAATAATAATAATAATAATAATAATAATAATAATAATAATAATAATAATAATAATAATAATGTAACTAGAGTAAATCAAATTGATAACAAAAATTTGATAAATTTTCAGTATCAATTTTTTATCCACATTTTTGCTATCAAATCGTTGCAATTTGCTACTTTTAATTTCACAGTGAATAAGATTTAAATAAAAATTATTAACATAATTGAAAGTGAATCAATTATGAAACAAAAAAACTTATAAGAAGGAAATTTGAACTCTTCGAATCCGTTAGAAAAAAAATTCTCAAAAAATTTCGTTTCTGTAAATAGAGCAAATGAGAAAAAATCTGCCAATCATTAAAGAAACACCGATTAATAATTAAATATTTCATCTCCTATTTATCTGCCAAACTTTTGAGTTTAAAAAAGCAAAATAATTATATGACAAGAGTAATTAGCATAAAAAAAAGAAATATGCAATCAAGTTCAATTATTATTAATTTATAATAAACAATTAATTTCTAATACAAAATTAATTTCTAATAAAAAATTAATTTCTAATAAACATTCAATTTCGAATAAACAATCAAGTTCCAATAAACAATCAATTTTGAATAAACATTCATTTTCTAATAAACAATTAATTCCTAATAAACAATCAAGTTCGAAGAAACAATCATTTTCTAATAAACAATCAAGTTTGAATAAACAATCAAATTGTAATAGAGAAATAATTCCTAATAAATAATTAATTTCATATAAACAATTAATTCCTAATAAACAATTAATTCCCAATAAACAATAAATTTCTAATAAACAATAAATTTGTAATAAATAATCACTTTTTTAATAAACAATCAATTTCTACAGTAAACAAACAAATTCCCAACTAAAAATCAAATACCAAATAAAAAAAGAAAAAATTTTACACAAAATCAGAGATAAAAACCTTTATCTGCGAATAGAAGCTCACAATCGGAGCATAGTTAAGAATCCTTCTTTTTCAAATTCCATGATGATAACACTACAAAAAAATAAATTAAACCTTCATTTTTCACTAAAAAAAAAAAAATTTTTTTCCCTTTCACTGTAGCATAAATTTTTTTTTCACGACACTTTTTAATTGGAGACAATTTTTCAAAAAAAAAACAAAAAACAAAAAACCGCTTATTGCACGATGTTTTTTTTCTATTTTTTCTTATCCGATTAGAAGATATACACGCAAATCGCGCGATGGTATCCGCGGAACTAAACAGGGGAGAGAATACACTGTCCTGATGGCCCGGGCGCCTGGTAGACTTGCGCCCGGCGAACCAGGCGCAACATGTGGGAAAACTTGTGCTATATGGCAGGCGCATATCCAGACATTTGTATTTGCTGAGTTTCTGCTTAGAAACACACTCTAACCCCGTCGGATAAACGCATATACTCATTACTTCACACCAAGCTCAAAGTGCATTACATTATTTTATTTCTTGTTTCTTGAAAAACAAAAAAATATTTTCAATTTTTTCTCTTTTAATATTTGCATATCAAAAGAGGAGGAAAAGTTTATGTATTTTCTATTTTGTCTGCATTTTTCTTCTTCTAGTTTTTTTTTATTTTTCTATTTTTCTTTTTTTTTATTTTTACACTTTTTCTATTTTCTTTTATTTATTTTTTCTATTTTCTCTATTTTTCTTTTTTTATTTTTTCTATTTTCCTTTTCTTATTTTTCTACTTTCTCCATTTATCTTTTTTCATTTTCCTACTTTCTCTATTTTCTTTTTTTTTACATTTTTCTATTATTGAAGTTTTAATTTTTTCTATTTTACCATTTTTCCACTTTTCCATAACCAGAAAAATTATTATTTACACCAAATATATTTTATTTGACTTAAATAAACGTATATTCGTCTCAGAACAAACTAAACATTTTTTTATGTTGTAAGTAGAATTTTTATTCGTCATAAACAAAAAATATATTTGAGACAACAAAAATTTTATTTCAAGCAAATAAAATCTATTTGAAAGGAATAAAAAGTCTAGTTGGTTCTAAGACAAAAATACCATTTTTCTTGGTGCATTTATTCTATTTTTACTCTTTTTCGACATTTTTTAGTTACTTGCATATTTTTATTTTACTCTAAAATAATTAATAATAATAAATATGGAAAAATATGTAATTAAATTTAAATCATATGAGTCAATGGAGAAAATAGTCAGCGAAATAAATTATTTAATTCAAAATAATTCATATTTGTCACAGATTAATTACTTTGAGAGTAAATAAAATTTATTTATAACAAATAAAAGTTATAATTAACACAAATTAATTTTTCTTCAGCTAAAATAAAATTTATTTGTGGCAAATAAATTTTCCTAGAACTGAAATAAAATTTATTTAAAACAAAGAAATTTTCTTAGAACTGAAATAAAATTTATTTATAACAAATGAATTTTCCTTAATCAGAAATAAAATTTATATGCAAAAACATTTTCCTCGAGTTGATATAAAAAATGTTTATAACAAATGAATTTTCCTAAAGCTGAAATTAAATTCATTTATAACAAATATAAATTACGTTAGCCACAATTTTTTTCGAGTTCAAAATAAAATTCATTTGTTAAAAAAAATAGTTCTGAGTGAAATTAAATTTATTTTGTAAGTGTAACAAATAAGTTTCAGTTTGACTAAGAAAAATATATTTTTCCTCTGGGCAAAATGTTAAATGAATTACAAAACATCACAGAAAAGAAAATTGATTTTAAAAAGTTTTCCCCTTTCATCGATTTCTATTTCTAATTTCTGTAGTTAGAGAAATTATTTTTTTAATGTAAAAAAAAATGTAAAAAGTCCTTTAATCAGAGAAATTATTCTTTTTAATGTAAAAAAAATGTAAAAAGTTCTTTAATCAGAGAAATTATTCTTTTTAATGCAAAAAAAAGGTAAAAAGTTCTTTAATCAGGGAAATTATTTTTCTAATGTAAAAAAAATTCTAAGACCTGTGAACAAAAAAATTGTGATAAAAGAATTTTTTTTAATACGTACGAAAAAAGATTCGCTGACTTTCTTTGAATCAACGAAAAAAATTGAAACTAAGGAGTTTTCTTTCAATGTTTAAAAACAAATTTGAGATTTTCTTAGATTAAAAGAAGTTTAAAAAAATATTTTTTTAATAACGCCTCTTAATTGTTTATAAAAAATAAATACGGTAATTATTGAGAAAAGCCGCTTATCTGAATAATTGCCAAAAAATAAATCAATATTAAAAATTTTTAAACTTTCTCTAAGTCAAATAAATTGTTTTTAAATTATTAAAGAAAATAATTTTGCCGATTTCTTTACATCAGAAAAATTGCGAGTAAATTAACAATCACTCTTTCTTAAATATTAATAAAATTATTCAATTGGTGTAAAAAAATTATTCAATTAAATTTTCTTGAATTAAAAGAAAAATTTATTTAATCCGGATTTTTCAAAATTAAAAAATTATTCATTGCATCAAACAGTAACAGACAAAGAGGAAGTTTTCTTTGAATAAACAAACAATTTTTATTATGTAAAAATATTAAAAGAGTAAAAAATGTCAAAAAAAAAGAATAAAAAATAAAAATAGAGTAGAAAATGTAAAAAGAGGAATAAAAAATAAAGAAGAGTAGAAATATCAACAAAAAAATACAAAAAAGAGTGGAAAACAGAAAAAAGAGGAAAAATAAAAAAGTAGGTATCTAAAACGGTAAAAAAGTAAAATATAATAACTAAGAATTAAAACAACAAAAATTAGTTGAAAACAGTTAAGAAAAGAGTAAAAAAAAGTAGAAAATAATAAATAAAAAATAAAAAAGAGTAGAAAACAGTAAAAAAAAAAGAAAAAAAAGATTAGAAAATAGTAGTAAAAAAAGAGGAGTAGAAAATTGCAAAAAGTGTAAAATAGATTAGAAAAAACAGAGAGAAAAAATTTTTTTTTAATTTAAAAAAAGGAAAAAAGTAAAGAAACCCTTCAACAGGACCTGACAAAAAAATTTCAAAGCCAACCAAAATCATCTCCAGAATCCCCTAAGAAAAATTGCCTCTCAAACTCACATTTTTTTCCCCTCTTGCACAAATACAAATATTCTGCAATTTAGTTGAAAAATTATCTAAATTAGCAGTTGAAATATTTCATGATACAATGAAATTATAAGAGAGCTAATAATGTTAATAATGAAAGGACTTATCTGTTAAATAATCAATTCTAGGTCAAAAGGAGCCTCAATCAGTCTATCAATAATAAATTTAAATAGAAAACTAAGTCAAGGAAACTCTTTTTTTTCTAATCAATAAAAATCTGCCAAGGGAACAATAAAAATTTATATAAATTTCTAACCAGTAATATGTTATTCTTCAAATAATGCGCGCTTTAAAACAACATTATATTGCTTGTATAGGATATATCAATTTTTATCTTCCCTTCTCGCAGTTGTATTAACTGTTTACTACTGTGACCTAAAACTCCTACAATATTAACCTCTAATAAATTATTATCTATTATACATAAATTTATCACTATTTATTTAATCAAGAAAAAAAAATTTTTTTTTTAAATCGAAATCATAAAAAAAATTGAAAATTATTTTTTCTTTTTCGCACTTTTATTGTTAAGTGAGTGGAAGGCTGCGACTCTATAGACAATTTATCGACCATAAGATTTAGATACATATGTATGTATTTTTTAATCATTGTTTTCTTTTGAATTATTATTTAATAATTTTTAGTGCCAATAATTAGTAATAAATTATTTTTGTGAAAAATACCCTGGCGTCTTTTTAATTTAATTACAAAAAAATTATTATTATAAAATACAAGAAAGAAAATTCTTTTTTCTCCTTATTTTTTATTATTATTTTATTTATTTATTATCTTTTTTTATTTAATTATATTTTAAAATGAAAAATAAAAAGCGTATACAATGGCAAATAATTTGCAAAAATGAATTAACCGTCGAAAGTGAATTAAAATAAATTTCAATTAATTATAATTCAGAGAAAATTCCAGTAAAATAGTATTTCATTTTTTTTTTTGCAAATAAATTGAGTGAAAAGAAAATAATTTGGACATTATTGAAAATGAGTTTTTTCACAAAGAGCTGTAAAGCGATACTTTATCTCAAAGTACTCCCTTAAATTGGAAAGGATAACCAGTTTTCCACTTACACGAACTCTTATTTTCTCAATTTTTTTTTTTTTCAAAAAACTTTATATTCTTTTAAACATTTCTATATACAACTGAAAGAACTTGTCTACTACGAATAGCAAAACGATTTTTTAATTTTTACAAACTATTTTATTTAAATACAATCAAAAAAATTGCATAAAAAATTTTCCATTCATATCAATAAATAAATTTTGTAACTATTTTTTTGTTTGAATTTTGGTACAAAACAACAGAAATTATTTAATAACTTTTTTTCTTAATAAAATAGTAATTTTATTTTCCCCTTCTTATAAAACAGAATAATATTATGGAAAATATCAAAAGGAAAAAAAATTTCATTCACTTGAAAGCTAGAAAGTAGAAACATGGAAATAAATTTGATTCGAAAATAAATTTTTATTTGAAAAAAAAGTCAGTAGACTACTCAATCAAATGCACCCCTTTTTCCAGGTAGAATATTGCACTTTTTTTTTTTTTTTTTGCTTAACGAAAAAAAATGTAATCTGCATTTAATTTAATATATGAAGAAGCCTTGATTAACTAAAATACTGAATTTCGATTTTCATTTTCTTTTTTTATATTCTTGAATTTCTACTATTTCTTTAAATTGGATTTAAGTTAAAACGACGATCCATTGAGGCTTTTGCCTTAAGGATTTTTCAGTTATATTCTTCAAAAGAGTGTCCTACTTTCAAAATCTCTTTCAAATCTCCTTTATAAAAAGAGGTTTCAAATTTAATACAAATCATGGTACAAAACTTTTAAGTCACATCCTAGATATAAAATTTCAACAAAACGTTTAATAAGTTAAAAAACTGCTAGAAACGGTTTGAAAAATATTTTATGAAGAAAGAAACAAAAATCACTATTTTACAAAGATGGAAAATAAAATATATGAGAAAAAATAAAAACGAAAGTTAAAAGACAAAAGAGAGATAAAAAAAAGTAAGAAAAAAAAGATCATGAAAAATGATTTTTAGAAAATTTCTACAAATTTAATGAAAGGCGCAGTGGGAGATTAAAATAAAAATCAATTTTAATTAATATTAAAACTCGTTTTTTTTCATTCTTCTGGCAGATGGATTTGAACCGACACAAGTAAACAGTTTGTGTCGACATCGATATCGATTATTAAACTGCTTCTAGCATCAGTTAATTTGGCACCGATCAGTCGGCGATTCGTATGCCTCTAATTCTCTACTTCCAATCAATAGTCATATACCTTTCCAATGAATAAAAATGAAAGTCCTAGTTTCAATATAGAATCTTTTTATTTTTTTTTTGTTTTTGGAAATAAGCTCGTTTAAAATGACCAAGATTATCTAAATCCTCCCTCGGTGGCAATTTATTCTTTTCTCTTTCTAGAAAAATAGAACTCTATATTTATTTTCCAAACTAGAAAACATTTTGGTTGATATTGGTAATTGGATTGTCGAACTTTCAACCCCTTTGAAGCATTTTAGTGCTACTTCTTTCCACGAAGGAGAAAAAAAAATAAATCAAACAAATCGTTCAATGTCAGAAATATAATAAAAATCAAGAAGGAATTTTTTTTGGTTTCAATATCACACTAAATAATGTCTAAAAAAAATAATTGGGTAAAAATGTTTTTTTAAATGTTTGACAGAATTTCTTGGCGCTAAATTAAAAATAGAAAAAACCCAATGAATAATCTTTTGTTTTAATATCACACTAAATAATATCTAAAAAAAACAATTGGGTAAAATTTTTTTTTAAACATTTGACAGAATTTCTTGGCGCAAAATTGAAAATAAGAAAAACGCAATGAATACATTTTTGATATTAATATCACACTAATTGATATCTAAAAATATATTTTAAAAAAATATTATTTTCCCTAAAATTCTTTTAACAAAAAAATATGCAATTTTACCAAAAATGAGTAAAATTTATGAATTTTAATAATTTCTAAAATTTAGAACTATAACCCTTCCTGAATTCAATTATTTTTTATAATTTTCAACCAAACTTGATCTTTAAATCAATTATTTTAAATTATTTTCCAAAAGTTCTACTTAAATTCACAATTATTTGAATACAAAAAAATAAATTTTTTAAACATAAATTGAAACTTGACAATATTTTTTTCTAAAGTTATTAAGGCATAATAGTTTTAAAAAATTATATAAAAAACAAATTCTTACAAATAATTTTTTAAGAATATTTCAAAATAATTTTTTAAAGATAAAGAGTATTCTTTTTAAAGTTGAAACAATTGAAAAATTTCCAAATAATTGAAATTTGGTAAAATCTTGTTAAAATAATTGAATTTTTGAAAAATAATTCTAAAAAAAATCATCAAATTTTTGAAGAACTTTAATTTCAAATAGAATCACAATATCTCCGAAATTTTAATAAATCGAAAATGGTAAATTTCTATAAATCTAAAAGAATAAATTTTTATAAATCTAAAAGAGTAAATTTTCATTCACTTTGTTAGAAGATAATTAAATCTTAAATAATCAAAATAAAACAATTTTAAGAATAAGTTTTTAAAAAACATTTTAATGTAATTTTTTTGCAAATAATTAAATTCCTGAAAATAAATTTTTGCATAATTTAAAAATACTAATTAATTTTTCGATGAATTTAAGTAAAAAATTTTCAACATAATTTATTTACAAAATTATTAAAATTAATTCTAAAATGTTACTATGTATTTTTTTATTTATTTGAATTTACAGAAATATGTAATTGAAAAAAATAATATTAAATTAACAAATATTAGATTAAAAAAAAAATTAGAAACTATTTTTCACTAATTTTCATATTTAACTTAACATTCAGTAAAATTTCTTATAATTCAATTAGTTTCCATATTTGCAGTTAAAATTCTTCAAAACTTGATTTTCAAAAATTCTCTGACAAAATACTTGTAAATAATTAATTATTAGTTTTAATTAAACTTTACAACGTTTCAACTATTTAAAACAATTTTTATTATAGCTACATGTAAAAAATTTAATTATTTTAAAAATGATTCAAAAAACATTTTCCAGAATCTCTTGACGTGAAATTCAAAATAGGAAAAACCCAATGAATAAAATTTTGATATTATTAATATCACACTAATTAATATCCAAAAGTATAATTCTGTAAATTTCTAACATTTGCCAGAATATCTTGGCGCAAAATTAAAAATAGGAAAAACCCAATGAATAAAATTTTGATATTATTAATATCACACTAATTAATATCTAAAAGTATATCTAAAAAATATTTCGGTAAATTTCTATTAAAATATATTTACCAGAATCTCTTGGCACAAAATGCAAAATAGAAAAAACCCAATGAATAAACATTATCAACGTCTGTAAAGAAGAATTATTAATAATTATAGTTTTTAATAATTTTTTAGTGAAATTCAATTTTCAATTTGAACTTTATAAGTATATTATATTAAATTTGTATCATTATAGTTTATTTTAGGATTAAACTTACGGTTTATAAATATAAAATGTTGTATTGTGTGGAGCTAAACAATATGTACGGTTTCTATATGTTTTGCGTAAATATGAAAATTTTATATGAGAATATGTGAGATGTAATCCGGAAGTTCGTCCAAAAACCGAAAGGTATGGACTATGAATAAATAAAATAGTAAAATTCTATTTAATCTTTTTCTTAGATTATTAAAAAAGCGTTCATTATTTTAGAAGTTATTCAAAATTTTCTAAAAAATTTGAATCTAAAATTTGAATTGAATCTAAAAAAATTTTAAGAATATCTTGCACAAATTTTTTGCCAAATGACTTCTGTAAGGTCTTTATTCTTCTCAAAAATTTTATTCTCTTTCAAAACATGGACCAAAAAACAATTTTAGTTTACATAAATTTTATGTTAAAATTTGTTTTTCTTCCTTCAAAAAAAAAGAAATTTTAGTTTACATAAATTTTATGTTAAAATTTGTTTTTCTTCCTTCAAAAAAAAAGTGGGTGTTACTGACAATTTTCTCCGGTACTGTACCATCTCTAAAGAATAAATTCTCAAGAGTGTCGGATAAGTAGAGATTTAGAAAAAAATAAAAAAAGAAAGAAAGAAAGAGTTAGAAATTCGATTTCTTGGGGTATACATGACGAGCAATCGTTGAGTTGCCTTTGGCACAATCTATATCTGGAACGTCTACAGGTTGTGCAGGGCTATTCATGAGAGCTTAACACGCGAGATACAGTCATCGACCCCCTCCGACATAAGCGTGAGTTATACAATACATACTATGGAACTGACCTGCACCAACGTTTCATTCAACTTACACTTGTACAATATAAGTGCTGCACTTATACACATTATATAATACCAAAAAAAAAAAAAAAAAAAAACCTTTAAACTTAATCTCAAATATACGGCATTATGTCGCAGCGGGCTTGTCGGTTAACCAATTTCCAAGTAGATCACCTATAAAACCAATCACGTGATACCATCAACTTGATCAAATTTATCCGCGCGCACTTACCAATTAATATCGATTCGAGATAAACCAATATTGCCACGATTAAAGATACGATCAGCTAGATACGCAAACTTTAAAATATATTATATACCTGACTACAAACATTTTTTTTTTCTAATTAAAGAGTATTTTTTTTATTCTTCCATATATTTATTATATCCTTGTTAATTAGTCGATTTTTGGAAGACAGGTGAATAAAACAAATTCACTCACTTTTTTTAACGAAGACGTTTCGGAGGCACGATTATAGCCAATTTCAGGTCACTTTATTAAAATCTGAACAAATTCAAAACAAAAATAGTTGCAAAGAATTTTTTTTTAAAAAGTGTTAAGGGCATGTGGAATCAGCCAACTTCAATTAATACATGTATTAATATTCCCACCGGTTTTCTTAAAAAAATAAAAAATAAATCTTGACAAAATATAAGAAAAATAATATTTTATATTTATTGAGACATGGATCTCTAGTTCAATTAATACAAAAAATTACTTTTAAATATTATTTTCCATTTAATAAAAAAATTGATATTTTTTGAGAAAAAGACAATCAAATACAAATTAATATTTTAAAAAAATGAATGAATTTATATTTTTCTATGTCAACGTTCATTTTTTTAATGACAATTTGTATTGGATTGTCTTTTATTCTCGAAAATTGTAAAAAAAATGAAAGTTTGAATAGAAAAATATAAATTTATTCACTTTTTTCAATATTAATTTGTATTTGATTGTAAAAAATATCAAACTTTTTATTAAATAAAAAATAATATTTAAAAGAAAATTTTTGTATTAATTGGACTACAGATCCATGTCTCAATAAATAAAATATTATTTTTCTTATATTTTGTCAAGATTTATTTTATATTTTTTAAGAAAACCGGTGGGAATATTAATACATTTATATTAATTGAAGTTGGCTGATTCCACATGCCCTTAACAAATTATAAAAATTAAATTTTAATATCTACCTAAATAAAAGTAGTTGCATTTCACATTACGTCAGAGGAATCAAATTAAATAAATAATTTGGAATCCATTTTTTAACGGTTTAAAATTAAAACTCACGAACATGGTTATTGTAAGTGATTAGTTAAACTTTTTTTTTCGCAAAATTAATTTTTGTGGATTATTGTCATTTTTTTAATGTCAAAAAGAAACAAAAAAAAACTCGTTTTATTCACTTGACAAAATTGACAAAAATTCCATTCCATATTTTTTATTTTCCTGACTTTTTCCTAATTTTCATCAAAAATATTTACTTTTTTCTTATCCTGCTAATAAATTGAATTTATGCTAGGAATTTTATTATTCATGAAAGAATTTAAAATAATTTCATTCTTGCGAAGAATTTATAAAAATATTTGAAAATAATTGATTTTTCAATAGAAAATTTATAAAAATAATTGATTTCTTTAGGCAAATTTTGTTATTTATGAAAATAATTGAATTTTCTTGAAATATTTTATTATTTATTAAAGTAATTAAATTTTCTTGAAATATTTTATTATTTATTAAAATAATTAAATTCTTGCGAAGAATTTTTTAAAAAAATTCTGAAAAAAATTGAAAAAATCCTGAAGAATTTTATAACATTTCAGAAAAATTGCCTTTTTTAAGAATTTAATAATTTATGAAAGTAGTTAAATTTTTTTCGAATATTTTTCTATTTTTACAAAATACTTGAATTCTTGCGAACAAATTTTTTTTTAAATTTGGAAATTAATTGAATTCTTGGGAAGAATTGTAAAAAAAAGTTTGGAAAATAATTGAATTCTTGGGAAGAATTGTAAATAAAAATTTGGAAAATAATTGAATTTTTCTGAAAAATTTTATAAGTTTTGAGAAAAATTGAATTTTTTGAAGAATTACATTTTTTCTAAGAATTTTGTAATTTATGAAAATAATTGAATTCTATCGACAAAATTTTATTAACAATTGTTGAAAAATTACTTTAATTACTTTCGAAGAATTTTATTCTTTATAAATATAATTTAATTCATTCAAAGAATTTTATCATAATTTTTTTTTAATAATTAAATTCTGTTTAGTTATTTTATAAAAATAGTAGATATTGAAAATCATTGAAATGTGAAAAGTTTTCAAAGATAATTAAATTTTACAAAGAATTCTATTTAAAAAATTGGCAATAATTGAATGTCGGTGGGAAATTTTATTAAATTTTTTGGAAAATCCAATTATTTTAAAATTTTTCGTTTATTATTTATGAAAATAATTGAATTCTTGCGAACGATTTATTAGAATTTTTTTAAATAATGAAATTTCCAGGAAGAAATTTATTACTTTTAATAATAATTGAATTATTGTGATGAATATTGTTATTTATGAAAATAAGTGAATTTTGAAAAGAATTTTATTGCAATACCTCAAAATAATTGAATTTTTATTAAAAAAAATATATCATTAAAATTATATTTGAAACAATTAATTTCTTTCGAATAATTTTATTAAATTTTTGAAAATAATAGAATTATTGCGGAAAAGTTTATTAAAATATTTAAAAAGAATTGAATTTCTGTTGAAAAGTTTATTACTTTTGAAAGAAATTGAAATCTTCATAAGAATTTTATGAACACTGTTTTAAATAATGAATTTTTAAATGTTATGAAATTTTTATTAGTTTAAATAATTGAATTCTTGTCAAAAATTTTATTTGGGAAAGTAACTGAATTTTACGATTATGAAAATAATTAAATTTATGCTTAGAATTTAATCAAATTTTTTTTTTTGAAAAAATGGAATTTACATGAAAAATTTTATAATTATTAAAAATAATTGAATTATTGGGGAAAATAAATTGCATAAAATTTTGTTAAATAAAATTGATTTTTTTCAATATTAGCGAATTAAAAGTAGTGGAAATTCTCTAAAAAAAAATATTGTTTATATTATTATTATTATTATTATTATTATATTATTTATATTATTTATATTCTTTTTTTGCTGGATTGGATGACTTGAAAAACAATTTATCAATCTATTTGAGGACATACTTTTTTGAAACCAATTGATCATAAGATAATTGTGTGAATTGTTAAAAAGTGAATTTGTGTTCAGATAAATTTGCAATAATTACAACAACTGCAAAAAATCCTTGTTGAATATAATAATTAAAAATATAAAAAACCAATATTTCCCAAAAACTCATCATCACTTTTCTTTTCCTCTCTTATTCTTCGTAATTGACTTCTTTATTATCTTTGAAAATATTTGAATCAAAATGGAGAGAAACATTTATGGCTATGAAGTTAATACCTTTAGGGTTGATTTTATAGCATCTTGATAACAACGGGGGAATATTTCTCGTGTTTCATGTTCTCTGTCGTGAAACTTTAGTCTCTATATATAGTAAAGTTAATTTAAAACTTTATTATAGACATTTTTCATTTTTATTTTTATTGAAATTCAAAATAAACTATAAAAATTTCCTGAAATTCTTTGAGTTTATATTTTTCTTCACTACACTTTGCACATATTTATTAAAACTGCTAATTGTGATCAAAATTCTTGTAATTCATATATATTTATATACAACATATACAACTATTGATTTCAAAATTACCATGATTTCTATATATTACTCGATTTAATTTTGAAAAAAAGTCATTATAAACTTTTGTCATCATTGTAAACCGCAGTGTAAGCCATGGGGAAACTTTGTCAAAATTTCCATAGAGCATACAAATGGCAGAGGATTTCCTTGAATTCATTAAAAAAGTGTGAGAATCAACATAAAAGTTATAAATTACAATTTTGAAGGAAACGCGGCTCAACAAACATCGTTGGTTTATCTTGCAGCTGTACAAATACATCTCTATAGAAGCTTTAGAAGGCAAGAAAATCAATCACCTTTTGCAAATTTTAGAATATCGTTCAAACCAGAAAATATATCTTTTGACTAAAAATATTTTATTTACGTTCTGCGATTGCTTTATTCAATAGAAATTAAATAGTAATTAAATAGTATACTATTAATTATTTCTTCCGTTAATTATTAAGGTCTTAAAATTTTCACTCGTAAATTTAATCATTAATTTATTTGACTTTGCAGAATAGAATTTACTTATTGCTGCTACAAATTTTACTTTACATCTACTACAGTCTTAAACCAAAAGAAAATTTATTTTACTTTATATTTTAATTTATTTCAAATTTTATTTTATACTGTAATTTATTTTCTATTTTATGTTATATTTCTTTTATATCATTACTTTGAAATCCTTCTTTTAAAATGATGATATTTTTCCAGTATTGAGAAAAGAAAGTTTTTCGATTTAAACACTTTTTTCTGAATAGAAAACTAAACGAAATTACAAAACAACTTAATTATTTCGAAAACAGGAAGCGTTCAAAAAAATATTTTGTTAAAAACATGAATTAAATTACTAAAAAAAAGACTACGACGTTATTCACGAACAAAATAACCCTGTGATAAATCATTAATTATAATATCTAAAAATATAAGTATAAGTTTCTATCAAATATTTACCAGAATCTCTTGACTTGAAATTGAAAATAGGAAAAACCCAATGAATAAAATTTTGATATTATTAATATCACACTAATTAATAATTAATCATTCAAAAATTATATCTAAAAATATAATTGTGTAAATCTGTTTCTTACATTTACCAGGATTCACATAGAAATTTTCTTTGAATTGTTTTAATGAAATTAATTCTACACAATGCGCCGTAGGAAACTTTTTTCTGAATAAGAAACTAAACACAATTACAAAATAGCTCAATTAATAGCAAAACAGGAAGTGAGAAAGAAAAATATTTTGCAAAACACGTGAATTAAATTATTAAAAAAAAGGGCTACCAAGATATTCACGAACAATGTAACCTTGCGATACCCGTCCAAGGACTTGAACCCTCGACTATAACTTATAGTTCATGTGTGTCTGTATACAGAGCCTTCGACCGTGGGAGCAGCGCCTAAACGCGCTCGACCAAGGAGACAGTCAAATAATTGTCAACATTATATTTACATAAACTAAAAAAATCAATTCTTAATGTACTAAGTGAATTATAGTTTGCGATTTTTACATTATACTTAATAATTATCAACATAATGATATTTTTTAACCATAAATTTAATGTAAATATATTTACTGAAAATAAATTTAATGTATTTAAATTTACTGAAAATAAATTTAATGTATTTAAGGTTAATGCCAATGACTTTAATTAACAACAATTCAATAGAATTTCCAAATGAATTATAGTAAATATTAAGTAAAATATCAGAAAAGTTATTAATTACGTTTTTCTTATTTTGAATTTGGCGCCAATGTAGTTCTTAAAATTGTCGCCTAGAGGGCATGAAAATTCTCTCACAAACGCAATGAAACGAGTAGAATCTGAGTCATGGGAAACGCCTTAAGTAATTTAAGAAGCAGAATTTTCGTCACATAGAATAAATATTGTAAATGACAAAATTTAAGGTGAATAAGATTAAAAATAATAGAAGTAATTAAAAATAACAATACATCAAATAAAATATTCATTTGAATGCTTTAAAACTTCACTACATTTAAATTTTACCCAATAAATTATCATTTTTAATTCAAAAGTAATTCAGTGAATAAAAAATAAATTAGGAGCACTTCCTTAAAAGCTTTTCAAACAAATAAATTCCTATGGATTCTAGGTGTGGGAGATTATTGTCTTCTTTTTTATTCACGATGTATTTATTGTAGATCCGCATAAACGTTGAACTTGAAAGGAAATTAAGTGCGAACAGCTGTCGGCGGTGTGTGTGTGTGTTGTAGAAAATTTACTGTAAGAGAGGATATAGTATGATATCGATCATCAATGTATCAGCATTACATTCGGGTCACCAGTGTCAGTAGGTTATTCTGTGTACTCATGCAAAATAGTATCACCAGACAATGCGAGGCTATTTAATACAATTGTAAATAATCAATAAACCAGACTCTTTATATTTCTATGCATCATTTAATAACAAGTGTCAGGCATAACACGTTCATGGAATATTTCCCTATACTACAAGTGATTCATCACTTATCCAACAAATTGGTCCACACTTCCACAAAGTCCCTAAAATATTTCTAAAAAAATGTTTCTAAAATTTGAATACAAAGTTTCTAAAAAATGTTTTCGAAATGTACTTCAAAGGTATTTCGATTTCAAAGTATGTTCTTGAAGCACGTCTAAAATGATCCAAAGTAGATGATCCTAAAATATACCTAAAAGTTTCTAACTGTTCCTAAAACATCCAGAGATCAAAATAGTGTCTAAATAGTTTTTTAAGAATATAATACCAATACATGTTTTGATCCAAAAATGTTTCTGAGCCAATAAATTTTAAAATACAGGTTTCCTATTGATTTAAAAGTTTGATAGTCTCTGCGAAAGCATTCGATATAGTATTGATCATCGAATACTCGAAGATAAACTTGATTTACTTATAGGAACGTCAACATGTTGTTGTCGTTGAATATTCTCCTCAAGGATTTTCTCCTTTATCATGTGTGATCCTCAGGGATCAGCTCTCGATTCTTCAATGTTTACGATTTATATAAATGATCTTAAAACAAGTTTCCGCATTTTTCAACATTCATAGGACATTCTTTTGTACAATTTTCAATGCACTAAGAATTTATCATTCGACATTTTTTCAGATGATCGAAAACATGTTTTAAAATCAAATATTTAATCCTAGAAACTAAGTCTGGTGTACAAGCACCAAAATTCTCATGGGAAGAATAGGAAAACCCCAATGAATGAAATTTTGATTTTTACATCAATATCTGTAGAGGAAAATTGTGTTAATTTCTACCAAATGTTTACTGAAACTAAGTTTGGTGTACAAGCACCAAAATTCTCATGGGGAGAATAGGAAAAACCCAATGAATGAAATTTTGATTTTTACATCAATATCTGTAGAGGAAAATTGTGTTAATTTCTACTTAATGTTTACTAAAACTAAGTTTGGTGTTCAAGAACCAAAAATATTAAAAATTCTCATGGAGAGAATAGGAAATACCCAATGAATAGAATTTTGATTTTTACATCAATATTTGTAGAAAAAAATTGTGTTAATTACTACGTAATGTTTACTGAAACTAAGTCTGGTGTACAAGCACCAAAATTCTCATGGGAAGAATAGGAAAAACCCAATGAATGAAATTTTGATTTTTACATCAATATCTATAAAGGAAGGTTGTGTTACTTCTACCTCACCAATTTTTACTGAATTTTTATTTAATTACATTTAGTTAACTTTTAGAATTTTGACTAGACTTTTTGTAAAATAATTCCGAATTCTATTAATGCTTAAATTTTTTAATTCTAACGATGTAATTCACAAACTGGAAATCAACTCACAACTATATGATTAATAATATTATATTAGAAATTACAGAACACCATTATATATGCAAATAGCATATGATTGATTCCAAAATTTAGCAATCACACTAAAGCACAGCGTGGAATACAAAATAGAATATAATTTTCAGTACGAAAATTTAGATTTATCAATATGCATGCTTGGTTCCCACATATTCCAAAATATTTCGAATTCACAACATACAAAATTAGACATTTAACTCCATCATTGTACACACCCAAAAAATAAAAGATTAAGAAATATTTTTCACCACCAAAAACTCGATAAACCATAACTACAACAACAAAAACAAATCTAATCGTAAACACCAATTTTTCACGAAGCAAACTACTAAAACTTTCAGAACCGAGAAATAATTGCTCTAATTACATTTCGTAAAATTCATCATATATTTCTTTGACAAATGATTGGATGCTCGCAATTATTTATTAACATTAAACAAATCTCGTGTCGTGCTTCTGTTGTTGTTGCTACAGATATATAGACAATTCCCATTAGAGTGTACCTTTATCTTCTGACAGACAAAGAGTGAAGTGGCCATTAACGTCACAGAAAACTTTCCAAAGTCCATTAAAATTTGAGATTCCATGTACAGAGCGCGCGCATATATACAACCAATGTGAGTTATTTCATTTCGCGAAATAATTCCATGCGGTCAGCATCGCAGATGGACTTTAACTTCGTTTCGCAGACAGGAAGACAAAACAATATATGATTCCAAAATTATTCTACAATAATGCTCTCCTTCCTGCATATCTACTTTTTCTACCAAAACCCATATCTCCTTTTCTCCAACTGTAAAATTCTCATGCGCGCATTTAAAAATATTCCCTCATACAAATTATGTAGGTTAATTCTAAATTTCATAACCGGAAATACATCAGTGAATCCGATTTTCAGTTTATTATTGTATTCTGCAACTTTCATATTAAGCTGATTTGTAACTTTACTGTAAATTAAAATACATTTTCCATTTAAACTCCTTCGCTTTGAGAAATAAATCCTTGAAAGTGCGCGTTTGAAATGTGCAGGTACTTTTACGCTCCTATATTTCAAAAAAAAAAAGAAAAGAAAGAAAAGTGAAATTATTTCTCGTAACATTTTTTCTAACGAGAGGGTCTCTAATTGAATTTTTTTTATATCTAATATATTCGAACGGATTTGAGAAATTTACATTGAAAATATATTTCTCGAAAAATCGCATTTCAAATTGTTATGAGAAGAATTCACAATAAATTAAAAAATACGAGTCTTCTGAAGTGTAAAAAAAATTCCTGCTGCAGAAAGGAAATATGTTACAGTCAGTTCTGTCATATTTTCCTAGTTTTTGCGAGAGAAAAAAAAATGTACGCTCCTTTTTTCGTACACGAAACTCGAACACTTTACGACAATTGTTTTTTAATTTACACTATAAACTCAGCTCGTGAAGCAAAATAGAAAAACAAGCCCTGGTAAAATTAAAAGTCAAATGTGTTTTAAATTCTTAAAAATTTGTTATCATTTCGGGCCTCGAATTGTAAGAATTTTAGAATGATTAATTAATTAATTTTTTTTTTGACAAACGACTTAAAAATTGTTGTAATAACAATAAATTTTCAAGAAAAAGTAAATAAATTGTATTAATTGTATTGACAAAATAATATTTTCTAATAAAAAAATAATCTAGAAAAAACTTTTTAAATAACTTTTTTGTATTATTTTAACAACCGATTACTTGTCGATTGTAAAATAATAAATATTTAAACTTAAATAATTATTAAAAAAATTTTTTTTATTTAAATCACTTTTTAATGATTATTTTAATTATTTTCAAAAGTTGATATATATAAATATTTATAAATATTCAATAATTATTATTTTTTCATAAAAACTCAGATTTTCAAAATTTCGAATCCAAAGCTTTTGAAATTGAATAGCTTATAAGAATATTATTATTTTATTTAAATATTGAATTTAATTAAAATTAATAGTTTTTAAGAAAGTTTAATCGAATTTTTTAAAAATTATTTGAAATATTTATTTTCTAATATATTTAATTGAAGAATTTCCGAATAAACGAAATGTTGTAAAATAAATTATTTGTAAATAGACTAAATTTTAAAAAAATTTTTTAATTTATTTACTACATTTAGAACTTTTGCGTTTAGAAATTTAATTAATTCCTAAAAACATATATTAGTCATTTTACCAAAATTCAATTATGTAAAACTTTAAATGGAATTAATTTTTTCATAAATTTTTATTGTAAAATTCTACGAGAATTCAATAATTTAAGAGACTTATTTTCAAAAATTGTGACTTTTTCGACTTCTCCTAATTGAGACTAATTAATTTATTTCAAGTATTTTGTTAGTTTTAAAAAATCAAGTATTGAAGAATTTTAATTGCAAAGTTTTGAAATAATTGATTTATCAAAAAATTGTAGTGAAAAATCTTTAAAAGTTAACTTTAAAAAGAAAAATTAGTTTCTAATTTTTTTAAAAGTCAATATTTTTAATTCCATATTTCCCAAAATCATCATATTTTTGTAATATTATTAACATTTTAAAGAAAAAGTAATCATGTTCGGAATTCTTAATTAAAATTCATTAGTTTTGTTAAATTATACATAATTTCTTTTAAGTAATAACATTATTTTCGGAAAATTACAATAAAATATTGTTAAAAACGAATTTTTAAAATTGCTTCGTCATGTTTTTAAGATTCAAAATTTACTTTTTGGATTTATTAAAATTTTCGATAAATCATAGTCCTGTTTTTAATTAAAATTCTTCAAAAATTTTCTCATTTTTTTTAATACACTTTTCGAAAATTCAATTATTTTTAAATGATTTTACCAAATTTTAATTGTTTCGGAAATTTTTCACTATTGAAAAACTATTATCGTTCAAAAATTATTTTCAATTATTTTTTTAAAAATTAATTGTAAGAATCTATAATTTTTCCTTAAGTAATACAATAATTTTCGAAAAATTACATTAAAATATTTTTAAAAACGAATTTTTAGAATTTATTTGTCATGTTTTTAAAATTCAAAATTTACTTTTTGGATTTATTAAAATTTTCGAGAAATCATGGTCCTGTTTATAATTAAAATTCTTCAAAAATTTTCTCATTTTTTTATACACTTTTCGAAAATTCAATTATTTTTAAATGATTTTACCAAATTATAATTGTTTCGGAAATCTTTCACTATTGAAAAACTACTATCGTTCAAAAATTATTTTCAACTATTTCTCAAAAATTAATTGTAAGAATTTATAATTTTTTCAAAATATACCTTAATAACTCGAGAAAAAACTATAATGGAGAACATTGTTTTTGAATAATGAAAATTGTGTAAAATTCAATTGAAAAAAATTAATTTATTTCAAGTATTTTGTTATAATTTTTGAAAATCAACTTTTCAATAATTTCAATGTCAATGTTTTACACTGAAAAAAAATTTCATTTGATTCAAATAACCGATTATTTGACTATTATCAAACAAATATTTACTTGAATCAAATAATTTTTTATTTGAATCAATTAAATTGTATTTGAATCAAATATTTCAGTATTTGAAGCAAATACTATTTAATTGATTCAAATAAAAATTATTTGCTTCAAGTAAATATTTATTTGATAATAGTCAAATAATCGGATTATTTGAATCAAATAAATTTTTTTTCCAGTGTAATAATATTTATTACACAATTAAATATTAAATTAAAAATAATATTCGAATAGATTAAACAAATTTTTTTCGTTGCTAAACGTTCTGGACTTAAACTTCGTCCAACTTGTGCGATTATTGAAATTTTTGCGTTTACAAATTTCTCTTTTTTAAAATTATTCTTCTAAAAAACTGTGAAATTACTTTTTTTTGCAAATTTAGGAAAATTTAAATATCGTTAATTACAAACTTTGTGAACTTCAGCAATGTAAATAAAATTAGCGAATAAGGAGTTCTCTTCTCCGACTATGATGCTTATGTAATCAAAAAGCCTTTGAGGTTGAGAATGAGGTATATAATGTTGAGGTCAATGAATTCATTTGATTACCAAGTGATATATATATATATATTAATGTTATTCCATCAAAGAGAATTAAAATTTTTTTTTCAATTATAAATTTACATCATGTCGATGAGCGTCTCTATATAATAATTCAGAGGAATTCGTTTTTTGGCAAAGCTTTTCGGCGCTTTATCGTTCGTTGAGATTATGCTTTGCAGCTGCGGGAAATCGAGTCAGGAAACGGTGCGGTGTACGGTTGTGTAATGGCTTAAATGCTGCCGCATTGCCGATACCTTCGGAAGTCAGTGTTCCCTCTGTGGTTCCCTGTGGTGGCTTGTCGACCCGTGTGCGAGAGGTGGACGACTTATCGACCTAAAGCACTCTTATATATCCTCTGCTGCAAGTTACCCTTTCCCACACACTCTTGCGATTCTAGACGTGCACCCTGGTACCTAGCTGCACCGACTGCCTTTTTTCTTTTTTTTTTTTCTTCTTCTTCTTTTTCTTTTTCCTTTTTCCTTTTTTTTATCAGCAACTTTCTCTATATATGCTCGTTCATATACAATGAACTTCACTCGGAATCAAGAGGGTGGCGCGCAAAAAATGGTAGAACGGGATTTTTCTCTGACGAAAGACCTGAAAACCAGATGACAAGGCTGAGGACCATCATCCGGGCACTTCACTTCCGATGGAGAGGATCTGTCGAGCTTTTATGTATCTGAATTCATAAAAATGAAACTACCCTCGAGAAAACTGGTTATGACGAACGTGATATAGATTTTAAGTTGTACTTTTCACACCTCTCTCTATTTCTCTTCTTTCAATAAATCAATGTGTAAAAAAAAGTATCAAATTACTAGGAAAAGAATTTTTCTTCTACTGCTGCTGCTTCTTCTTCTTCTTCTTCTTCTTCTTCTACTACTAATTTCTTCTACTTATTTAAAGAATTATTAAATTATAATTTATAATATTTCGACATCCAGAGTGTCTACTATTTTCATTCAACAAAATTCCCGGTTTTCTTTTCTCATAAAATTTACATTTAAATTTGATTCCCTGATTTAAATATCAATAAATAATAATTTTAATTCAAAAATTTAGAAAAAAGTGTTTTTAATTTTTTTTTAAAATAATCTTGTCTTTTTATAATTATATTTAATTGGAAATTTTATTTTTCAAGTTTATTATACAAATTCTATTGATAATAATTGAATTTCTCCAAAGAATTTTACTATTTAGAAAAATAATTGAAATCCTTTCAAAGAATATGATATTATTTGGGAAAATAATTTTAGAATCATTAATTAATGAATTTCTTTTGAGGCACGACTTAAATATTGTTGGAATAAAAATAAATTTTAAATAAAATGTAAATAAATTATATTAATATTCTATTACAAAATGATATTTTCAAATTAAAAAATAATCTAGAAAGAAATTTTTTAAATTACTTTTTTGTATTATTTAAACAACCGATTACTTGACGATTATAAAATAAATATTTAAACTTAAATCAAATGATTATTTAAAATTCTATTTATTTTTTATTTAAATCACTTTTTCATGATTATTTTAATTATTTTCAAAAGTTTATATATATATAATCATTATTATTTTTTTCATAAAAACTCAGACTTTCAAAATTTCTAATCCAAAGCCTTTTAAATTGTATAGCTTATAAGAAAATTATTATTTTATTTAAATATTGGAATTAATTAACTCTTGTAATAAATAATATTGTTGTCTATAAGAAAATGATTGAATTTTACAATGAATTTCATCAAAATTATTATATTATATTTTCTTTACAAAAATTAATAAAAATTTCAAAAGAAAATATTTTTCTTCTAAAATCGTTGACTATAAACGTTGCAAACTTCACCGTCTAATAAAAATTATTAAACGACTGAAAAATATTTCGTTTATTTGAACGTTCGAATTAGGGAAAAATTCCAATGAACGTTAAAATAAAATTTATTTATTTCTTCTTCGAAAAAAAATTTAATTTGCAAAAATATTGCGCCACGTATTAAAAATATAAATTAAATACAGATTCAAAGTTTTTCGAAATTGTTTTTTTTTCTATATAAGTCCCTAGTTTTGGAAAATAAAAAATAATTATATTGGACAAATATTTCATTCCTTTGAACATTCAGAATTTGTGGACAATATTAATATTTTTAAATATTTAAAAATTACATGTTAATTTCTAATATATATAAAAATTAAAACATGTTAATTTCTAAAATATTTAAAAATTAAAACATTTTTATTTCTAAATAATTAAAAATGAAAGTATAAATTTTTAAAAAATTTCAAATTCAAACAACTAATGAATATTTAAAATAATAAAATCCTTAACTATTTGAAAATAATTCAGAACAATGAGGAAAAAAATTCATAATATTTAAAAATAAGAAAAAAATAAAAATCAGTTGACAAAACATAAAAATAATTCCTTGTTAAATTGAAAATATAATAATATAATTGAATAAGAAATAAATATTACAATAAAGTCGTAAATTATTTACAAATTGTTAAAAATATTTAAAAATGTTTCAGAATATTAAACAATAACTTCAGAGTGCTTTAGAAATAATTATAAATATTTTAAAATATTTCAAAATAATTTACAGCATTTAAAAATAATTTATAATACGTCAAAATAATTCTAACTATTTCAAAGTTCTTCAGAATATTTAAAAAAACATTTTCGAACAGTTAAAATTAAAAAATATTTCACATTATTTAAACACAATTTCAGAATATTTCAAAATAATCCATTTTAACATATTAAAATTATGAAATAAATAGTGAAAATAATAAAATCATTAATTACTTACAAATAACTCAGAATATTTATAAATAATAATTTAGAACGTTTACAAACAATTCAAAATATTTCAAAATATTTCCAAACGTTTAAAAATAATTCGGAATATATTTCAAATTACTTTAAAAAAAACAATTTATACACACTTTGAATATAAATAGTATTTAAAGGGAAAAAAATAATCCCATTGAAATAGAAAAGCGAATGTATAAAAATATATTTTAAAGAATCGACAAATTTTTATATACGCATTTCCTTTTATTTTTCAAGGGATGATCTAAAATATTTCCCACTGGGCGTGGCATATAAATTTAAAACAAAAAAAATTAAGATTCCTGAAAGCAAAACAAAGAAAAATGTTTTTTACAGAAAAAAAAATCCATGAAATCTAAATAAATATATTGCTCCAAATATGATATAAATCATAATCCTAGTAAAATATTTGTGAACCCCCTTCATAAATCTGATTGTTATTCAAATATATAAGAGGGTCGTTTTTAACATAAATTCTCTTATCCCTCAAACATTTCAAAATATCTTTTTTTAAAGCATTCCGCCTATTTTTATATATACAAAACAAATAATTACAAATTTCCGATAAAATAAAATTTTTTTCGCATTTATATTATAAAAATTATAATTTTTAAATATTTATTAATTTATTACATAAAAGTTATCAAATAAAAAGTACTAAAATAAAAAATACAAATTTTGTTATATTTTGCTGTAAAACCGTTTTCCGATAATATTCTTCGTCAATATTGCAATTGGTCGAGAAATTGTATTTCATACATTAATTTAATAATTTTTTATAATTTTATTATAATAAACTAATAAGTGATTTTTCACTTACCTTGTCACAGTTTTATGCGCAAAATTTCTTATTTTCTTATTTTTATCATAATTATAAATCTTTGTGTCTTTTCTCGGTTTTTCTAACATCTCCTTTGACCAAATCGATATTTTATTCATTATTGTGACAAATTTTACTGAAATTAATTACTTTTCGTGTATTCTTTTAAATTTTTAAATTTTACTTTCAATTTTTTGCAAATGTTTTTTTCAATAACTTTTAATTGATAATTTGGAAAATAATTGAATTAAACAAAGCATTTTCTCAAATTTGTTGAAAACAATTTTGTCTTTTTATAATAATAATTGAAAATTTGATTTTTCAATTTTATTAAAATTACATTGATAATTGAATTTCTGCAAAGAATTTTACTATTTATAAAAGTAATTCAATTCTTCCAAACAATTCCTGTTATTTATTAAAATAATTTAATTCTTGTGATGAATTTTATTAAAATTTTTCAAAACAATAAAACAGTAATAATTAATTATTCATTCAATAAGTAATCAAACATTTAATTTGTTCAAGAAATAATTATAATTTATATAAACATTCAGAAATTTGAAATTATGAAAATTGAAGGGAAGTTCAATAATTATTGATTATGAATAATTATTAATTATAACTATTGAATAGAATAATATAATTTTTATAAGCAAAGAATTTATTTAAAACTGTAAGAGGGATTTTAAATTAAAAAAATAAAATTATAATTACGGTCACTAACATTATTTTCAAATAATTTAAATAAAATCCTTTAAAAGAATTCAATTCTTTAGAAAAAATGTTAAGAAACTTCAATTACTTCACAAGTTTTTAATTATTTCCTTATAAAAATTCAATTATCTTGAAACAATATAATTGAAAAATTATAACAATCTTATTTTTTGGATTAAAAAAAAAATTTGCGAAAGTTCAATTTTATTAAAGAGTTTTTTATTATTTTTTTAAAATAATAAAAAATTTAATAACTAATCTTCGCCGTTAGAAATATGAATACATTAGAATCTGACTTTTTATAAAATTCAATTATCAATCAGTTATTAAAGTAAAACACTTTAAAAATTCTATTTGTTAAAAAGTTTCTAATGAAATTCTTTAAAAAATTTAATTACATATTTACAGTGGAATTTAAAAATATTTCTATTAATTCCATTTTTTTTTTAATTTATTCACAAAAGTTTAAATTGGTGACTGATTTTTTACTATCTTTATTATTTTTAACTAATTCAAATTTAGAGAACAGTATAAATATTTATAAAAATTGAAATAAAGAGTGATTTTTTAAATACAAATTAAAATAATAAAACTTGTTTAATTTTGGTGAAAAAATTCCCGATTTGGTATAAAATTTCCGGTTTTTCCCGGTAAAATTAAATTCCCGGTTATTTCCCGGTTTTCAAGGATTTTCCGGTTAGTAAACATTCTGTATAACACGAGAATCGAATACTTTATATATAATCCGGTAAAAAACTCAAGAGACGCTCATATTCCATTTCTTTGTACTTTTCCCCAAATGCGGTTTTTTAAATGAGGACACAACCTCATCGAAAGTCCATATTCTCTCTCTCTGACACATAATTTGTTGCACACCGAGAATTTCAAGTCAAGCGACGAGGGAAATTAGAGCATCGTAAATTCATATGTCTACGTTTAAGCTTTACTGTACCGCAGGGACATCGATAGAAATAATAATGTGAAGTATTGCCTATACATACGAAATGTGTGTGAGTGTTTGTGTGTTTATATAAAATTGTATATAGGCGTAGGGGCACCTAGGAAAACATATTACAGTTTAATGACCTTTTCTGTCAGGTGCACATAATATATAGGATCGATGGACTCCACAAACTTAAACTTTTGTCGGCAACTCTCATCCACGAAACGGTTTTTGTGTGCCATACTTTTGCGAGCTGCAAGTCGTAGTCTTGCCACTCAGCTATGGCCTACTTTCCGTGTGTGTTGCTGTTTTGCTTCTCTGCTGGCTTTACTTCGTCTCCAAGCTTCAACGACACACAAACCCTTTCCTTTTCCAACCCCCCCCCCCCTTCTTTGACCCTTTTCAAATCACGAATCAGCAATTTTCATCCAGAGCACGCTATCAGATAATATCAACTGTCACGAGTTTGCACACTTCAAAATATAAATATATATACTTTTTTTTTACGACGTGCAACAACAATTGCTTTTCTATATATTATCTTCTTTCATTTCCTGCGAACAAATGCTTCGTGAGCTCGGAATAACAATGCTTTTTCTTTTATTTCGAAAAAAGTCCTTTATAAGGATTGAAATCTTAATTGAGTTTAAGAGTCAAAAACTCCCTTTTTCAAATCATTCATAGTCTACATTCATTCTTTTCAAAATTAAAAATAAAAAATAAAAAATTAGAAATAAAAAATAAAAAATTAGAAATTAAAAATTAGAAATTAGAACTTAGAAATTAAAAATTAAAAATTTTTTGAATTAAAAAAATAAAAGAAAGAATAAAAAAAGAAAAAACAGAATAAAATTAATAAAAATGAAAATAAGAATAAAAGAATATTAATAAGGATTGCAATGAACAATCGAGATGGTAAAATTACGAATCGTATATTTTCTCAATAATAAATAATAACTTGTTGAAAAAATTATATAATTATTTACTAAAAGGACGTGAAAGAAAACTTACAAAATCCGAATTGTACGATTTAGTTCCTGTATTTTTTAAATAGAGGATGTTTACTACTTTGTGCGTTAGCATTATTCTTTTTGTATTCGTAATAAACAGCGTCGTCCGCTCCAGAAGTTGACGCCATATTTCCAGCTTTGCGAACAATCTGCAAGTAGAGAAAAAAAAGTGAATATAGATCTTTAAATTTAACTACTTTTCAATTTTATAATTTTATTACTTAATTTTTAAATTTAATAATTTAAAAGTTGATTCAAAATTCTTTTAAACTTTGTCTTTAATTTAAATTTAATTAAAAAGCAGAAGTAGAAGAAAATAACTTACGGAACGTCCACCCTCTCCGGGAATTCTTTCTTCATCAGCATCCATATCACTGGCTGATAAAACTTTCTGCAGCAATTGTATTTGTTCCTCTCGTGTTTTGTACATTAAATCCGGTTCCTATAAATAAAAAAAAACAATTGTAATCATCTTTAGCTATTTTTCAGAATTGTCACAAAATTTGATTTCTCTTTTTTCCTGATTTAAAGATGAAATTTTGTCTTTTTTCCTGAATCTGAAGAATATTTTGATTCACTCCAAAAAATTATTAGATACTCAAAAAATGTTCTAGTAATTTCGTTTGCAAATTTCTTTATAGTTTTTGGAATTGAACAATTTTCAAAAATATTATTATAAAAGATGAAGAAGTGATCAATTTTTTCGTGCTTTATAATGATTAAAAATGATTTTAAATTCAAATAAACTTTTTCAAATCAAAAGAATTTCCACAGAATTGTCAGTTAAAAGTAGGAAAAATTAATTTATATTAAAAACTTCTAGGAGAAATAAATTATTTAAATACAAACATAAATAATTTATTGAATAATTGAATAAAATCATGAAGTTTAATGTAATTTTTAAGAATTCTTCGAGAAATTCTATTAAAATTGTTTTAAAAGTAATTGAAATTGCGCGATGAAATAATTAGAATCTCTGTAAAACATTTTATTATTTACAAAAGATAATTGAATTTTGAAGAAGAATTTTATTATTTACAAGAAATATTTGAATTTCGAAGAAGAATTTTATAATTTAGAAAGAAAGTTGCAATTTTGACGAGAATTGAATTCTTGGGATAAATATAGGTTATTTATGAAAATAATTGAATTTTGTAAAGAATTTTATTAAAATTTCTGTAAATAATTGAAATTCCTGTAATGAATTTTATTAATTTATGAAAATAATTGAATTATTGCAACGAAAATTATAAAAAAAATTTGTAAATAATTGAATTCCTGTAAATTGTTTATTATTTTTGAAAATAATTAAATACTTGGTTAGAATAATTGTATTTAAATAATTGTATTCGTTTGGTAAATTTTATTAAAATAGTAGATATTGAATATCATCGAATTAAGAAAAGATTTTGAAAATAATTTAATTTTTTATTATTTATTTTATTATAAATATTGGTTATTTTTGAAAATAATTTAATTTTGCAAAGAATTTTATTAAATTTTTTTTAAATAATTGAATTTCAGAGGAGAATTTTATTGTTTCTAAAGATAATTGAAACTTTTACAATTTAAAAAAGAACTTTTAACTTAATTGAATTTTGAAAAAGAATTTTTGTAATTTCTAAAAAGAATTAAATTTTTAAGAATCTTATTATTTATGAAAATAATTGATTTCGTGCAAAGAAATGTATTTTGTTTATTAAAGATTATAATTGTTTAATTTAACTTTTTTGGTGTTTTTAACTAAAATTTTTCTATAAATCTCTTATTTTTTTTAAATTAAAATTTAAAAAAATTTAAAATCTATATTCTAATTTAATTCATTCTAAAAATTTAATTTTTTCTACTATACTGTAGTTTTAAAACTTTTTTTAACTTAAAAATTCAGTGAATTTACTTGACAAACAATACTGACCTCATCCATTCCAGCTAATTTGGTGATGACTTTATAAGCATAACCCTGATTTACTAAAAACTGTTGTCGTCTTCTGGAATAATCCATTTCAAATGTATCTTGAGAAACCAGAGTGTAAAAGAAGGCATTGTAGTCTTCGGCAATTGCTCCTGTAATTAATAAGCAAAAATCAATGTATAACTAGAATTAAAGAAATAAATTGCAAATTAAAACAAATTAATATAAATAAAAAATATTAAATATTAAAAATATTAAAAATCCGAAATTTTTAATATTTGGGATCGAAAATATTTTCTTCTACCAACTGCAATGAAAATTAAACTTAAAATTTACATCTAGAAACTTTATAAATTTCTTCAACTGTTACGCAAAATTATTGTAATAAAAATTAAATTTGATAAAGAATTAAATAAATTTCCTTTATTTGAACGTTCCAAACTTTAGGATTACTAAGAAATAAATAATCACCTTTTTTGGCACGTAAAATTCTTCCCAATCGTTGAGCTTCCTGACGTCTCGATCCACCGTGTGACGATATTTGAATCAAAACATTCGCCTCTGGCAAATCGAAAGACGTATCAGCGACTTTACTCACAAATATTGTGTTCACTTTAATATTATACTTGAAGTTCTGAAGAATCTGTATTCTTTCACTCTGAAAAAAGAAATTAAATACACAAAATTTGGTATTTTTCTATAAAACAATTTTGTTCTTTTCTATGTTACTTTTTCTAAGTTCGGTACAATTCTGCCTTTTTAAAATCAACAAAAATACTAGTCAACAAAATTGCTAAAGTTAAATAGATTTATTTTCTATTTTCAACTATTTATAGAAAAGAAAATAATTCCCAAGCCTACCTGACTCGTTGGACCGTAAATAAAAGGTCTCTGCATTTCCTTAGCGTAATGCTTCAAAGCAAAAACATTGTCCGAGAAGACAATTGTCTTATCTCCACGTCTCTCGTGATATCGAATGAGATATTGACAGTATCGAAATTTATTCGGATTCATTACGTACAATAACTGAAAAAAAGAAGAAAATGAACAATTAAAATTTACCATGTTTCCTTTTTGTTGCAAAATTGTATAATAATCAAAAATTTACAAATCGAAAAATACTATAAAAAGATTTCAATGCTAAAAACTGGTTAACTAGAATAAAACGAAAATTTCGCTGATGGGACTTGAAAATTAATAGAAAAGAGAATTAATACTTGAAAATTTCAAATATCAATAACATACCAATTTTCTACTCATTTTACAATTGAGGTACTCTCTATAAAATTCCGCAGTCATTGGACACCAAACCTCGGCGCATTGAACTCTTGCTATAAATCCTCGCTTTTGCAATTCCAACCAATTAGCCTCGTACAGTTTAGGGCCGATTAAAAAATTAAGGTCTGCAATTTTATCGTCCTCACGCAACAATGTGGCTGTCAATCCCAATTTGCAATGCGATTGAACTATCGTTAATACTCTTCTGAACATTTTCGCCGGTATCGAGTGAACCTCTGTTATAATAAAAAAAAAAATATAAATTAATTTCAATGATTTTAAATTTATTTCTTTAATTTCAAATTATTTTAATTAATTTAAATTTTAAACTTAATTGAATTGAATTGAATTTTATTAATTTGATTTATTTATTCAATGTTCTGTCGCGTCTCGATTAATTTTTATTTTAAAAAATTGTTTTTAAAGAAAATTTGTGTATGAATTAATCGAATTCAATGAGTAAATTAATTATATTTGAAATAATTACCATCTAAAACCATTATTCCCCATTCTTGATCTTGAAGCCACTTCATCGTTTGTTCAGCTTCCCATGAACGCTTTTGCGTATGCGTAATCATAGAATACGTGGTGATTAAAATTCCACAACCCATTGGTTTATCTTTTGCTTCGCTTGTGAATCGACATATCATTGAATCGTCGGCAGTGGACCACATTTTAAACTGTTGCTTCCATTGTTCGACGGAAACGCCAGAATTACAAAGGACCAGGGCTCGCTTTCTGACTGTACAACATGCCGTGACTCCTACTAAACTTTTACCCGCACCTATTGAATAAATACATTTTCAAATCGTTCAAATATTCCTCAATAATTGTTCAAATATTTCTCAATTATAACTTAAATAAATTTAATTAAACTAAATTTTTATCATTTTCGAAATAAATAAAAATTTGCGTCTTTTATTCGATTTAGAGTTGAAAATTTAAATTTATATTAACTAAAAAGAATAATTAACTGAGAATTCTAGGTAAATATTTCTAGTTTCTATCAAAAGATTTCGTTTCTAAATTTTTTTTCGTTAGTAAAACTTTTTAAAAGTTTGGGAATATTTACCGCAAGGCAGGACAATTACTCCGGATCTTGCTCGACCATTTCCAAACATTTTCCGCAAACTCTTCTCTTGATATGGCCTCAAAACAGCCGAAGGTTTCAGATCGATGCTAAAATTATTTAATATTATTTTCTTATTATTCATCATGCTATTTTAATTTTTTAAAAATGAAATATGAGATTAAAAGAAACTATTTTCAATATTTTCAGAACATGTCTATTGAAAATTGTTCATTCTTTACTAAATTTAACTATTTACTTAATAATTATTAATATTAATATATTTTTCTGCATTTTTAAAATAAGTAAAATTAAATAGCAAATGAGGAAAATTACATACTTTATGTTTGGATTGACTGTGTCATTTCTAAAATCGTATT
This sequence comes from Leptopilina myrica (nomen nudum), assembly GCA_032872475.1. Classification (NCBI taxonomy): domain Eukaryota; kingdom Metazoa; phylum Arthropoda; class Insecta; order Hymenoptera; family Figitidae; genus Leptopilina; species Leptopilina myrica (nomen nudum). Next base: position 41,160,752 of record CM065460.1, on the reverse strand, counting down.
CGGCTAATAATGGATGATCCAATTCAATACATCTTTTCTGTATCACTTCAATTTTTTCCTGGAAATAAATACATGATTTTACAAAATAGTAAAATTATTTGCAAAAATTCAATTTTTTAATGCAATTTTTATAACAATTTCATAAAAGAATTGAATTTTTTTTAATTTTCAATTGTAGTTATCCAAAAAATTTAATTATTTTCAAAAATATTAATAAATCCTTCGAAACAATTCAATTGCATTTATAAATATTAAATTTTTTTGCAAAAATTCAATTATTTAAAAACAAAATTTCACGAAAGAATTTAATTCTTTTCTTAAAATTTTAGTACAGAATTCAACTTTTTAAATACAATTTTATTAAAAATTTGATGAAAGAATTCCATTTTTTAAAAAGTTTTCAATAATATTTTTCGAAAAAAATTCAATTATTTTTGCAAAAAAAAATTCCACGAAAGAATTTAATTGTTTTTGCAAAAGAAAAAAAAAATTCCCCGAAAGAAATCAATTATTTTTCGGAATTCGTTAAAAAAACATTTCAAAAGAATTTAATTACTTTCAAAAATTTTAATAAAATTCAATAATTAAATGTTAACTTTCGATTTTTAACAAACACGATTATTTTAAAAACTTAAAAGACAAAACATCAAATAATTTTTTTTAAATTCTTATTTAATTATTTTCAAATCTTTTAATTAAAATTATTAAAGAAACTCAATTATTTAAAAAAGGATTCAATAAAAATCTTCAAAAAGAATTTAATTAGAATTTTCAAAAATTTTTAACAAAAATCTTTTCGAGAATTCAATTTTCTTCTTAAGCAATAAACTTTTTCTAAAGAATTCTGCTGATAAAATTCTTTGCAAAAATTGGATGATTTTCAATACGTTAATTTTAAAATTGAAAATATTTAAAAAGAAAAGCAATTACTGGAATACAACGATTATTAATGTAAAGATTTTGTTTAAAAATTTCCCACTATTAAATTTAATTGAACAGTTAACTTACTTGGTTAACTTCAAAACTAATTGTTTTCAATTGCTGCTCCTCCTCCTCGTCTTCATCTTCCTTATCAATTTTTTCATAAACAGTTGCTATTTCATCCGGAACTGCTTTACTAGAACTAGAAGTTTCGGTTGTTGTTGTTGTTGTTGCAGCTGCTGCTGTTGTCGTTGCTGTTCCTGTAGCTGGTTTCGATCCAAACTATAATTTTATATTTTTAAATAAATTGTTAATTTCTATTCTATTTTGATTTTTAAATATTGTAATCTTTCCCCAAAAAAATGCAAAACAGTATTAATAATATTTACATAAGATACCTTTTTTTGTTTCGAGCCTAAATAATTTATTCGAACAAAAAAAAAGATTTTTAGTAGAATTCAATTGACAATGTCAATGAAATGTTTGTACCTGTAAGGCTTCGGATTTCTCTTGAATACAAGTAATTAATCCATCTTTATCAACTTCATCAACACTACGCGTAATTCTGCAGTCTTGAATAGTTCGATCCTTCAATAGCGTTTGTAGAACTTCTGGAAATGCGGATTCTATAAAATATTTATTATGCTTCAAAACCAGTTTCACCTGGAAAAATAGCAAAAGGAAAAATTCTTTAGAAAAATCATTGAAAAGTCTATTATTTCCTAATTACTATTCGATTTATAATTGTTTTTTCTTCGAAAATATTGAATCATCAAAATAATAAGTATTAAAATAATAAATATTTAAAAAAATATATTTTCAATGTTTATTAACATTAAAAAATACTATCAAAACAATTATATTAAAATAATGACTCACATTGAAAAAACAATATTAAAAAAAATATATTTTCAAAAATGTATTAACATTAAAAAAATACTATTAAAACAATTATATTAAAATAATGAACCATATTGAAGAAAACATTTTTAAAATATTTTAAAAAAACAAATGTGTATCACAATAATAAAGTTTATTAAATTCCCTATTGTTCATTGTTATTGCATTTACTAATTTGTTTACTTATTTAAAAAAAACTGACCTTTCCATAAGACAGAGTACACATTTTGATAAATTCAACGATTCCATTGGGAATACTTGTTTTACTCAATTTATCAAGATATTCAATTATATCGTGTGTTTGAAGACCAACACTAACAGCTGCATATAGAGAGTAAGCTGTCAATTTGTACTGCAAAAATATCCATTATTGTCAAACGAATTATTAAAATGAAATACATTGAAAAAAAACAATAAATTTACCTCGTGAATGTATTTAGGACGTGATACGGGTTCGGCAATTGCGACTAAAAAATCTTGAGCTTGTTTATAAACAGGAGAAAATGATTCTAAAAAGATATGTCCATTTGGTGCCTGAAAAATTTATAAATTAATTATTTATTATTATTTGATACGTATGAAAAATTTATTACTTAATACTTTATTATTAATTCGCTTATCAATTGATTTTAAAATTGTAAAGATTGTAAATAATTTCGAATTAAAAGGAAAAATTTGCGTCTCTTTATATTTATTATATTAATGAAAATAAAATCATCTATTTTAAAAAAAACTGTGCTAGATTTTCTACTTACAACCCATAGAGCTCTGGATTCATGATCTGTTTTTAAACTCATCAGTGAACGATAATCTTTTGCTCCAAATTCATCTTCTGTAATTGTTCCACTTTTTTCAATATCAACACTGGCTGCTGTGGGAATTCCCTCTGGTTCCCCATCACCGGTTTCCTCTTCGTTATAATCTTCGTAATCATCCTTAGGTTTTTTAACAAAACGTTTATCTAAAAAAAAATTTCATTAATTTATCTACTAAGAAAAAATTTGTCACTTTTGGATTTTTCTTTTTCTAAGTTTTATGCAGATTTTAAACACATTTTGCAACACTTTATTACTGTAAAATTCTGTTTTTTTTCGAATCTAGTTTTTTCAAGCATTCAGAATATAAATTAACTTATACTAAATTAGGAAATAAAAAAATTCACCTGATGTGTCTTTCTTGAATCTCTTCGGTGGGCCCATTATTTTTGTTTTTTTAGAAACAAGACCAATTTCCTTGGCTAAATTTATTATTGCAATTGGAACATTGCAATTATTCACTAAATAGTGAATAATTGTCTGCAAATACTACTTTTTAATTACTATAAGAAATAATCTTTATTTTTCTAATCTTTAGCACACTTTTCAACTCGCAATGTTTACGACGTTTTCGATAGAATTTCAGGTTATGTTCGTATTGATTGACGCACGCACATTGACACTTTCTGACGTCACTTCCAGATTACGTTTTCACACTGGAAATAAATTAATTACATCTTCCACTTTCTTTAAAAAATATATTTTTTTATTCACAAAAATCATTAACTCATTTTTTTATTCTGAAAAAAAACAAAATACCTCAACTATTTCATATTTTCGCGCATGAAATCTAAACCAATAGAATACGTTTCCTTCGCACATGCGCAGAGAGGGAAATCTTAAGATTTTCAAGATTTTCACAATTGTTTATAATTGCAGATCGCAACAAAAGTTATTAATTTTGTACTATGACATTTGTGACATTGCAAAAAAAATAGTTATTTAAAACATTATTTAAATTTGAATATTTCCGATTTGTCTTTGCCAACAATTGTTTGGGATTTTCGTTAATTAACAAGGTTTCAAAGCCCTTTTCCCGATAACCCATAAGGACAGTCTATTCACGTGAATTTTTGACAATTGACAAAATCCTGTCCTTTCTTTTCCGTCACACATTTCCGTGGCGTGTGGCAATTTTTCCTCCACAAGGAAATTGCATGTGAATCAAATTGTTTCCCAGTATTAAAGATTCAATTAGTAAAACATTAATTTCCATCTGATTTCTGAATGCTGCTTTAAAATTTGTGATTATCTCTCTCTAATAAGTCATGGCAGACGAAGTGTTGAATGAAATTCCAACAATAAACCCAACAATTCCGAGTGCGTCATCCCCTGAGGCTGAAATGTAAGCTCTACTTTGTACTTTATATATACACGAAACCAAAAATTATAGTTCCTTATTTTAATATTTTCTCTAGACTGAAAATTGGCAACGAATTTTAGTTACATAACCCTTCTATTTAAATAGTTTTCAATCTGCACATTAACGTATATATTTTCTAAAAGTGCAATTTTTTTTTGCACATATTTCACAACAATCAATAACTTTCAAGTTCATAATTTTTTTTTTTATTTTTGAAAATTCATTTTACTTGTATGCAGACAGTTTTGCCGTTAATTTGAAACTAGTTTTTGTAATGTAATACAAGGAATATAATACCTTTGTTGCAATTTAGAATTTACAATCACGTAAGATATTGTTACTTTCCATCCTTTCCATTTCGTAAACATTGCACATTTAATATAACTGTAAATTGCTGAGTGTAAACCGTGACAAACAAAGTAGGCCGTTGTCATTCGTTTTCTAAAATTTTTGTTGATGTCCCCAAAATGAGTATTCATTCAATTCATTCAATTACACCCATCAGTTCACTCTTATACTATAAATATTTATAACCTTTAGAAAATGTCAAACTTTAATAATGCGTACATACCGTAATAGGAATTGAATTTTAAATCTGTTCGTTTTTATTTATTTTTACAAAAATCGACAAAATTTTAGGCCAAATTTAATTTTTCCATTTTCCGTAAATGAAATGAATGGAAATTAAAATTTTCCTTGTTTCCAATTTAGGTAAAATATAAGATTTTGAGAAAAAGGTTTTATGTTGAAATTGGCAAATTTCAGATTGTGTGATTTTTTTGTGATTGTGTGAGTGTGATTATACTATTGATAAAACACCGTTTGAGGTTATCCTGTCAAATTATTTTTATTTTACGAATGCATTTTTAATTGATAGTTAAAAATAATAAAGTAAGGTGTTAATTCTTTAGAAGAATGTCTTGACTGTTTTAACTTTTATAAAACATGACACTGTCAAATGTAGACCGAACTTTTAATATTTCGTAAGTTGTTTATTTGACAATGTGTAACAGTCCAATTTTAAATTCTATTTTGCAATATAAAAATTAATCCACCTGGTCGTTAAGTAATTTAACTAATTTATTCTTTCATTTCTGTATTAATATTAATTTTACCTTTAAATAAAAAATTTATAACAGTAATTAGAAATATATTTTACATATTTTGGTTTTAAATGAAATAATATTTTCAATTAGCTTTTGATTTATGTTCCTCAAGTGTTGAACGTTCAAATGAACGAAATATTTTTTATTGAAGATATTTTAATAAATAAATCATAGAAAAATTTTAAAAAACTGAAATTTTACGTTTAGAAACTTAGTAATTAATTTTTAGGATAGTGAGGCAAAATAATTGCAATGGAAATTACATTTTTAGATTAAATAAATAAATTTCGTTCATTTGAACGTTCAGAACTCTAGGGTCTTTTTGATTTGAATTACTTTAGAAATAAATTGTTTAATAAAAAATTTGATGATTTAATTTTATCAAGGAATTAAAATTTTTATTTCAGTTTAGCAGAATTGAAAAAGGAGGAGGCCAACAAATTTTACGCCACAAAGGAGTATAAAAAAGCTTTAGTCGGATACAGCGAAGCTATTGGTAGGTCAAGTTGAATGAGTTGAATATAATTAGATAATAATAATAATATGGAAATATTTTGCGCTCAAGTAGAATTGAATATTGATTTTTAAAATTTCTGTTTATTTTTATGCAGAATTATGCCCCAATGTAGCAAGATATTACAGCAATCGATCAGCATGTTATATGATGTTGAGTCTCTATCGAGACGCTTTGAAAGATGCCCAAAAATCGGTGGAATTAGACCCAATGTTTGTTAAGGTATTGCATCAAAATTTTTTCAAATTCTATTTGATTTTCTATTTTTTCCCATTAGTTTTCTATTTCTTTTGTATTAATTTTCTTTTTTTCTATTTCTTTCCATTAATTTTCTATTTTTGTTTCTATTTCTTGTTTTTTATTTATTTTCTTTCAATTTTCTATTAATTTTCTATTTCTTTCAATTAATTTTCTATTTTTGTTTCTATTTTTTTTTATCTATTTTCTTTCATTTTTCTTTCTATTTCTATTTATTTTTATTCAATTTTCTATTTTTGTTTCTATTTCTATTTATTTTCATTCAATTTTCGATTCCTTTTCTATTTTTATTTCTACTTATTTTCTTTTAATTTTCTATTTCTTTTCTATAAATTTTCGATTTTTTTTTTGCATTTCCTATTTATATAAAAAATAATTTTTTGAAATTATTTTCAGGCACATTTTCGTATAGTGAAATGCAGTATAGTACTCGGCGATATTGTGAACGCCGAAACAACAATAAATAAATTAAAGGAAATAGATCCATCAAATTCATCATTTACAACTGAATTAAGAGAAATTGATCACTTACGAAGATACATCGTCGAATCGGAAGCAGCTTATGCAGCAAAAGATTTTCGAAAAGTACTGCTTTTAAATACAATATTTTTATTTTCAAGATTAATTTTTCAATATATTATTTAATATTATTCAATTATTTAAAAAGCAAATTGACTAAATATAATTAATTAAAAATAGATTTAAAAAAAACATTTAGTAATTAATCACAACTACGTTTGTAATTTAAACATTCATTTTAGGCAAAAATAGTTCATTAAATAATTTAAATAAATAAAAAATATATTAAAGAATAAAAATTAAAAATAGATAAATGAATAAATATCCTAATTTAAAATTAATTACTATTTATTTTCTTTTCAGGTCGTTTATTGTATGGATCGTTGTTGTGACGTGAGTCCACAATGCGCAAGATTTAAATTAGCAAAAGCGGAATGTTTAACATTTTTAGGAAGGTATCAAGAGGCACAGGATATTGCAAAGTTAGTTTTTCTTTTGTTTTTCCTAGGAAAGCTGATTATTTTTAGAATTTTTTCTTAAATTGATTATTATCTTGATGTTTGTTTTCAGTGATGTTTTAATTATTGACAAACAAAATGTTGAGGCAATTTATGTTCGTGGTATGTGTTTATATTATCAAGACAATATCGATAAGGCATTCACTCACTTTCAACAAGTACTTCGTCTAGCACCGGATCACGGCAAAGCTCTAGAAATATACAAGGTCTATTTTTTATTTCTTTACTAAATGTCACGCTTCATTATTTTCATAATAGTATTTATAATTTACGTAGTGACTTGATCGTAAATTAATAGAGACTCGAATTTTTAATCGCATTGTCTGTTAACAGAAAGCAAAATCTTTGAAGCTGAAGAAGGAGGAGGGAAATACGGCGTTCAAGGAAAATCGTTATGCAGAAGCTTATAATCTCTATACTCAGGCATTATTATTAGATCCACAAAATGTGTTAACAAATGCAAAATTACATTTTAATAAGGCAACAGTTGCTGCTAAGGTAAAACTCCTCTCTTTAATCTACTTAATAATTATCGGACTTTAATTTATAAAATTTAATATTTTTTAATTTTATGTTTGCTTATTAGCTTGGCAGGTTGAACGAGTCAGTAACAGAATGTACAGAAGCTCTCAGGTTAGATGAAAATTATTTAAAAGCTTTACTCAGAAGAGCGCAATGTTACATGGACCTTCAGGAATTCGAAGAGGCTGTTCGAGATTATGAGAAAGCATACAAAATGAGCAAAACTCGAAGTAATTTTCTTTACTTTATTTATTTATTAATATCGAAGTCTTCGAAACATTTTTCTTCTTTACATTTCCTTTAATTTAATATTCTTTTATTTAATATTTTCCTTTTACTTTTAGACAACAAACGATTACTCACAGAGGCTAAACTCGCATTGAAAAAATCCCAAAGGAAAGATTATTACAAAATTCTCGGAATTGACAAAAATGCATCAACTGACGATATCAAGAAAGCTTATCGAAAAAGAGCGATGGTTCACCATCCAGGTGAGATTTTTGAAATTAAAATTTACATTTTTCTTGATTTAAAATTAAAACTGTTTATTATTCTTAATGAATCTAAAACAAAGTGGAAATTTCCTTTTATGGTGGAAAAACAATTTTCTATTTGGACAATTTTTAACTGAACTATTTAAAAGTGAAATTACATTTTCTTTAAAGAAAAATTACGAATTGGAGAAAATTTAACGAAATACTGAAATAAATTTCAGATCGTCATGCGAATGCGTCTGACAGAGAGAAGAAGGAACAAGAGAAGAAGTTCAAAGAAGTAGGCGAGGCTTATGGAATACTTTCTGATCCGAAAAAACGATCGCGTTACGATAATGGTCATGACATCAATGAGGATATCGAAGGTACGTTCGAATTTGATTCACATTCGATTATTCGAAGAAATTCGTAACCTATTTCAATTCAAAATTAGTATTAGTTGAGAATAAATTGATAACTTAATAGATTAAATTAATTACAGTAAATTATTAAACAATTGCTTTGAAAAGGATTTCAATTTTCAATTTAAAATGAATTTCGATATTCAAGAAAAATTATTTTAAAATACTTAATTAGTTATTAATTTATTTCTAAAAATACTTCGACTATAATAAATTGAAAATTAATTTTTAAATTCAACAACGAAAATGATTAAATATAAACATTTGAAAAAAATTTCCTTCTTTCTCAGATATGGATCAAAATGCGATGTTCCACGCTTTCTTCTCGCAAAATGCAGGAACATTCCCTGGAGGATTTGTTTATCAATTCGTTTAGAAACATTAAAAAAAAGAAAACAAAAGAAATTTTCCGGCGAGAGAATCGCATTTTCAATCAGTGTGTGTGTACCAATAATTCATCCAACAAAGTTTTATTTCGCCACTAATGCGAAATGCATAACAAAAGACGTTCGCCCACGTCTTAACACTACTTTTTAAACTGATAAAAGACTTCTTAATTATAATGATGATAATAATAATAATAATTTCAATTAATGCTGATCGTAGAAAAAAAAATGTAGCGTTAAGACAAGCAAAATTTATACAATTTAGAATATATTACTCCTAGAGTAAAAAAAAAACAAGAAAAAAAGCAAAAAAAAATATAAAGGATTGTTTTATGATAAACAAGTCCTTAACTCTTTCAACTTACACTCTTAATCTACATATTTACAGAGTGTCTAGCATTTAACAAAAAAAAAGTCAGAAAGATGAAGGAATTTGTTTATACAAAGCAACGAGTTTTTTTTTTCATTAATTTAGAGAATTTATTTTCTTTCGAAAGTCGAAATTGTTCGATATTTTGAATTGTTTATGAGTTACCTTATTTAGTGTATTTTTTTTGCGTTTTGTATTATTTATAGAATTATGTGTATATGAATCAGTTATAAAAAAAAAGAAAATCAATGAAGATTGAAAACTATAGACTTCGCTAGACACCCTGCTTTGTTGAACATGTGTTCATTTAACATAGAAATTTTATTTAATTACTGCAAAACATTCAGATAATGTGTATAACTTAACTCAAGCATCAAATAAACCGTTTAAACTACCGAAACAAAAATTGAAAAATAATTCACTCTGAAAAATAACCAATATATTTTCTTTACAAAAATTCTTTATTCGTATTTCTTTTTTAATATTTTCGTTCCATTTCATCAATAGCAGTTTGTAAATTCTTCCAATTCTTTTTATCGAAAAGCTTCTGTTTGAATACAATCTTCTGGTTTGTTTTTTTGTTTCACATTGTTCTTGATTTACAAAAATTTCTCCAGTCGAGTTCACGGTGGCTCGTAAAGAAGATGAACCTGTAAAAAAAAGAAATTCATGCACCAAGTATTATAATTAGTTAAAAGACAAATTTTCTTTCTATAGGGGAGAAAAAAAATACTATAATTGCAAAGCTATTTGTTTTTTTTTAATTTCAATTATTTAAGCAAAATTTTGGAAAGTTTTACTGTTGAATAAAAAATTCTATGAACCAGAAAAAACGAAAATAGTACGAAATTAAGAAAAATTTATGTGAAATATTAAATTTTTTTTAAATAAAAAAGAACTTAAGTTCAGGGTAAATATTGAGAAAATCTCAATTTGATAATTTTTTTATTGTATTGCGATAAATTCTTAGACGATTTTTATTTATGTCAGAGAAAAAAATTAGAAAACTTGTCACGAACAAAAATAAAGAAATGTGGATTTGTTAAATTTTTGTTTTTAAATCTAAAATGATGCACGCAGCCATTCATACTTTGTGTCATTTTATCTGATTGTAAGAAGAGCGAATTATTTCCACTAATTAGATTTCTTTTGAATATTCATTTTTAATTAATTAATTAATTAATTAATCAAAAGTGAATAATAAATTAATTGAAAGTCAATAATTAATGCTATAATTAACAATGTTATAACTATTAATTAAGTATAATATTATAATTGATAATAAATAATTTATTTATCACGTAAAGTGGAAAAAATGAGTGAAAATATTTCTCACCTTCTTTACAATTATAATGAAAACAAAATTCAATCTATAAATATAAGAGGTGCACATTATCAAAACAACACATCCTCTGAAACTTCAGCTCACCTAGATGTTCATTCCAAACACCAATCCAGTTGTACTCCACTTTTCCAGTCTTCAATCCCAGGTCAATTCCAAGCGCAACTCACAATATGTTCTGCTGAATAGATTTTATACTCCCCCAACAATCACCCACAATTTTTTCTTTCCTCATATTTTCATATTTTGTCAACAATTTTTTATTCCACTATTTATTTTTGCAAAACAGAGTTTTTATTTTTACACACAAAAAAAAACATTCTAGAAACTGTTCAAATTATTAACAATAAATTGAAAGAAAAAACAAATTGAAATTCTTGTTCGCCAACCAAAAAAAAAAAAATTGCGTTCAATATTTATAATTAATAACAAAAGTAAATAAATTAAAAATATAAAAAACTTATTTTTTTTATAATTATCAAAAACAAATTTTTCGTTTCTAAAAAACGATTTTTTTTCTGTTTGGGTGAAAAATTGTGTAAATCCCAGAAATGAAAAAAATGAACAAATTTAATCGCATTCTACGTTTATTTATATAATTAATGAAATATTTCGAATGCATTATGCACTTTGCTGAATGGCTGGATGTGTCCAAGATCAAATCTTGAAATTTCACTTTTTCTCATACTCTCTCTCTTTTATTTTCGATATTTTTCTATTTATCATCAATATCCTTTTTCTTTCATTTGCCTTTCTAAAAAACAGTCGATGCGCAAAATCTATATTATATGAAAAATGTTTCACGTATAATATATAATATATGAAATCGGTAAAAAAATTGTTTTGTTATCTCCAATATATATCACGTACTCATATATATATTATTTATAGGTTGACCTTAAACACATCGATTATAATAAATAAATATTTTTTTTCATTTTCATTTTTTTTTTTTTGATCGCAATTTCTTTCATCTCATTCCCGCACTACTTTCTGCTCATTTTTCTTCAACAAAACATATATATAATACTTTGTACCGTTATCGTTTAATAATAATTATCATATTTCGCATATTTATTATTGTTATATTTATATATTGAAAATCATATATATATATATAATATTTTTTATGCATTATATTATCGAAAAATGACTATTTAGAACACTTTTAGGCATCAAAAATTCTATTTCACTGCATTCCAAATTTTTGACGCAATCTAATACAAAGTTTTTTTTTGTTTGGTTCATTAAAAGTTAAATGCAAATTATAAACATAAATAAAAGTGTGATAAATTATTCGAATTCTTCGTGAAAAAGAAGAAGAGAGGGAAAGGTAATAATAAATTAGTTTTTGAACAAATTTTGCAAAAATTGTAAAACATTCTAAAAAAAAAATTATTTTTATTTAATGAATAAAATTTTGGTAAATTTACTAATTAATTTTTGTAATTTAATGAGAATTAAAAAAATTTTGTACTTTACGAAAAAATGTAAATTTTGTAATTTAATCAAAATTACAAATTTTTTATTTTATTTAAATTACAAATTTTGTAATTTACTTAAAACTGTAAATTTTGCAATTTAATGGAATTTTCAAATTCTTTCATTGAATTCAAATTTTGTAATTTAATTAAAATAACAAATTTTTTATTTTATTCCCATTACAAAGTTTGTAATTTATTTAAAACTGTAAATTTTGCAATTTAATGGAATTTTCAAATTGTTTAATTGAATGTAAATTTTGTAATTTCATTAAAAATTACTAATTTTTTATTTTACTAAAATTACAAGTTTTGTAATTTAATGAAATTTTCAAATTATTTAATTGAATTAAAATCATAAAATTTGGTGTAATTTAACAAAAATTAAAATTTTTTAATTTAATAAATAACAAATATAAACAATTTTGAAATTCAATGAAAATAACAAATTTTTTAATTGAACGAAAATCATAAATTTTATAATTTAACAAATATAAACAATTTTGAAATTCAATGAAATTAACAAATTTTTTAATTGAACGAAAATCATAAATTTTAATTAATCAAATAAAGTAATTAATCAAAAGTATACAATTTTTGTAATTTCATAAAAATAAAACAAATTTTGCAATTTAATTAAAATTACAAACATTTTAATTTATAATAAAAAATCTCAGATATGTAATTTAATTAAAATCCGAAATTTTGTAATTTAGTTAAAATCAAAATTTTTTGATTTAATTTAATTAATTGTTTAATTTAATAAAAATTACAAATTTAGTATTTTTGTTCGTAATTTTCATAATAGTACTAAAAGCATTAAAAATTTTTTTCAAAAAATAAAAAATTTACACTCTTTCGTTAGAGAAAAATTGTTAAAAATTATTTTAGTCAATTAATAATGAAAATAGATTTGTAAAAATTATGAAACAATTTTTCTGAATCAAAAACTTCCCAAATTAAAAAATAACTTTTTAAAAATTACAATTCTTGGGGCATTAAAATATTAAAAACTTTTTTAATCATTTTATAAAACTGATGCTTGCTAAAAATCAATTTTTCTCTTCTCAATTAATTAATAATTCAGCAACTAATTAGTTATATAGTTAATTTATTCAACTAATTCAATAACTAATTAGTTTAATAACTAATTTAGTCAAAAATTAATTAATTCAGTAATTAACCAATTCAATAATTAATTAGCTTAATAAATAATTAAGTTAAAAATTAATTAATTAAACTATTAATTAGTTTAATAAATAATTAATTAGTTTAATAACTCTTTAAGTTAAAAATTAATTAATTCTACAATTAATTAGTTCAGTAATTAACTAATTCAATAAATTAATTCAATAATTCACTAATTCAATTATTAATTAATACAATAATTAATTCAACAAAATTTTTTTTCAAATAAAAATTGAAAATACTTTTGTAGTAGACTGCATCCTGAAATTTGGCGATAAAGAGAGAGAAGGAGGGAGAGAGAGAAAGAGAGAGAGACTTGTGTACGTGTGAGTGTTTGTGTGTGAAAACTTAATTATTGGTAACTATTAAAATCGAAATGTGAACAAACACTGAATTTCTTATTTACAATTTTGTGTTTAGTGTGATGTCCTTTTGTACCCTGAAGAAACTTTCTCGTTTTTCTTCGTCTTCAAAAATGAAAAAAAATTACAAATTTCATGCTTTGTCGGAAATGAAATAATTTTTTTCAATTTTTTCAACCGAACTTTCGATTAATTTTTTTCCTTCTACTTGATTTTTTAAATTTATTAAAAAGAGGGACAAGATTAATTTTTTTTTCTCTATAGTCAAAAAATTGACCTAAAAATGATTGTTTTTCTTTTATTTTTTTCTCTCTCTCTATTAAGAAAATGTTGATACATACAGCACGCAACTTCCTCACCTGGTTAAAACCTCGCAGACACGATTGACGATATTACAACTATAGTCGGTCGAGCTTCAATTTATTTTTTTTGTTTTGTTTTGTTTTCTTTTATAATCCAACACATGAAACTTCATCAGGGATATTTACAAATTCCTTTACGATCTCTTCCAAATCGTTTTGCAAGGCATTACTTGAGCAAAGATTATCCTTTCCCTAATCCTATTAATAATCTATTTAACTGCAATTTTGCGCACATCAAACAAATGACTATAATTATATAATATTTTTTTTTATTTAAATTAAGCTTATCCTTTATTTATTATTGCGCATGAATGAAATCGAAGGAAATGAATATAGAGAAGAACAAAAGTGCGCGCGTGAATTTGATGAAAAATCGAATGAGATTTATGCAAATATTATTATTATTATTATTTTGTTTTGGTATTTTTTTTTGTTGCAAAAACGCTTAAAATTTGTAAACGGTTTGGAAGGGATCAAAAAATAATTGTTGCAGATTGCTAACGGTTCTTATCTTTGTTAAAAGTTGTCTTAAACTACAGTCTTTCATCTTGTTGGCTGTGCAATAACGTCCAGAATCAAGAATACATAATATTGAAAATAAAATCCAAATTTTAACCGAGGATTTTATTTTTCTCAAAATTGTAATTTTTATTACTATTTTTTGAGGGCGAAAATCAAACTGTAGTTATTAATATTTTTCTAGCTTTTAATCACTAGTTTTATTCATTACTTTTCTTCTCTAGCAATTACTATAATAATTTTAATAATTTCAGGCTTTGTACTCGATAATTATTATTAAAAAAAATTGTAAAAAATAATTTGAAGATAGAATCAGTAAAAAAAACGTCGCTTTTGAACAACTATTCTATATTTTCCTCATTTCCATTAAAAATATTCAATTCAACTGCACGACAAAATTTTTTTCTAATTTCAATTATTTTCCACGTTTTTAGTTCGAATTCTTCAAAAATGCGATTAATATTTGAAAATAATATTGAAAAACTAAGACAAAAGTAAATTTGTTTAAAACACAAAATTTGGATAAATTTCCATTCAACTGGAAATTTAATTAATTTGTTCTAATTTTTACCAGAATTTAACTAACTTTAAAAAATCGTAACTACAATTTTTCAAAAGAATTCTCAAATTTAATTATAATCACAAAAAAATTAACTAAAATTTATAAATTCTTATCAGAAACTTCTTGGGAATTCAAATATTTGAATAAAAAACAAATAGTTGATGAAAAAAATTAATCATTTCATAAAATTGAATTTTTATGAAGAATTTTATCAAAATTTTTGAGAATAAAAAAAAATATTTCATAAAATTTAATTTTTATGAAGAATTTTATCAAATCTTTTGAGAATAATTAATTTTTTTTCGAAGAATCTTGGTCAATTTTTTAAGAATAATAAAACTTTTTATGGAAATTAAATTTAAATAAAATTTTTTTTATAAATTGTATTGAAAATAATTAAAATCCTGCGAACTTTATTATTCACGAGAAGAACTTTATTCTTTCAAATATTTTTCTCAAAGTTTTTGAAAATAACTAAATTCCTAAATTCAGTAATTTGCAACGATTTTTATCAAAATTAAAATAAAAATTGAATCTTTTAGAGAAATTTAATTGCAATTGTATTAAAAATAATTGAAGAATAATTTAATTAAAACTGTATTTTATATTCAAAGAATTCTATTAAGAAATAAAAATAATTTATTTATATCGAATTTTTTTTTATTATTGTATTTTAAATAATTGAATTCTTACAGGAAATTTTATTATAATTTTATTTTTAAATTGAATTGCAGTGAAAAATTTTATTATTTTTAAAGATAATTTGAATTCTCGCGAAGAATTTTGTTAAACATTTTTTTTATAGTAATTAAGTTTTTTTTTAAGTTATTTATTTTCTTAAAATTTAAAGAATAATTGAATTTTTAAATATAATTTAATTAAAATTGTATTAAAAATAATTCTTATCGAAATTTTAGAAAATAATTTACTTTAAAAAATTTTATTAAAATTCTGTAAATAATAATTCTTTCAATTTTCTTTCATTTGTATTTTAAAGAATTTAATTTCCGTGAAGTTTTATTATTTATAAACGTTATTAAATTTTTTCTTCTAAAACTTATTAAATTTTTTTTATCTAAAAATTAAAAAAAAAATTTTTATGTAATTGATTTTTTTCGAGAATATTTATTAAAATTTGTTGGAAAATAATTGAATTTTAGCGAAGAATTTAATTTATTTAAGGAAATAATTGAATCCTTGCGGCAAAAAATGTGTTCAATTTCCAAAAATAATTGAATCTTTTCTAAGAAAATTATTAAAATTTTTGAGAATAATTTTTTATTTTTGCTACTTTAGTTAAGAAATTTAATTTAGTTAATAAAAAGAAAAAATTGTCTTTCAATTTAATGACAAATTTAAAAAAAAGTGTCCAAATAGTAGCAAATCGTAAAAAAATTAATTTAATTTTAATTCAATTTTTGGCAAAGATGAGTGCGAAGCCTGTAATTCAGTCACTAGTCTCGAATTTATTACATTTAATTTCTATTTTTTACTATCTTCAAATCGCTATTCTTTTTCTAATTTTCAACTCCTCAATTTAAAAAAAAATCGTAAGTGAAAAATTCTTTTCCTTCTCTTTATACTGAATCATGATTCTGGACATCAATGACCACAACGCGAGTTTGTTTTACAAACTAACTTTTCTCTTTTTCCATTTTTTTAAACTTTTTTCATTTCGTTTTTTTTTTCTTTTAAATATAAACATTTTAATAATCTGCTCAGGCAGTATATTATGAAAATTACAGACGCGCACAATAAACTTCATCTTTTTTTTTTATTTTTCGCGTCACAACCACGTAAAATTAATAGCAACACAAACTTTTGTTTTCTTCTCTCGTTAATTATAGATCCATTCAACAATAATGACAATTTTTTTTTATTCCTCTTTGTCTTTTTCTCAATAATCGTAAACCCAACTGTACTCTCATTTATCCCTTCAATATAACTTTTGCACATTCCAACTATTTTTTTTTTCTTCTTGTAAATTTACGTCTGTAGTTATGAGACGACAATTAACAAATACTTTCAACCGACATCCACACCAAAAGCACATGCATAATATTCAATTCAGTCTATATATACCTATATTTATATATATATAATATATATATATTAAAAAATTCCAATCACCATGATTACATCAATTTTTTTTTTTGCTTTATCCATTTACAGCTATAATGCGAAACATTTCCCTTGCTCTCTGCTTTATATCTTCTTCGTGCTTTTTCCTATTTTCAAAATTTTTCTAATCATTCAAGAATGAAAATCGAAGGACGAATCATTTCACTCGGTGGTTTCTTCGAATTTTTCAAAATTGTACAGCGGAATTTTTTAATTCTAAATTACTATTTTCTTTATTTTTCTTATTTGTAAAATAATGAATTTTTACTCCAATTTTTTTCTGTAGGCAAATATAAAATTAAAAATTAGAAATAATTTAGTTAATTAATGGAAACGAGATCAAGGCAAAAAAAAATAGTACAATCTTGAAAAATTTGTCAAAGAATTCCCAAAAATTTGCCATTTCGAATTTTCCGTTTCGTCTCTAGATTTATTAACAGAGGATACACACAACATCACACATATCTTTTTACCTGGATTATTTTTTTATTTCTCAATATTTTTTTTACTCATAAGGTAATAAGTTCTGAAGTAGTTAATCTGAATATTAATAATGGAGTATACAATATCATATAACAGCTATTTTTTTTATTTTTTTTTTCTTTAAATTTATCTCTCTTTCCAAGTGTAGAGATTTGCGTATGTTAAAGTTATTGACTACAATTGTGAATTGTGAATTCTTTTTAAAACTTTTTGTTTCAAATTTTTTGCAAATCAAAAAAAAAAGAAGGCAATCATTTTTTGTTGTTGTAATTATATGAAAAAAACTACACTGAAAAAAAAACAATGCGAAAATTTTAAATATGAAATTTTTATTTAAATAGCTTTTGTGTTTTCTTTTATCTCATTATTTTTTTCGTTATTTAAATTCTTTTAAACCATCGATTCAAAAACCATTCGATCAAAGCTAACTCATTTAGGAGTCAATTCAATTACTTTTTTTTTTAATATATATCTTTCACACACAACCGATCAATAATTTTGACACACCTACGCACCAGTGTAAAATCTTCATACACAAGAACTAAATATCTACAAAAGAAGTCAAAGTTACACACCATAATTCTTGGATAGCTGCGATTGTTTCTTTATTTTTCTCTCGCGCAAACATTATTATTATTATTATTATTATTATTAAGTAAGAAATAAAAACGTATTCTTACTTTGAAAATTTAATATATATAATATATTCTCTTCAACTCTCACACCAAATTGAAAAAAAAAATTAAAAGCACTTTTGGGAATATTTCCCATTAAAGAAAGCGAACAAAAAAAAGAAGAACAAACCCACTGAAATTACTCTAAAACTAGAGAAAATATATTGCATCTATTTTGGAGTTTTGAAAATTATTGAAGATATTTCGCGTTTTTTTCATTACTCCAAAATATTCTTTTTTTTTTCATATATAAAGAAATACATTTAACGGTGACTGACAACTATACACGAAAGATTACAAAAAATGCTGTCTGAATAATATTTTGGTAAAGATTTAAATTAATCCAAGCATTTAAACACAATTACACTCTTTGTGAAGTAAAACATTACATCTTCATTTTCCTAATCTACATTTTTTATATTTCTTCTGTTTTATTAATTAATAAATCATTTCAAGTTACTTTCTTTTCTATTTTTCTTGTTTTGTTTTTTTTTTAAATATGAAGCAACGATTATTAAACTGTGAAAATTACTATTAGGTGCAAACTCTCGTATTTTTATTATAATTATTATTATGATAAATCTATGATTAATCATCATTGTGGTAGAAACCCGGATAGATACCAAATCGAATGTATAAAAAGAAAATTCACGATAAATTACAATTTTTTGCGAAATAAATTGATGTTGATTTCAATAATTAAAGACGCAAATTAATTTTTATTAAACAAACATTCATTGAGACTTGACGAATTTTTAATTGTAATTTTAAATTCAATATTAATGTAACTAATATTATTTCCAATAATATTATTAACATTAATATTTAATATTTTATTTAAACAACTAAAAAAATTCGTAGAATAAAATTAATATTCGTAGAAATTTCCATCAAATTAAAAATTAATTTTTTCGAAAAAAAATTCACAATTTTAGAAGAAAAATATTTTCAAATTCATTCATTTTAAATTAAAGTACAAAAAATTTAGTCGAAATTCAACTAAACTGTTTTTAAATTAAAATTTGCGTAAAATGTTTATTTTTGAAGACAAATAAATTTGGAATGTAAATTATTTCAAATTTATTTTAAAACAATTTTGTGCAGTTTAGAAATTGAATTCGTTTCACATAAATATTTTCTATTTATGACGGAAATTTTTTCACTGAATGCTTGTTTAATTCAAATTCTTAATAGTTAGTCGTAATTTATTTTGTAAATTATTTTGCAAAATATTTTGTAGAATAAATCGAATAAAATAAATCACATTTACAATAATTTTTGTTCAATTTCAATTCTTTTTCCAAATTTGAAATGGAATTTAGAAAAAATTTTACTGAATACTTGACAAAATAAATCAAATTGACGTAAAGATGAGAAAAATAATTTTTTTTAAACAAACATTCATTGAAACTTCTTGAATTTTTTCATTAAAAATTTAAAATTTAATAAACTTATTTAATTTTCATTAACTGTGATAAAAATACGCAGTAAATAAAAATTAATATTTGAAAACATTTTCATTACATTAAAAAATTGAATACTTTTGTAAAATTTTTCCATTTCTGCTTGAAATATTTTTTAAAAGTTATTTAAAAAGTAATTAATTAAAATGTACAAAACAATTTCAATTAAAATTCACCTCGGAAATTGTCTTCAAATTTAAATTTGCAAAAATATTAATTCTGAACAAAGATAAATTTGAAATTTAATTTCGAACAGTTCAGAAACTGAATTTGTTTCACATAAATAATTTAATTCTATTTACGGAAATAATTGCATTAGTTTAATATTCCAGACAGAAAATTATCGAATTTCTATTAATTTTCAATTCATATTCTTTTGAGTTTGAAAAACTTTACATAAATATTTTCTATTTATGACAAAAATTTCCACAATTTGCAAAATGAATGCTTGTTTAATTTAAATTCCTATCAGTTAGTAGTAATTTATTTTGTAAAATATTTTACTGTTTTCAACTCGACAATTTTTTTTTTTTTTTGTAAAAATATTTACAAAAGTTTGCGAAATTTACCAAAAAAAAAACAAGGTTAGAAAGAATTTTTGGAATGAATTTTACAGTTTTACAAAATAAATTACTTGATAATACAAAATAACGAAATTGACGTACAAAGTGAATTTTTCGGTATTTAACAGAATCGATGAAATGAAAATATAAAAAATTCTCTCTCTCTCTCTTTTTGGTGACAAATTTTTCGAGAACACAATTTAAAATTATCTATAGCAATTACAAAAAAGAGAGATCGAATTAAAAAATCGTAATTTAAGTACCTGATTATTTTTTTTAATGAACATGATTGGTAAGACAAAACGAAACAAAATTAGAACTTTCGAGACAAATAGCGATCTGAACAATTGATGACAATCTCGTAGAAAAAAAATTAAAACTAAAAATCTTTTGAGAAAAAACAGCCGTAAGAAAATTTAAATTAATTTCTTTTTTAATTAATTGATTGTAATATGGAACGCTGTTTGTATCGAAATGACTATAATTGTGTTTCGAAATTAAATTAAATTAAAAAGAGAAAAAAAAGTAGAGGGAAAATAAAAATATCTACACCCGGGTTGCAAACCATTCTAAACGCTATTTATCTAGCGTTTTAAATCATTCTCCCAATTGCTGCATTATGAACAAAAAAAAATACACTCCATTTGCCGAATCACTCATCGACATCATAATCATTCTTGAAAAAAAATTGTTCCTTTTTTTCCTCCAAACTTTCCAATCGCAGCTATCCTGTCTATTCATATATATATATTTATACTACCACTCTAAAGAATCATGTCAACGAAAATGTCAATATTCAAATAAGACAAAAAAACAAAAATTTTTCGCCTTATTTTAACTTTCTCGCCTTGAAATTTTTGCACAGATCAGAATCATCTCATTCTTATCATCATCATCATCATCATCATAATCAGCATAATCATCCGAGAATATTATTAATATTATTATTATTATTATTCAAAAACGTTGGAAAATCTGATATAAAACATTCATCAGACTAAATCTGTTTCTTTTCTACTTCCTCGTGGAGGAAGCAATTTTTTTTTTAATCAAATAATCAATCATCAATTTATTCATTCTCAAAAACTCTCAATCATGAGGAGGAAATGATGAAAAAAAAAAATAATAAAAATAAAACATTTTGAAAATCTAGGACACAGCTTTGGTCTTGACATTCGCAGTCTTCCCATCTACCAAAGTCTTGAGAGTTCGGCCAATTTGTTTTTTATATTTAAAATGATTCTCCTGACCTCTGCAATAATCCAATGCTAAAGTTTCGGGACTCAGGGACCGTGCCCGCCTTTTACGAGTAGACTCAGAGTCCCGACGGAATTTACTCGTACTTAAGAAATGTATTCGACTTGCCGTCCCGCTGACCGGGATGATTTTGCCAAGCGCCTTGCGATGGATTTTGATTATTTGGCCCAGGACCAGCGGAGCCTGGATTACCGGAATTACCATCGCCACCGCCTTGATTCATCCAGCTGAGAAAACCAGAATTGCCACTATTCCCAAGACTATTGTTGCCCGATGGTGGCTGTCCCGGTGGTCCCGGCTGATTCGAATAGCCCTGATCGTTGCCCTGATTCTGAAGATTGCCAATTAAGCCCCATGAGGCATGATTCAATGCAGCGGCAACCAATGCCGGATTAACTGGCAATGTGGAAAGATTTAAACCGCCCATTGCCAATGGATTGGACATTCCACCGCCACCGCCGCCGCCATTATTCTGTCCCGTAATGCCCAATGCCTGAAGATTTGGCATATCGAGATTACCACGATTGCCCGGATTATTCCAGCCATTGGGTCCCATATTATTACCCGAATGACCAATATAACGATTGCCTTGATAATTCCCTTGGATATTATTATCAATTGGTCCACCTGGCATACCGCGACTTCGCATATTTGAATTCATTTGATTATTGAAATTACGATTGTTACCCTCGGATTTTGGCGCAGCATTGGAGACATGAACGGAGACACCTTTTATAATGTGATCCTCGCCGCAGAGCGATTGAGCCACCTCGGGATCAAGGAACGTCACAAATGAAAATGCACGAAACGGTTTCGGAATGAAAACGTCCGTGACTTCACCGAATTTCGAGAAATAGTCACGTAGATCGTCAGCTGTTAGATCTTCGGTGCAGCGTCCCACGAATACCTTGCAGGGCACTTGTTGAATCATTCCCTCCTACG
Source organism: Leptopilina myrica (nomen nudum) (assembly GCA_032872475.1). Taxonomy (NCBI): domain Eukaryota; kingdom Metazoa; phylum Arthropoda; class Insecta; order Hymenoptera; family Figitidae; genus Leptopilina; species Leptopilina myrica (nomen nudum). The sequence goes on along the minus strand of CM065460.1, from coordinate 41,138,346 downwards.
CACAAACGCACAATTCAGTCAAACGAATTCGATGGTTTTTTTTTTAATTTAATATTTTTAAACAAAAAAAGGATTTTTTTTTAAAGAAAAATAAAACAAGAACCATCACCGGTTTCAAGAATTCATTTTTTTTTGTTCTTTAATTTGTTCAAAAAGAAAAAAATGGCAAATATTAGGTCTGCTACTCTTGAAAATTGAATTTCTGTATGAATCAATTGAAAATTGTTGATTTTTCTGTGTTTAGGGCCAGGCAATTTCATTCTCGAAATTCAACAAAGTGTGAGAAAAAAAAATTCCATTAGAATATAAATTGAAAAACATATTTTATTAAAACTATATTATTAACTGTATTTGTAGAAAAAAAAATTGCATTTTGTTAAAAATAACAAATAGCGAATTTTTTTCCTTCAATTTCTATAAAGTGGAATATTTGTGATTTCCATTCCACCAATATTTTTATTCTCATTTTAATTTTACATTAATCGTAAATTTCCATTTACTGAAATTTTCAATCTAATATTGATTAAAACAGTTTTTTTACTTCTTTTTCTATTATCAAATCTAATTTCACCTAATTTTCCATTTTATCAAAGTTTTTAAAATCTAATTTTTACGTTTTTCAATTAAATGAACTTTCTTTTCACGAAATTTTTTATTCTGACTTTAACTTTATTTTAATCGTAAATTTCGATTCTCTGAATTTTAATTCCCTGAGGGATAAGAATTTTATTTAGCAATAATTAATCATTATTTTTAAGATAAATTATAACAATTTAATTAATAATATGATTTTAAAACAAAAAAATTCTGTTTCTGAAAAATTTATTAAAAGAAAACTATTTTCAAAAAAAAAAATGTTTTAAACTACAAGCAAGAGTTAAATTTGTCAAATTTTAGGAGGAAAATTAAAGAAATGGTAAGTTCAAGTAAATTAGAATTATGACTGTGAGTGAATTAAAAAAATAATTAATAACAATAGTGATAGTTGAAAAATATGGGAAAAGTGAAAAATAAATTTTCTATTCTATTCTCATTTTAATTTTACTTTAACTGCAAATTTTGGATTTAACGACATTTTTATTTTTAGATTAAAAAATTTACGGTTAAATTTTGAATTAATTTCAATTTTTACTAATTTCAAAAATTTTTCGTTTTTATTTTAATTTTAAACTTAATTTTATTTTACTTCAATTTTCGAATTTATCCTGATTTCTAAATTTCAATTTAAACGTTTCCAACAAATTAAATTAAAATTTTGTCTGAATTTTTATTTCCTTGCGAAGCAAAATCAAATAAAGATTCTATTTTTGAAAAATTAATTGAAGAAAATTGAAAATAAACAAATGGGGTAAAAACCACTAACAATTTGGGAGAAAAAAGGAAATTAATAACGAAATTTAATAATTTAATATTTTAATAATGAAAACTAATGATAAATTCAAGTAAATTAGAATTATTAGTGAAGTAAAAAAGTTAATAATAACAATAGTGATAATTGAAAATGTGGAAATCATAATTAAAACTTCAGAATAAGTAAAAATTGAAAATAAAAAAATAAATTATGATAGTGAATGAAATAAATGAATTAATAATATATTCCACAAATAAAACTTTAGAATAAGTAAAAAATTCAGATTAAGAATAAAAAATTTAATTAAAACTATTGTTAGCGAGGTAAATAAATTAATAATAAAAATCATTAAAAAAACATGGAATAAGTAGAAAATAAAGAAAAACTGAATAACAACATGAAAATATGAAATAACTTGAAAACATTAGTTAAGAAATTGGAGAAATAAAAAAAATTCATAGATAAAATTTAAACGAGAACAAAAATTCGGTGTAATGTGAATCACAGCCTAATGTTTTCTTTCAATTCAATTTCAAACTGAAAAAGAAGAATAAAATACAAAAATTCACGTCCTACTAAATGTGTTTGTTAAATATTTTATCATTTCACAATTATTTTCAATTAGCAAATTCATTTTTCATACAAAACCAAAAGTCAATCTTATCGAAAATTCAAGAAGAATTTTTCGTTATTTAAAAGAATACATTTTTATTCCATTATAGAAATTTGAATTTAATTATACCAATTATATAATAAATTTCTTTACCTTCAAAAAATAAATTATTCAACAAACACTAAATTTAGACTAAAAATTATTATCAAAAAAATATATATATACTGAAATATACAGAATATATTTAATTAAAAATATATCATCAAAATGTTAATAATTATTTATAATTTGCCCAGCCCTGTATCGAAATAAATGTGAAAAAAAAAATTATTTCGAAAAGTGTTGAATGAAACCTCAAGCGTCGAATATACAAAACCCGTTAATGACGGAAAGTTTTTCTTTTTTTTTCTCTCTCTTTTTTCTTATTTGAAAAAAATCACGACAACAGCAAATAACGATGTGTTGTGGAATATTGCACTGCAACAAATATACTCAGCAACAATAATAATTTTGACTTCACACCTATAATATACATAATATTATAAATATATACATTTTTTTTTATACGTACGACATTTTTTCAAATTTTACTGATGCATTTTTTTTTAGTTTCTTCATTTTACAAAAAATTGCATACATATTTTTCTTTTTCAATAAAAACACAAACAGAATTACTTTTATTATTATAATAATATTATTTCTATATTTTTTTTTTATAAAAAAAAAGATGTGAATCAACGGGAATCGATTCCCTACCACCTTAAACGCACTTTGAAAAATGTTATAAACATTCACTGTTTTTTCTTTTTTGGACAATAATAATAATTGCCTCTTTCACTGACTAAAATTACGCCAATATACATTTTTTTGTTTTCGAGAAATTTACATCTAAATTTTATTAATTATATTTTCACTAGCATTTATATTATGCGATCAAAAATTAGGACAATGGAAATTAATTGTGTTTACAATATACATATCGATGACAATTTTTTTTTGACTATAATGTACATTTTCTTGATTTGGAAATAATTTTTTTTTTCGTCTAACTACAATAATATGGAATTTATAGTTAAATCTAGCGCATACTAACATTATGATAATTTATGTATAATTATTAAAAAATAATTAATTAATAATTAATTATTATAAATCGAAATTAATGTTTGGATAGAGTGTGTGATGTTTAATATTTAATATTTATAGATATATACAATATCGAGGGGGGGATTTACAATATTTTTCGTCAGTCAATTGTGAAAATATTTTGTTTTACTAAGTACACTGCAAATTATTTTTTTTTGACTTGATTACTAAAATATAATTATCAATTTCTACGATAATTTCTTACTATTTAACTATTTTTATCTTTATTTTACTATTTCTTTCCTTTTTTTTTACTAGAAAGTAGCATCGAGTCTTATGGTAGCAAAATTGATATTTATAATATATAAAAATTATCTGTAAAAAATTGCTTTGAAAAAAGGACAATTTTCTTTTTGGAATTGTGTATAAAAATCTAAAATTTTATAATTTCACAATATTTCAAATTCAATAGTTTTCGTTTTTAGTTTCGCTTATAAAATATTTAATTTTTCGTAACGACTTAGTTTTATGTAATTGTAAGTATAGTTTGGTATATGAAAATTAATTTTTAATTTATTTAACAAGCTGATGTAAAAATTAATTTTCCATCAAGTGTCTAATATAACATTGCAAAGAAGAAGAAGAAGAAGGAGAAGAAAAAGTTTAAATTCACACTAAGGAAGAATTATTTTCCCATCGAAAATGTTTTACAATTATTTTCGCACAGAGATGGTGTGAATTTGCAGTGAATTCACATTAAAAGACCCTGATGAAATTAAAATTTATGATTTAAAATTCAATAAAATGCCGAAGAATTCCATATCTCAAGTCTCGTATTTTATTTACTTTCGTTTCTTAATACTTTTTCTAATATTTATTTTTTACTTTCATGTTAGAAATTTTTCTTTTTGAGCTTTTAGTACGCAATTTTTTCAAGACGATTCAAATTGAGAGGAAAAACAGTAGCAAAATTTTACTTAAGTGTTCGAAATTTTTGTTCTTGGATTTTTATATCGCAATTTTTGTTGATTTTAATTAAGACAGAAATATTAATTTAATTTAAGACAGAAAGAAAGGAGCAAAATTTTACTTTAATGTTAGAAATTTTTGTTCTTGAATTTTTACTACTACGCAATTTTTTCCAGACTATTTAAATTAAGACAGGAAAAAAGGAGCAAAATTGTTGCGATATAATAATTTTGATACTTTTTTGTTTCAATTTGATAGACTTGGAAAAATTGTGACGATAAATAGGAAAAAATATTGAGTATTTGGTAATTTCTATAAAACTGAGAATTTAATTAATAGAATAAAAAGAATAAATTTAGTTGATCAAGTTCGCATTTTTGAAATCAAAATAAGTGTGAATTTTTTTAATAAACGAAAATAAAATTTTAATAGAAAAGAACTTTTAGAAGATAGAAAAGTTAATAGAAGATTGAAAAGAGCTTAATAGATAAAAAAAAATCTTCTAAAGATAGAAAAGAGTTCGATAGAAGAAAGTAAAGATCACATCAGTTGTAAATTTCTAACGGAAAGACGCTGTTTTCTTAAACAAAAGAAACTAAATTTCCCTTTGTAGGAGTCAATCAAAAAAAAAATTAAGCCTAGAGATTCCCGTTGACGCACAATAATTCAATCTTATCCACTCATCAATATCTCGATGTTTCGGAATTGTAATGATCCCTCGAAGGCCGCTGTTTATAGTAACGATCGTAGTAATTATTATCCTTCGGATAACGCGAGGCATCAGTGAAACGTCCGTCCAATTCCCTCCCATCGGCAGGATATCTAGCGTCAGCTTCCCTATTCTCAATGGGATACCTGGCCTCGCCCTCCCTCGCGTCCACCTGATATCTCCTCTCCTCTCGCCCTTCATTCGAAAATCTCGCGTCAGCCTCTCTCGCGTCCAATGGACGATTATCAATGTTCCTCGTGTCCGGATAACGATTATCCACCGGATATCTCCCATCAGCGTGAATATATCTCTCGTCAGTCTCGTGATATGGCCTCTCGTATCCATAATTGTACTTCATTTTATCGCCATACTCGGGATTCTCAATGACTGGATAGGTTTGCGGACGTTCCTCATAGCCTGGATAGCGGGGATATTCAGCTTCCGCTGGATAAGTTGGTACTGGCGCTTGTGCTGCTGGCTGTGGTGCCATGTAATTTCTCGCATCATAACCAGCGGCGGCATTATTCTCATAGGACTGATAAACGGGCTTCTCATAATTATTGTAATTCTGTCCGTCGTACTTGAATTTCTCGTCGTAGGGATAATTCGGTGGATACGATGGATAATGCGTTGTCTTGTAATCATAATCGCCCTCATATCTCGGCACTGTTGCATCGGTTGAATTCACATTTGGCGAATAGGGCTTCGCCGCCGCTGGAATCCGACGATTCGTTGAGGCATGAACAGGTATTGGACGATAGTACTCATTGTGTTTGTTACTGTCATACTGACGAGCCATCATTATCCCATCAATATTCTGGAACCAGACACACCAAGCCCTCGACAATGACTCACGATTCGATTTTTTTTTTTTCATAAACATTTTATTAGCTCGCGATTTTTCCATTCCAAGAAAAAAAAACAAAATGTCTACGTTCGAATAAAAATTCTTCCTATTCTTTCAAACAAAAATTTACCTTCCTTTCTTTCTATTTTTTTCCTTTAAGCATTTTTTTCCCTTAACTATTTTTCTCCCCCCCAAACTTCTTATTCGAACGTAAACAAATCGATTGAAATCTCAAAATACCAAATTCATGAATATGAAAACAATTCAATAAAAAAAAATATCCAAATAGAAAGTAATTGAAAAAAAATATCCATTTACAATAATTAATAATCTCACATGTTAATCATAAAACACTCACCGTAACTATTGAGAACACACAAAAATTATATTCTTTAAAACGAATTATACTTTTCTGAAAAAAAAAACGAAAGAGAAGAGAGTCGCGATATTAAGACATACTTCACAGACTCAAACTTTATCTCTACATACATACAAATTCCCCATTCAAAATTCATAATTTTCTTTTTTTTTTGAATCAAAATTCCACCATACAAATCCGGAAACAATTGAGCAAAAAACGAAACACTGAAACACTTTTTTCTCTTTTTTTTGTAATATAAACATGTACCATGAAAGACGAATTTAATGTAACAGTTTCTAGTAACGTAAAAAGTAAGTACGAGTAATAGGCGAGCACACAAATTAACTGCACACTATTTTTTTTTTCATTGGATCGAGAGAGAATCTTGGAAAATTCAAAGCGCTTACTTTTCGTTTTTTTTTCCCCGAAAATTGTTCGCTAAAAAAAGAACGTTCGTGCAACTCCCATACATTGTACATCACGAGAAATCTATTAAAATATTTTACAGTCACACATGGTACACTTTTTTTTTGAATAATTATTATAACTGAACTCGTTAAAATTGTGATATTTAGAAAAACGAATATTCGGGACAATGAAAAACTGTTTCTTGGAAAATTTTTCAACAATGCGGAAATTTAAGAGAAATATTGTACTTTTTTGGGAAAATGTAATTTCTTATTTACTTTTGTAAATTTGTAATTTTTTTTTCCTTTGGTAAATTTTTTATTTCTTTATCATTTTTTTAAAGTAACGAAATAAATAAATGAAAAATTGTTTGTAAGTAAATAAAATAAAATATAAAAAAAGATTTTATGGAATTATTAAAATAATATTTTCAATTAAAATAATAATTTTATAGAAAGAGATTTATTTATTCTATACGTTTCGTATCGGGTATTGTCAATTTTGCTTGTTTTTTTAAATTGTTAATTAATAACTATTGTAAATTTCAGGAATCACAGTTATTTTTTAATGTAAAAACAGGGGATTTTAATTTTTAAAAAGGTAATTTCGTTTAAAAAGAGGGAATTTTCAAATTAAGAAAAAAAAATTGATTAAATACAATTTGCTATAAAGAATAAAAAATTAGGGTAAAAAGGGGAATTTTAATTTTCAAAAAGATAATTTCGTTTAAAAAGAGGGAATTTTCAAATTAAGAAAAAAATGATTAAATACAATTTGGCATAAAGAAAAAAAATTTATTCTAAAAAGGGGAATTTTAATTTTCAAAAAGATAATTTCGTTTAAAAAACAGGGAATTTTCAAATTAGGAAAAAAAATGATTAAATACAATTTGTTAAAAAGAATAAAAAATTAGGATAAAGAGGGAGATTTTAATTAAAAAAAAATTCGTTTAAAAACAAGAAAATTTTCAAATGGAGAAAAAAATTATTCAATACAATATATTATAATGAATATAAAAATAGGATAACAGGGGGATTTTAATTTTCAAAAAGGGAGATTTTGTTTAAAAAAGGGGAAATTTCAAATTATGTAAACAAGATATTGAATATCGTTTAATTAAAACAAAAACAAAAAACTGAAATTAAATAATTAAGACAAAAAATATTTAATTGATAATTTGCAAAAAAAAATTCTACAAATTTTGTTTAGAAAACTATTTTTTCTCCTTGAATAGAAAATTTTTTCTCTAAAAATAATAAAATTGACTCAAAACAGAAAAATTTTTAATAGACAATTGTAACATGTTCGAGGAAAAATTTGCATAATTTTTATTCAAAAATTAACAATGAAAATGGTAAATTTTGTTATTAAAAATTGTTATTTTTAGACGTGAGTGAAGTTTTCAGTAAGTAATGAAAAAAAAAGTTTTTTTACACGGAAAACAATCAATTTTTAACTTTTACAAAATTTTTTATCTCTAAAATAATTATTATAATAATTTGCAAAAATAATTCTTAAGTCAAAAAATCTAAAGATAAGGATTCGTTAATAGCCGTTTGTATAATATTCGAGGAAAATTTGAATAATTTTCATTGAAAATGGTAAATTTTGTCTTTAAAAATCATTACTTCCAGAGTAAATAATTGTATTTCAAATTAGTAAAATAGTTTCAACGAAATGCTTTAAAATATTTTCTAGCTTACAAAAGATGGCAATTTTTAAAAGTTTTTTCTAAAAACAAAGAGAGAGAAGGGGAAAAATTTTACGATTTTAAACATTTCCAAAAAGTTTTATCAATTTAAAGGCAATTTTAACAAGTTTTTCCTAAAAACGAAGAGAAAAGCAGAAACATTTTACGATTCTAAACATTTCCAAAAGGTTTTATCAATTTAAGAAGATAAAAAAGAAAAAAAAGAGAAAATTATGTAAAAAAGACCGTGATTCCTGAAATTCAGAAAAAAATGAATACTTTCCAGAAACAATTATACACGTAAAACAATTTCTTTCAATTTCCAGTACAAAAGTTTATCCAGAAACAGAAGCAAATTGGTATATTTTTTTTTCCAAACTAGAAAATAGTTTCTACGAATCAGACCAAACTGTAAAAAAATCAATATTTAAAAAAAAATCACCACTCATACTATCAGCATTTTTTTTCAAAGAACTTCTCTTATTTTTCTTTCAAATAGATAAATTATCTTTTTTCAATCCACTCATTAAGAATAACGTACATTTTCATTTCTTTTTAATGCCAGTAACCTCGCAGTATCACTTATTTTTATTATCATTCGAATTTTCGGTATACTTTCTATTCATTTTCTTTCTTTTTTTTTTTTTTAAATGAAAATCTAACGAAAAAAAACTGATTTTTTTCTCTCTCTTCAAAATCATGCGTTTATCTCACACGTTTTCTTTTTTAAATACGCATGCACTCGAAAGTGTACTCGCTCAAAAATTCACGCGTGCGATCTCTACGCATTCTAAACATTCATTGGGACGTTAAGATTTCATCCATTCATCAACAGGCTCGTCTCTCAACGCTCAGGTCTCATTCATCTACTTACGCAGCAGAAAGAAACTTTCAATCGACATCAAACTTTATGCCTATCCACTTAAAGATGTTTTCTTTTTTTTTTAGTTAATCCTTCAATAAGGTAGAAAAATTTCCCAAAATTCGTGATTCTTCATTTCCTGTTTCATTTACTGTTCTAAATATTCTCTATTAAACATTTTTTTTGTAAATTTTATTTATTACCCTTTTGAATATGAATTTCACGAATTTTGAGAACCTCATCAGAGATTATTTTTTTAATTTCTAACTTCTGGACGAATTGTCCGAAATGTGAAATAACTGCTCGACAAAATTTTTTAATTTGAAGTTTGCACTTTTGAATTTAAAATTTCTTTTTTTAAATTGAAGACTTTTTGAATTTAAAATTTAGAAACTACGAAAGAAGGGAATCAAATTTCGGAAACAATTTAAATGTCCAGAAGTTTATGTTTTAATCATCGGGACATTGATAAATCTTATGTTTAAATGATAAAAAACGTGATAAGAAATATTTTTTTTTAATTAAGATCTTACCTTGCTGTTAGGAACTTTAACATCACACCATCGACCATCGATCATGTGCCGTTGTGCTAAACATCTCAATTGAGATTCGTAACTACCAAATCTGATGAAACCGAATCCCTTACTTTGACCCGATTTTGCATCTTTTTTCACCTGTTTGAAACAATTTTTTAATTTTTGAACAATTAATTAGTATTCAGAATATTTTTCCTTTAAAAAAAAAAATAGAAATGCCTCATTTATTACCTGTGCCATTAAAACCTCTCCAAAGGTTTCAAAATACTCTCGTAAATTTTGCTCAGTTGTTTTCCAAGGCAAACCAAGCACAATTAGGTCAGTGCATCGTAATTTTGTTTCCATTCTTTTAGTTTTTGCTGTCGAATTTTCCAAATTATCATCAGACTTACGTTTATTTTCTAAAAAAAAAGAAGAATATTAACATTTTTTTTTTTAATTTAGAGATTGTTTTCGATTTTAGATGATTAGAATTTCAGTTTGACTGTGCCAAGAAAATAATAAACAGCAAACTGTAATAAATTTCACATAATTAGAATCGAACGCTAAAAATTAAAAATTCCCTAACCTAAAAATTCGTATTTTTGAAAATTAGTTTTCGTTTTTTTAATTACATTAGAAAAATTAAGTTCTGGTAACATTATTTTCTGGTAAAAAATACAAATCTGAAAAGTTTATTTTTTTAATGGCCTAACTGAAAATTCGGACATTTTTTTTCATTTATCATTTATTCACAATGAAATTATAGTTTTGCACTGGAAAAGAATAAAAAAATGCTAGAATCACTTCCCGTTTACCTACATTTTCCACTCCAATTAATATTTCTCTAAGACTAAATTTTGTCCGAATAGATTAAATTAGTAAATAAAAATTCTTTCCTTTTCGAGTAAATTCTGTGGCATTTTGTTTTTTCGAAAAAGGAGGGAAAGAACTATTATTCCCGAAAGTAGGTAAACATATCCTAGTTTCGAGTTGCGAACTAAACGAATACACTAATACATAAAACTTGGTAACATTCGAATTTACAGTGTGCGCTTGTGCATGTATACTATGTGTGTATATCTCTTCTCTCTCTGGTATAAAATCGCCCACTTGTCTTTGCTCACCTTTTGGGAAGACGCAGAAATAGACCGCCTTGCCCCAACCATTTTCAGGTGGATGAAGACGACCATCGACGAGGCGGACGCCGCGCATCGTCCTGGATTCAGGATTACGATATTTGAGGCCACAAGTTCCGGGGAATTGGGCCGCAAGAGTCGTCAACAAGAGTGTACTATCATCCTCAGTGGGCAGTTCAATGGGCTCTTCTCCCTCGTCCTCAGCGACCTGAATGTACGACGACATATTATCTGAGTCTCACAATATATACGGAAAAATATGCAGAAGATTCGCGCTACTCGAGTAGAGAATTCGCTCTTTAAAGGTTTCAACAATCTTTTCTACAACACAACAAACACACACGCTCGAACTCGCAGGCAATCACGCAACACCGCATACATCGAAAATGGTGGTGCGGTCGAAAAAATTTCTTATAGAGGGGTACGCGGGGTGGAAAATGAGTTCGGGAAGGTCGATAACGGAAGCGGAAACTGCTCGGTGAAAATTCTCTTTTACGATCCTTGGCTCAATTCACAGTGTTGAGTTTAAGCTCCGTTCATTTTGTTGTTACTCCGCAACTTTAATACATTTCACTATTTTTTTCCCTTCCTAAGCTACTTTATACGAACCAAAAAGTGTACATTCTTAAAAAAATATAAATCTTAAATTTATTTCTACTGAAGATTATTCACTTTTTTTTATTCAAATATCCAATTCTTAATAGACGAGATTTGAAATTTGCCGCGTTACAGCAGCGCCGTCTGTGCGAGATGTTAACAAGCCTACCAGCAATCACCCCTAACTTCACTCCGTTGCATTGGCAAATGTTTTAAGAAATTTGTGTTAAAAAAAGTGTTCCTCGGCGCAGATTTTCAACGTTTTTCAGTAGAAAAGGTAATATTGCACTAAGTATCTAAGAAAATATGAATCACCGAAACGTTTTTATGATTGTATTATTATTCGCAAGTGAAAGAACCCTTTCTTGAGTTACACAAAAGTCGGCACAGTGGGCGCCATGTTCGCAACAAGAATTAGGTTATGGCGGACCTTGTCCATTAAAGTGCAATTCAAAATCAAATAGTATCACAATAATCCTTTTTGTAATATCAATATTTTTTTGAATTTGTAGTAAATATGATTCAATCTCAACTTTTTTTGTTAAATTAAACTCTTAAAGGCAAAAAAAACTTCGAGGTAGGAGTATTTCGGAAACTCCTAAAATTATTTTTAAATCATAAATTCAGTTAATTAATTGTTAATTCGTATCAATTGTACAAGTTTTCGTCATTTTGCCCAATTGAGCCTTTTCTCGAGATGAAAATCTCCATCTCAAAGAATACTTCCATGGGAGTGTCAAAGGAAAATTCCTTTGTTCTGATGAAAGTTTTCCTTGTAACAGACATTTTAATCTATATTTTAACAAGAAATTTTCTCCACAGGGACTGCATGTAATATTTTCGCAGGAAAAAGGACAACTTAAAATGAAAAGAACAACAAGAAAATGTGATTTAAATATGTGAGTACTTTATAAACAAAAGTTAAACTATTAATTTATTTTTTATTTGCATTTGCACTTTCTTTATCTCTAAATTGACTATAGATTATTTCATAACCTATAATCAATTTTTTTAATGATCGAATATTTTATTCTGTATATGTTTGGGATTTTGGTAAAAAAAATTATATGTTATTTAAAAAACAGTCGTTTATTAAGCACAAAAAATACATCTTACATATAATACAAGAAAGACTTAGAGAAAATCGCGTTTTTACAAGGTAAAATTACAAGTAAATAAACTTCTACTCTAGAAAATGTTGGAATCAAATAAAAAATTATAAGTTCCATTAATATTCAATATTTAGAATCTTTTTAATTTTTTTTGAATTCAAGAAATTAATTTAATTAATAACATTTTTGTTAGAAATTAAATTTTCTTTACTAATTTAATTAATAAAATTTATTTCAGAAATTGAATTTTCTTTATTAATTTAATGAATAAAATTTATTTTGGAAATTAAATTTTCAATTCTAACAATAAATTTACTTTCTTCCAAACCAATTAAAATAGAAACGATAATTTAAGTTGAATAGTAATTAATAATTTAATTACTATTTGAAAGTATAAATATTTTTAACTAATTATTATTTGAAAATATAAATATTTATTTGATTCAAACACATTCGACTCGAATAAAGTGGTTTTTGATTTAAATCTAACATTGTTTGAAACATAAACAATTCTTCTTAATAGAAGGAAATTTTTTCTACTTATTCGGAGATAAATATTGTATAAATATTATTAGGTATCAGCGCGCTGATTAATAATAGAGAACAAAATTATAATTTCACAGGCATTACCTTCATTTTTAACGAAATAATTAATAATTCTAAATTATTATTATTATCATATCCAAATATTGAAAATCTAAACTTTAATTAATTAATATTTATTAATTAATAATTAATTAATTATCAGTTATTTTACGAAATATATTTTCGTAAATTTTTTTCTTCCTAATATTTCTATGTTATGTTTAGATCTATATACATAGAAAATATATCTATGTATTTTTGTATTATTAAAATATTTACGCGATAAAACAAAATTGAAAAATTAATCGCTATTAATTAATTTTCTTTTTTGTGTATAAGACATTCAAAAAAAATTTCCACATGAAACAAATAATGTTTTTTTATTTTTAGAATTAAAGTATATTTTTTTAAAATTATAACAATAAATAAATTCTAATAAAAATAATAAAATTAATAATAATATTAATAATTAATATTATTTTAATTACATTTATATTAAAAAAATGATTATAATACTGATAATGAAATTTTTTTTTGAATGTATGTCAATACAGAAGCGTAGCTTTAAAAAGGTTTATAATTACATAATCTTAAAAGGTTTCTTTGGATTTAACAATATATGGCCAGCTTGAAGTTGATCAGTTTCAAATTCTCCTCAATTTGTTTTTATATTTAGACATCGTGACGTGGATGTTAATAATTTTGTTGTGCAGAAATTTGATTTTCATCTCGCTGAAACAAAATTAAGACATTAATTTCTTTAGAATTTAATATATTAACATTTTCAAGGAATAAACAATTAGTTTGTAAAAATAATTCTTTACCTAATTACAGTTACAGTAATTTTATTAAATAATTATAATAAAAATAATAATACAGTATTCAGATAATTTATAGTGGAAAAAATTTTTTTTTATTCAAATAAACGATAAATTGACTATCATCATATAAATTTCATTTAAGTCTCCATTATTTGATTGAAGTAAATATTTATTCAATAATAGACAAGCAATCGTTTATTTTAATCAAATAAATTTTCTTTTGTTTGCAAATTTTTATTTTTGAGCTTTTGTTTAAAAAATATTATTTCTATAAACATTTTTTTTTTCAATTTGAATAGTAAAATATTTTTCCTCTTAAATTGTCGATTAGAAACATTGTGAACTACACCAACGTAAAAATTTCTTTCTTTAGTTGTCAATGTAGAATTTAATTATTAATTAATAATAGAATTAATTACTTTTAATTATTACATAAATTTAATTTAAATTTAACAAAAAAATTTTTTTTATGCCTGAAATTTATATCTGTGAAAAATATAAAATAATTAATTTCTTGAAACAGTTTTTAAACGTATTATATTTCAAATCTATTAATATTTTGTACATTAAAAAGTGTTGCTTTTATTGTAAAAATTAAATCTTCTTTAAATGTCAAACTTGTAACATTGTTACACTGGAATAAAAATTATTTGATTCAAATAACTGATTAATTCACTATTATCAATTAAATATTTACTTGAATTAAATAATTTTTATTGGAGGAGTTTATTAAATGGTATTTGAATTTGCAAAATATTTTTACAAAATTTATTATATATTTTCTTTGCGTGTATTAATCATTACCAATTATCATAAAGTAATCTTTGAGAAAAAGAAGAAAATATTGTTTACAATACCCAAAATTTATACCTGTAAAAAATATAATTTTTTTGAGAATCGAAAAAATTAATTCCCAAAAAATAATATTTTTTATAATTGAAAAATTAATCCATTAAAAATACTTACCACTTTTTTTTTATTTTATACGTGAGTTGTAGTTTCCTCGAAAATTCCTCTGCTTTATTGCATCCAATGCTTCTTGACTCTGAGTTCTATTCAATTGATCAAGCGGTAAATCATTTCTATTGTTATTATTTTGATTTCCCATTTGATTCAAATTAAATGGATGTCCTCTGTTTGGTTGTGTTGGTAGTGAATTGAATCCTTGTGAGGGGAAATTTTGTTGTTGTGATTGTGGTGCTTGGGGAAATTGTTGAGGACTTGGAGGGAATTGCTGTTGATATTGTTGGAGTAGTTGTTGTTGAAATTGTGGCGGTAATTGGGAAAATTGCGATTGTTGTAGTTGTAGTTGTAATTGTGGTGATTGAGGAATTTGTGGTTGAAATTGTGACGACGATTGGGAAAATTGTGACGATTGAGAAAATTGTGATTGTTGAGGATTTGGGGGAAATTGTTGTTGTAATTGCGGTGGTTGAGGAATTTGTGGTTGAAATTGTGACGACGATTGGGAAAATTGTGACGATTGAGAAAGTTGTGATTGTTGAGGATTTGGAGGAAATTGTTGTTGTTGTTGTTGTTGAGAAGTTTGCGATTGTTGTTGATTATTCAAAATTCCATTTTGATTGAGATTTTGAAGTCCACCTTGGGAAAGTTGTTGATTATTTTGATTTCCGTTGCTCTGCATTGCTTGGAATAAACAATTCAGAAAAGTTTTGCTATTAATTGCGTTTTGAAGTGAAATCCCCTGACTATTGAATTGTGGTCCTTCGTTTGTTAGGCAATTTTGAACGACTCCTTGGGGCATTTCGTTAATCTGTAGTCCAGGTTGTAAATTTGAATTGACACTTGCAAAATTATTTGTTGGAGGATTGCATAATATTGTATTTTGTGGTTGCAGTTGTAGTTGCTGTTGTTGCTGCGGCTGCTGCTGTTGTTGTTGATAAATAATTTCTTGTGGAAATTGTGCCTGACTGCCCAAATCATTAGGAATGGTCCAAACGTTGACACTCTGCTGTTGTGGTGCAGGAACTTGAGTAATTTTTGGAGTTTGTAAATTTTCGAAGAGAGTCTGAGGAAGTAAACAATTTATCAATAGACCACGTACATTTTGTTGAGGATTTTGTGGTACTTGTATTGTTCCTTGTGGTGGCATTGTCAAAATTTGCTGTCCTTCAAAAGTATTAAAATTTTCCACATTATACCCATTATTTGCATTTGTATCGTAACAAATAACCGTTGCCGATGGATTCACATTTTTTTTAATACGATTATGTAATTTTGAATTATTATCGAAAAGTTTCACTTTCATTGGATGTTTTTCATTATTAAATTTCTCTTTGAATTTACTTTGATTGGTTGTTTGTGAAATTTTTTTCTGAATTTGAGAAGAATTTTGTTGTTTTATTGTGAATGTCAGTGGCGATGTTTTTTGAATATTATTTTCAATTATTGGACTTGAATGAATGAGAAGGAATAATTGCAAAATAAACGAGACTAATACAATGGTCTTCATACTTGGAAATCATGTGCGAACTCCTTAGAATCGTGAAATGAACTGAAAAAATGAGAAGTAGTTGGATTATATTTAATAAAGAATTCAACACACTTAATTTGCTGAATATGTTGAATGTCACAATTTTTTCAAATTGATTGAATATTCTTCACGAGCTACGCAATCAATTATTCGTGTCATGATACTAATTTCGTCATTATTTTTTTATTAAGAAATTTAAAACAAAATTGTTTACATTTTTTGGTTGTTAAAATTCCAAATTCTAGTTTAAGGAAAAAAATTCTATTTATTGAAAAATTAATAAATACGTGTAATGAAATAATTTTTTAATCGAAATATCTTTTTTGTAAAGTCTTTTATTTTATTTTCAATTTAATTTGTTTTCAGTTTCGATATTTTAACAATATTTTGAAACTGTATTTACTAAAGTTAAGTTCTTTATAAATATAAAATTTACTGGTTTATTTTCTACTCGTTAGAAGTCAATATAAAAATATTTATTTTCTTCTTTGTATAATTTAATTCAGTAATTAATTTTTGAACACAATTTTAATAAATTCTGATTCTGAACTCATTTTGAAATTTTCTAACACGATTTTCTAATTTTTAACTTAGACTATATTATTTAAATTCTAACTAATTTATTTTTTTTTAATTTTTAAACTTTAATAATTTTTTCATTATTGGAGTTATCGAATTTTAGATTTCAAATAATGATTTTCCAACATTCTAAAATGTTTAATAAATTTGGAACATCATTTAAAAATATCTGAACTAAACTTGAAATTTTTTGACTCAATTTTATACAATTTTGGAAACTAATTTTTAAATTTTCAATTCAGTTTTAATTTTTTGACAAACTTTGACATTTTTTTAAATCTAGAAGTTAATATATTTTTTTTTAAATTATCAATTTAAGAAGAGAATTACAAATCAACTAATTATTTTCTTGATTTGGCTTGGAAGATTGATAATTTTGTTAAAATATTAATCTATATATTTTTTACTAAGTGATAAATTCATGTAAATACAATATATTTTCGTCAATTATTTGAAAGTTTGAAAAATTAATTTTTTAATTTTAAACTCATTTCTTAATTACTTTACAACTAGCAAATGTTACGCGTAGAACGTAAAATAGTGAAATTTTTCTCAAGAATTCAAATATTTTTGTAAATAGTAAAAAAATATTTTGTAGGTATTTTATAATTTGTAAAAACAATTTTAATTGAATTCCTCAGAAAAATTCAAATGTTTCAAAATATTTCCTTAAAATTCAATTATTTCCTAACATTTTGTAAATATTAAAATTCTTTTCAGGAATTATATTATTTTTAATCCCAATGCAATTAAAATTGCTCAAAAGAAAAATATTTTATTAAAAAAAATATATATTTGAATTTGAAATTCTCGAAAAATAATTCAATTACTCTGAAAATATTTTTAAAAAATTCTACATGAAAATCAAATTATTTTCAATGCAATTTTAAAAAATATTTTTCAAAAAAATTGAGAGAATTCAATTTATTTTCAAAAACTAATAAAATTCTTCTAACGGAATTCAATTATTTTTAATATAATTAATTTTATTAAATACTTTGCAAAAATTCAATTTTTTTTCAAAACGCTTTTTATAGAATTCCTTGAAAGAATTTAATGATTTTCAAATATTTAGTGTAAAATGCATTTTTTCCCAAAATTTTAATAAATTCTTCAAAACAGTGTAATTATTTTTTTATAAATAGTACAATTCTTTGCAAAAATTAAATTATTTTTGTTAAAAAATAAAATTCTTCTTATGAATTATAATATTTTTAACGCAATTTTAATTTTAATTAATTTTAATTTCATTGGCATTAAAATTTTCAATTAAAATTGTTATTAAAGAAACTCCTTTATTTAAGAAAATTTTAAAGAAATTCGTCAATTAAGTATTTAATAAGGATTTTTACAAATTTTAAAAAAATTCTTCTCGATAATTAAATGATTTTTAATCTATTAATTTTATAATTGAAAATCTTGTTTGAAAATAAACATTTTATAAAAAAAACTTAGAAGACAAGAAAGCAAAAAAAAACTAACTCTAAATTGCGAACAGATTACCGGAATACAATGATTATTAATCAAACTGTTATAATTTTTGAATTCATGTTTTATCTATTGGACACTTCTTATTAAATAAAAATGTTTCAATACGTTTTGTTTTTGAAATTTAGCGTGCGATCTTCGTAATGATGTTTGGCTCTTTATTCTGACAAAAAAACTAATTTCAGATTTGCCAGATTTATTTTTTTTTTTTAACAAAAAAAGTATTTATACATTTTTTTAATTTATCGTTGTATTTATGAAGCTTTTTTGCTTTCAAGTTTGACAAAAATAGTCAATATCATTGTTTTGGCAGTTTTTTATGGAAAAAGATGAAAATTGTAGCTATTTTT
Organism: Leptopilina myrica (nomen nudum); assembly: GCA_032872475.1. Lineage (NCBI taxonomy): Eukaryota > Metazoa > Arthropoda > Insecta > Hymenoptera > Figitidae > Leptopilina > Leptopilina myrica (nomen nudum). Next base: position 41,119,770 of record CM065460.1, on the reverse strand, counting down.
TAAAATTAAAACTATATATTTTCCTCTTTTTCTGTATCACTAAATAAACAATAATATATTTTATTGAAATTCAGCGCGGTCTTCATGAATCTTTTTGGCTTTGAAATTTGTGAGAAATGGCCAATTTCACATTTTTACTGTGTTTAAAAAAACTGAAAATTAAGGGCATCTTTGAAAATTCAAAATATTTTCTCTTTTTCAGTATCACTAAATAAATAATCTATTAATTTATTTTATTGAAATTCAGAGTATAGTGTTCATGAATCTTTTTGTCATTAAAACACCCAAAATTTTTAAGAATAGTAATAATAATAATAATAATAATAATAATTTATTGTTTTATTACTATTATCTTTATTATTATTATTATTAGTTTACTTATTTTATTTGTTTATTTATTTTGTTTTCTATTTCTTATTGTTTTATTACTATTATCTTTATTATTATTAGATTTATTTTATTTGTTTTTATGTTATAGTGTTAATTTTCAAGGGGAATATAAAGTCAATAAAAATGTAATTAAATGAGAACAAATGAATAATTTATTTGTCAATCAGTGAAAATATTGTACAAGTTCGATGCATGGTTTGCAATTTAAAAATTTTTTTTTGCATATTTTCATTTTTATGTCAATATTTATGTCAAATGGAGTTACATAAAAAGTCAAAGTTTTACTAATTCAGCACAAGTCTAATTTAAAAAAAAAAATATGAATTTGGAAATAATTTCCTTTCATCATACACTTACAACACTCATCCATAAATGTTGATGACATTATAAATATTATTTAAGTCTTGCTTATCGTATTGTTTACAATTCTGACGATTTGTTTGATCAATAATTAGAAAATTTGATTTCATTTGCAAAATTAAATTTTTGATTTAATTTAATCTACAGGGAATTAAATTATTAATTTAATTTAATTCATAAAAAATTAAATTATTAATTTAATTTAATTTAATTCAGAAAGAATTAAATTTAATAGTTTAATTTAATTAACACAGAATTAAATAATTAATTTCATTTAATTTAATTTGCAGAGAATTGAATAATTAATTTAATTTATAATTTACAATGAATTAAATTGAAGAATTTATTTTAATTTTCAAACAATTAATTTAGTTTAGTTTAAGTTACAAAATTTAAGAATTTGTAATGAGAGGAATGAAAGGATTTATAAATTTTTCGGTATATGCATTATTTGATGAATAAATGGTTTGATTGATGGAATAATTTCTTCTTTCTTTGTTGTATCGACTTTTTTCACATCTTTCTTGGTTCTCTCCAAATCGTCTTGTTTATCATTGAAATTTTTTACATTTTCCTTTTGAACGGAACGTTTTCCTTTAAGATTATCTTCCGATAATTTAATTTCTTTATTTTTTTGTTTCTCACGTCGATCAATACCCCATGAGTCTTTGTCGTTAGTTTCTTCTTCAACTTCATCGGCATGTATCATACTGCCTTCGTCTGCAATTGCTTCGATAGATGACATTTTTTCAGCACGTGAATTATGACGTTTGTCGTGATTTTTTTTCGAATTTTTCCCACTTGATTCATTATTATCTTCTGATGGCATTTGAGGACATTTTCCCGTTGGACAATCGTCATTAAGTTCATCCTCTAATTCATCGGGACTATATCCACCGTAGTAATCAAACATTGGATGATAATACGAAGGCTCATCGTATTCTGCTAGTGCATCATAGTAATGACCTTAAAAAAATTATTAATTTTAGATAATTGAATTCAATTTTTTTTTTCATTTGAAAATTCAAAATAATTAAAATAATTTTTTTTTTATTTAAATAGGTGGGTGTTTAAAAATGAACAAAATACATTACAGGAAAATAATTAGAATAAAATATTTACTTCTTTTAATATAATAAAACATTTTTTTGTATTTATTTTCTAAAAAAAAATTTTCGAACAAATTTTGATTTCTAAAAAAAAATTTACTAAAAAGTTATGTTATATTCATTTTCCCAAAAATTTGTAAAATTGCATATTTTTGATAAAAGATGGAAAATTGTTTAAAAAAAACTAAGATTAAGAAATAGTTATTAATTAATTAAGTAATTTATTTATTTATTATATTAAATAAAAATATTTTGTATATTTTCTGTTTCTCAATTACAATTCTATTTACAAAATTATAAGCTTCTTTTTAAAAAAGAAGAAAAAATTTTATAAAATTACTATTTCTTATCACAATTTATTAACAAAATTATTTTCTCATTATTATATTATTATATGATTATTTTCTTTGGAAGAAAATAATCATTTGCAATCATTTTTATACAAAAATATCCAAAATTAATTTATTTAAAAAATACTTGTTTTTAGTAAATTTTAAATAACTGTAGGAAAAATATTCCTTCAGTTTTTATCAGTTGATTTCGTTTTTTAATTATATTATTTTTAAATTTTATTAGAAAAATTGCATAAAATCTATTTTTTATCATAACTTTTTAACAAAAATTGAATATTGTTAAAAATTAATTGAAAAATTTCGAAAATTATCTTTATATTAGAAAAAACAATTTTTAGAAAATTACCTTCATTAGAAAAATGAAAATTTGTGAATTACCTTTATTAGAAAAAAGTTTTTTAGAAATTCACCTTTATTAAAAAAAATATTTTTTGAAAATAGAAAATTAATATTCTAAAAGCAATTAAAAAACTTCAAATCAATTATTTTAAGAAAATTAGTTTGGTAAAACTTTTCCTATTTCAATTGAAATTTTTTAATTTAGAAGAATTATTGACTTTGAAAAATTTGCTTTTTCCCAAAAATTATTTTTATTTTTGAATCATTTGATAAACTCTATGTCTCTAAAGTTTTAAAAGTTCAACTGAACGACAATATTTTTATTACTTTTTTGAATTTTAATTTTACCATACAAAATATTGTTTTTTAAAAGTAAAATATTAATTCTTAACTAAATAAATATTAAATTGAAATATTTTTCATTTCATTTCACTAATTGGAGAGCACAAAAAATATTTCGATTATTTAAAAGTTCAAAATTCTATAAAAATGGAACTTTTCGAATAAATAGAATAAATTTCTAAAAAATTAGTTTGAAAAATAAATTAAAATTTTTAATTTTAATTCGCCAGTTCCAAAAGTTTGCTTTTTAAATTGAAATTTTTGTAACTTAGAAAAAATGCTTTTCAAAATTTGTTATTTTTCTCTAAAATTACTCAAAATCATTTGAATAACTTTTTAAGTACATTAGTACAAATTTTTTAAAAAATTATTTTAAATTAAGAAATGTCAGTTCAATTATTTTAAAAATTTGTTTTTAATTATAAAATCTTTTATTTAGAGAAATTACTTTTGTAAAATTATCAATTTATTTTTCAAAAATGATTGGAAAAATTTGAAAATCTCTTCAAATAAATAATTAAACCAAAATTTACAAAAATTTTTTAAAAATAGAATAAATTAAAAATTTTAATTTAACAGTTAAAAATAATTGTTCAAAAAATTTAATATTTTTAATTTAGTAATTTGAATTACCTTCATAACAATTTTTTTCTATTTTGCAAAAATTATTGTAAATTATTTTAGAAAAGTTGAAAATTGTTGAATTAAAATTTTTTAAAGGAATAAACAAATTTTTAAGGTATTTGTTTTATTTACTTACTTGAAGAGATTTGCAAATGATTTACAATAATTTTTAAGAAATAGAAAAAATTTAAGAAAAACTATTTCTCAGCATTAATAAATTTTTGATTTAAAAAAAATTTCTGAACTGTTTTGAATTGAAAGTTAACAATATTAACTTATTAATTTAATAATATTATTTTTAAACTGCTATATTTTTAAAACTATAGATTGAAATTAAAAATTTTAATTCAACAAATTTAAAAAAATTTTTTTATTTGTAACTTTTTAATTTAGAGAAATTAATTTCGTCAATTACTGTTAGAATGTTATATTTTTAAAGTTTTTGAAATGTCAAATGAAGGAAAATTCTTTGAAGTAATAATTAATATTTTAATTTGCAAATTTGTATCTTGGTCTAAAATTCGAACTTAAAAAATGTATGAGAAAAAAATTTGATTATTAGAATTTTTAGAGCTTTACACTGAAAAAAAAATTATTTGATTCAAATAACCGATTATTTGGTTATTATCAAATAAATATTTACTTGAATCAAATAATTTTTATTTCAATCAATTAAATAATATTTAATTTAAATACTGAAATATTTAATTCAAATACAATTTATTTGATTTAAATACAAATTATTTGATTCAAGTAAATATTTATTTGATAATAACCAAATAATCGGTTATTTGAATCAAATAAAATTTTTTTTTCAGTGTAGGAACATAACATTTTCAATAAATTTTTTAAGAAACAAACTAATTTACAGAAAAATAAAATGAATTAGTATTTTTATAATATTAATGGAAAATTGTATTAATTAATAATGTAATTAATATTTTTTGTTAATTTAATACAATTATTATTAATAAAATTAATTAATTAATAAATTAAAGAATTTTTTTTTTGAAATACTCAAAGTATTAAAAATATTATTGACCTTATTATAATTATGTGAAACGTGGTAAGAAAATAAAAATAAATAAACTTTATTTATGCTTAATCAGTTTTTTTATTGAGAAATCATTGACATTAATTACATCATCTACTTGTCGAACTAATAACACAATTATTACAATTTAAAATCGGATTAGTATATTTATAATTTTATATATTATTATATATATAAATTAATATACTTTTTTTCAACAATTTTTTTTAAAACAATATATCATTTTTTTTCGAAAATTATTTTCTCTCTACGGTTTTACAAAATTATAATTTCACTCTAGTTAAATTATTTTATTTTTAACGCATGTTCAATGTCTATTTAAATTTAGAAATAAAAATATGTGTCTTTAACAAAAAAAATATTTTGGCATTATCGTTGAAAATTTATAAGTTACTAATTCATTAGTAAGTTTACTAAAGATTGCTTAGAAAATTTATGATGAAACTTATTTGTGAAATCCTTTCTTATAATTTAAAAATAAGAATGTTTTTTAATATATAAAATATAAATGAAAAAAATTCAAAATTAAAGTTTAATAATGCAAAATTAAAGTTCAATTAAATTAAAATTTAATTTCGTGTTTTACGAAAATGAAAATGTCGAGTAGACACATTTTATTGTGTACCTGGATATGCAAATGGCTGCATTTGGGCAGATTTTGAAAATCTCATTTGGTCAGCAGTTATATGCATTGGTGACATTGGATTTGCTTGATAGTTGATTCCCTTTAGATAATCTCTTTCAGGTCCGTAATGTTCAGCAAACATTCCTACTTCAGGCATGTAATTTTTTTGGTGAAAACTTCTTGGTACTTCAAAATATCCTCCATCGTTGAAACTTATTAAAATAATTTTTTTTTGTTAATTTTTATTATCATTACATTGAATTTAATTAATAGAATAAATTTCTTGAGGGGGAATTCGTTGCTTGACTATTTTCATTTGAATTTGAATTTTAACTCAATTAAAAAATTAAAGTAATTTATTGAAATTTTTATTTGAATTTAAAAATTAAATATTCTAACATTCAAATATTATTCTCTTGAAATTTGTTACAAAATTTAATTAATTGCCAAATTAATGTTTAGAAACAATTCGTAAAATATAAATTTTATGTAAAGTAGGCTGAATAATTTATTTCCCTAAATGGAAATAATTCGATTTTCATTTAATAAAAAAGTAAATTTTATTTAATAAATTATTCGAATGAAATTTTAGTTAATTAAAAATTCTACTTTAAAGATTTTATTATTTGCAAATTTTTTTACTTATTGCGTCGGAAATTAAAATTTTTAAAGATCTTTTCTTTTAATTTTAAAAATGAAAATTCATGGAAATTGCATATCTTGAAAATATTTCGATTTAAGTTTAAAAAATGTATTATTGATTTGCTATTTATTAGACTGAGAAAAATATTTGATATTACTTGTTTATTATCTAGTAAATTTTGTAATTATTATGTATAAATTATTTGTATCAAATAAATATTTATTTGCATCAAGTGCATATTTATTTGTATCAAATAATTTTTATTCGATTCAATTAATTGGAATTTATTTCAAATACTGAAATAATTGGTTGAAATAAAATTTATTATATTTAAATAAAAATTATTTGAAAATTTACACTACACAATTCAGTAAAATTTTTTCAAAATGAGTGTAAAAAAGGGATAATTAATGAAAATTGAGTTTTAATTAAATTAATTAAATATATTTAAAGAAAATAACTCACTTCATAATTGGCTGATCATAGGGACGAACACGTCTAATTTTATCGAAAGACCTAAAATTTTCACAAAAAACATCAAAATTATTATTCAAATTAAAAACAATTCTATATTAATAATTGTACTTCAGAATAATGAAGTAAAATATTCTTACCAACGATTTGAGTTTCTGTCTTCTGCTTCATCACAATCTATCATTTCATCGTGATCAATTTCGTGTTGACAATAATTTTGGGGTAGTGCACTGCAAAAAATTGCATTTGCTATCAAGCAAGCAAAAATTAATTTCGTGTTCACAGTCATGTTGATCGGTTTAAAATTCATGAAATGAAGCTTTGATCTCCCTTTTTATTAACTCCACAAAGAATAATAATTGTTCAATTACAATGATAATTTCCGCAAAAATATTTATGTTACAAAACTTTATATGCTGTTCATCATTGTAATAATTTTGAGAAATCTTTGCAAAGACCGGAAGAAGAATTAAACAATTGCTTAATACATCTTTCCAGATGTAATACAATATTTTCTTTTTTCAAACTTTACATTATCCTGAAATATTGAGCAATTAGTTGCATAAAGTTGTGTTTTAGTTTGAATAAAAACAATACCTCTTGTTCCCATAAAAGGCATAATTGTAAACTTAGTTTTTTTTTCTTTACCAGAAATTTATTAGTAGTTTTTCGGTATTTTGAAGTATTTTTTGTATTTTTTCATTGTCTTAATAAAAAAAATTTTTAACTCTTTTTTGTATTGCGCAAATTGTAATCAAATCACAAAAATATAGTCAACGTATTTAAACAGTGGAAATTTTTATGCATAATCCAGAGTGTGAAGTAACTAGATGATGCAATTAAATGTTCCATGTTGTTATAAATATTTTATATATTTTCTTATGGTGTGTCAAATATTATCTATACTTGAAATTTAAAAATTAGGGTGGTAACTGAAAAGTAATATTATAGTTGTGTAGAAAATAATTTGAGATTTGCAAAAGAATTTTAAACCAAACGAAGTCTACGGAAAAGCAAATTTTCTGCAAATGGATTTTTAAGTATATGCCATTTACTACCCTACTTTAATACTTTTAAGAATATGACATTCGCCCACACCTATTTTCATTCCAATAAAAACTCCGTTGACTTATCACCTCACCTACTTCTAAATTATATCGCACCTTTATTTAGAAAATTACACATTACGTCATTTATTATTTTTCATTTTATATAATTTCGTAACGTTTTTTTAAAACGTAAATGAAAAAATAATAAGTCGATTTGCATTATTACTTTGGCTTTAAGTTTTAATTTATGCTAATTTATGAATTTAATTTAAAATTTTTATTTGGTAATTTGATAGTACACTTTTCTAAAAGGTTAAGGAGTACATAAATTCCCAAACGCGTTAGTCATCAATTATTATTTCGTGATTTAAAAAGAAAACAAACCGACTGTTTTTTTGCATATAGTGCTGAATAATGCTACTGCTCCAAATTAGGTAACAATTTTTTATTTAGGATAACAATTTTTTTCTGATATTTATTGATCATTTTACAAAATTGTTTAATATGATCATTAAAAAAAATGTTTAAAAATACTTCATAAACAGAAAAAATAATCAACAAATTGATTACTTTTATTCAATCAAACAAATAATGATGAAATGAAAGCACCACCTGCGTGCATGTGCATGTTTGGCATTAAAGAAATTACAACACAAATCACAAATGCGTAATACTCTTCTTTGTCAGCAAGATCGGAAATCCTTTTAAACCAAACAGTTTGAGTTTGAAATATCAGTTTCATGAACTTCTCCCTCGAGCTCAGATCTCGATTCGGAGAAACCATGAAGTTAATTGTGTTAACATTCCTCGTATTGGAATTAACATTAATCCACTCATCTCCAGTGACAAAGAAAGTTGAGAAGAGAACCGCAATTGAAAGCATAAAAGGCGACACTTCATCAAAAGCAGTGAGTCTCAAGGAAAGTAGTCTCAAGTTTGAAAACATCAAACCACTAATTCCAAAATTATTGAAGACCCCCTCGCTAGAAGATGATGGAAAGAAATCGAAAATTGTCAAGAGAAACGATTTAAATCCAGTGGAAAATTCCGAGAATGAAAGTTTAAATCGTGATAAGAAATCGTGCCATCTCTCTGGATCGCAACCAAGTAAAATATGCCTGGAAGTCGATTGCGGTACACCTGAAATGGTCGTCTGTCAGGATGATCGTCCACAGATTCCACAGGCGCAAATAATTCAAGTACCTCAACAACCAGCACCACCACCCCAGGCACAGATCATTCAAGTACCTCAACCACAAGTACAACCTCCACAAATAATTCAAATACCTCAACAACCACCACCACCACCACCACCTCAGCAACAAATAATTCAAATTCCTCAACAACCACCACCACCACCACCTCAGCAACAAATAATTCAAATACCACAACAGCCTAGACCCCCTCCTCCACCACAAATAATTCAGATACCACAGCAGCCTCCTCCTAGACCTCCACCACAAATTATCCAAGTATCTCCACCATCACCGCCTCCTACTCCACAAATTATCCAAGTACCTCAACAACCACCACCACCACCACCACCTCCTCCACAAATAATTCAAATACCTCAACAACAACCACCACCACCACCACCTCCTCCACAAATAATTCAAATACCTCAACAAGCACCACCACCACCACCTCCTCCACAAATAATTCAAATACCTCAACAAGCACCACCACCACCACCTCCTCCACAAATTATCCAAGTACCCCAACAACCACCACCACCACCTCCTCAAACACAAGTAATTCAAGTACCCCAACAACCACCACCACCACCTTCCTACTCTCAATGCATTGTATCACCATCTCCACCTCCACCACCACAACAACAAATTTATTATTTGCCTCAATCACCACCACAGCCTCCTTCACAACAAATTGTTGAAATTACACAACCTCCATCGCCTCCCAGTCAGCAAATTTATTATCAACTCTCTCAACCATCGGCACCGGCTCCACAATCTTCGGCTGTTTGCATCGACTCAACACCATCTTCCAGCAGTTCGGCTCAACTTCAAATTTCCTCTATTGGTGCATCCTCAACACCATCAATTCAATTTCGACCCTATCAATGGCAAACACAGCCTCTGAGTATCTCGACACAAGCAATTACACCCCAACAACCATCTACATTGCAAATCTCAACGGGTCCATCGCAAACGACCTGCATGGCAAAGCCGCTGAATTGGTTCAATACTCAAAAGGCACCGGCAACTGGATGCATTCACAGTTTTTTACAAGGAAAACAGGGATTGCTGAACAATAAAATTTCCAATTTGTTCGGTCAATACTCCTGCGCAACATCGCCAGTTGTAAGTTTTGATAGCAGTACTACTAATAATAATAATAATAAAACTAATAGGGTTTTTAACTACTGATTTATTTTAATGATAGGAAAATTAACTCGACATCCCAGTTTGCAAATTGAGTTTTAAATAGTTAAGTAATTGCATTTTTTTTTTCTTTAACACGAGTATAACACTTGGTTCCTGGTTCTGCTACAGCAAAAGTAGAAACTTAGTAAACATTTTTCGTAAAAGGTCGGGATTTTTGAACCTAAGTGAACTTTCGACTTTATGGAAAATGTCAATAGATTTTCACTTTGAATAGCAGAGCCCCTTTGGCATTATTTTATACGTTTTGATTTCGATTTAATTTAATTTAATTTAATTTTGTAACTGGTACCCTATCGGCAAGCGCTTGATTTTGAAAAAAAAGAAAATATTTTTTAAAACCAACATCAAAATTTTGATTCAGTACTTGATGATAACTGTTTGTAACACTAAAAAAATTTATTTGATTTAAATAACCGACTATTATTAGTTAAATATTTAATTGAATCAAATACTATTTATTAGTCAATTAAATGGTTCATATTTGCTTCAAATACTGAATTTATTGATTCAAATACAATTTAATTGACTCGATTAAATATTATTTGATTCAAGTAAATATTTAATTGATAATATTAATTAATTAATAATTAATTAATCAATTAATCGGTTATTTGAATCAATTAAATTTTTTTTCAGTGTAGTTACAGCTTCTCAAAAAATATTTGTGACGCGCTCTCAAAATTTGAATAATTAAAAATATTTACAAAACTCAATCAAATGCAAAAATTTAATGTTTAGAAAAAATTTGAAAAATATAAATTTTGAGTAAAGAAAATTGGGCTGAATAAAAATTTTCCTAAATGGAAATAATTCGATTTTCATTTAATAAAAAAGTAAATTTGATATAATAAATCATTCGAATGAAATTCCAGTTAATTAAAAATTCTACTTTAAAGATTTTATTATTTGCAAATTTTTTTTCTTATTGCGTCAGAAGTTAAAATCTTTTGAAGACCTTTACTTTTAATTTTAAAAATAAAGAATTGTATTTCTCGAAAATATTTCAATTTAACTTTAAATAATTTATTATTGATTTGCAATTTATTAGACTGAGAAAAATATTTAATTCAAATTGATAAATTGCTTGTTTATTAACTAGTAAATTTTGTAATTATTGTGAAAAAATTATTTGTAACAAATAAATATTTTTTTATTTCAAGTAAATATTTATTTGTAACAAATAATTTTTATTCGTGTCAATTAAATGGAATCTAGTTCGAATACTGAAATTATTGGTTTAAATAAAATTTATTAAATTGAATTAGCTTTAGAATTAGTGAATTTTACTAGCAAATAGTAATTTTTACTATCAAATAGTAATTTTTACTATCAAATAGTAATTTTTACTAGCAAATAGTAATTTTTACTATCAAATAGTAATTTTTACTACCAAATAGTAATTTTTACTACCAAATAGTAATTTTTACAACCAAATAGTAATTTTTTACTAATTTATTAGTAAAATTTACTAATTAAAAAGCAAAAAAATTATTTTTGACGATTTTGCTTCTGAATGAGTGAATTTTACTAATAAATTAGTAAAATTACTATTTATTAGTGAAATTTATTAATTAAAAAGCAAAAAAATAATTCACTAATTTAAATTTGTAGTAGAAATTACTATTTATGAGTAAAATTTACTAATTCGAAAGCAAAAATTCAGTATGAATTCAAATTAGTAAACATTTTCACCGAATTCAAATTTATAGTCACATTTTAATTCCATCTGAATTTAAATGAAAATAAACTTTATTTTATTATTAAACATTCGTTTTTCCTTTCGTTAAAATATTGTAATTGCTTTTTGTAAAAATTTAAATAACTTTTAAACGTAATTTCCAAATAATCGAAAGAAAGTAAAAGGACATTATTTTCATCATTAACAGCAGCAACTGTCTTCCTCGTGGGGTGGTTTATTACCTCAAGGATCAAGACTCGTCAGAGTACCGGAAAGATCTGCTGACGCTGTTGAATCAACTGTACAAGCTGACAGCAATAATTCACAATCTAAACCGGCAATCAATACCAATCAACCGAATTTGACTCCTGCTACACCGACATCGGCATAATTTTTTTTTTTTTTAAAGATTGAAAGAAATTATATATTTATTTATATATTTTTTTAAAGATGTATTGTTTTATTAATTGTATATAATGATTTATATTTTTTTTCTTGTTTATATTTAAATAATTTTAATAGGCAAATAAATTATAGTTTTGCAATTTAATCGCAGGTGTATTTTTTTGCTCCAACTGGTTTGTTTGATTTTTGTTGATGTTAATTCTGTGAATGGGAAAAAAATTTATTGTTTGTTAAATGCTTTTTTTTTTACATTTGAATTATGTGCAATATAGCATTGTATTCGGCACTGTATGCAAACCTTTTTTTTTAAATAATGTCAGAGAAAGACTTTGAAAAAAAAAATTTGCAAATTAGATGGAAATTTTGTCATTTCTAATTTCTAAATACGATTTTGGAGTTTTTGACTCAATTATAAATTTATAAATCAATATTAGAATTTTATAATGTATTTTGGCCTCGGTATTACAATAATTAGTACTAGGGGACAAAATGCACTATAATATTCTACTATTTATTCAAAAATTATTAAAATTCAATCATTATTATTGAAATCATTTTCCAATTATTATAAATAATTATTTTAGAAGATATTTTGGCCAAATAATATAAATTTTTTTTTATTATTATTTATGAAATCTCGACGTTTCGATGACAGACGATTATTTCGATTATTTGGCGAAAAATATCTTCTAAATTAAATAATAAATCCAAAAACTTATTTTTTTATAAAATAAATCATTATTGATTGAGAAATTTTGAAATTTAAATTATTCGATTAATAATTCTACTTTAAATGTTTCACAATCAATTGAATTTTGGAAGAGTTGCTTTTACCATATTCATAAGTATAGATGACTTTCAAAAGGGTTTAAATTTTAAATTTTATAAAAATTTCAATGTTGAATGAATTTAATTAGAAAATTTTTAAAAAACTCAAATTTTTTAAATATTTAAATAATTCAAATTCTTTTAAAATTAGTTAAATTTTTTTAAAAATATTTAATTTATTAGTACCAATATATTTAATAACTTTATTGACAACAATGGAAGGATTTTAGTTAATAAAACTAAAAAAATTAATTTTGAAAATGTTAAAAGTTATAGAAGAAATTTAATTATTTTCCAAAGTTATTAAATTCTTTGAAGACGTTTTAATTTTTTTTTAAAATTGAATAAGAAAATTCTTATGAAAATTTTAATTATTTTTATAAATAATAAAATTGTCCTTTAAAATTCAATTATTTAAAAAAAATTTATAAAAATCCAATTTCGAGAAACATTCAATTATTCAAAAAATTATTTATTTTTTTGTATTTTTTTAATATTGAATTCTCGTGGAATTTTTTAATTTTGTAATTTTTTAATAAAAATTGTTTTAAAAATTAATCTCAGTTAAACTTTTAGATAATTGATTATTAACAAAATTATAGCTTTAATTTTTTCCAAATAATTGAATTTAGAAAATGTTTAAAATTAAAATCTTCGAATATCTGAATTTTTCATACTTTTATTTAACTAAAAATTGTGTCAAATTAATTTTTTTGAAATAGTTGAACTAAATTTTTAATTTTCAAATTATTTGAATTATTTATTTTTGTTTTCTAATATAAATTTAAATAAAAATTTGAAAATTCTTCAAGAACTATAAAAAAAATTTTTTAAATAAATTATTTAAAGAAGAATTTTGTAGTTATAAATTCTAGAAAATAATAATTGAATTAAAATGTTGAAAATAATTTTGAAATAATTACAGTAATAATATTCTTATAATATAAATTTATTTTATAATTAATTATCATAAAAGATGAAGAACTCATTTTATTTATTTATTTACGCTTTGATAATTTTTTTCTCTATTTTGTAATTATTAAAATTATTTTTCAAATATATTTATAACTAATCAATTATGAAAATGAATATTCAGTTAGTTTTAAAATTCTGCTTTAAGAACATTTAATTTGAAAATTTTTTATTTTTTTGCATCACAAGTCAAATCTTTTTTTTTTTAATGAAATCTTTTAAACTAAGTTTCAACTTTTGAATAGAAGTGATCTTTTATTCCTACAAATTTTAATTCAGAAATAAAGTTTATTCAATTAAATTTATATTAGAAAACAAAAATAAATAATTCAAATAATTACAAAATTAAAAATTCAGTTAAACTTTAATAACTTTGACTTTTTTGTTAAAAATCGATAGAAAATGAATTTATGAAAAATATTTGCACTTAATTTACAAAAAAAAATCATTCAAATTTTTTACACACGGAAAAAAGTTTGATTCAAGTAAAAAATTAATTTTTTATTAAATATTAATTATTTTCTTGTATAAAATTATTTTTTTGTTTGTTAAATAAATGGTATTTTCTTCAAACGCTGAAATTATTGGTTCAAGCAAAATTTATTTTCATTTAAAGAAAACTTATTTGATTCAAGAATAAATTTTTAGTTGATATTAGACAAGTAATTGGTTATTTGAATATTATTTCCTAATTAAATATTTACACAGGTATTTATCGAATTGAGATAAAATTATTTGTAATTCCGAAATGACAAAAAGAAAAGAAAACGCAAATTTAATTATATAGTGAAAGGAGTTGGAAAGAAAAAATTGAATTAAAATTCATTCACAAACATTGTTTTTATTGCTTAGCATACAGGGATTGAATTAGCTTCACTAACTGTACGACTTAGACAACTGAATATATTTACATCTTCGTGACAAATGTACAAATGTACAATATAATCTTAAAACTCGAAACACTCACTACTGGCAAGAAGAAAGTTGGATACACTATTTAAATTTTTTTCAAGTTTTTTTTTTCTTGAAATGTCAATTTTTTACACTTATTTCTTGATTTTATTTTATTTTTTTTGAATTTTCAGACAATTGTGACAATTTTCTTGTAGGAAAAATATTACACTGGGGTTCTTTTTTTCTAAATACATGGTGAGATTAGAGCCAGTAGTTGACTGTATACAAATAGTCTATTTATATTATTAATTCGACGATATCAGTTTGTCGAACAACAGAGTGGCACTTTTTTCAAGAACAAAAAAAAATAGGAAAAAAAAAATTAATTATATATTTTAAACCACATATCACTAAACATATATAAAATTATGCGCGCAAAAACAATATCTGCTCAAAAAATGTATTTCTCTTAAATATAGAAATATTGACGCGGAATAGGAAATATCGTATCATGACTTTACGATTTGTTGACTAATTGAACAAACGATTGCATGTATGATTACATCGACATTTTTGTTTAGTTTATCGAAAAGACTGTTTTTCTTTTAGAAAACGTAATTTCTTTTTTAATTAATTTAGAAAATAATTTAGGAAACCTTTTTTTTTTACTGTTTTTTACAGAAAAAAAAATTTTACAGAAAAATTAATTGACAAGAAGCGTAAATTAAAAAAAAATAGTAAATAAATAAAATAAATTTCGTATACAATATTATAAATAATACTTTTTTAAAGAAATATTTTTTACATAATTTTTTCCATGTACAGTGTGTGACTTAGAAAATTTTCTAAGACAAATTTTTTTTTAAGCTATCGATGTCTTACGCACAATCGCTTTTTCTTGACTATAAAATCGAAGGTCCGAAGACAAGAACGTGTGTGCGGTGTTTTTTTTTTGCCCACGGCTAAAAAAATGCAATTTTAAGAATTTTTAGTGATTCTTTTTAAAGGCATGTTTGTAGGTGAATGTCATATTTGAAACTCTAAATTCGAATTTGATAAAAAATAGTGAATGTTGGTAAAACTTTGGCTGATTTTTCGCTTTATCAGTTAGTAAAGAATTGATATTTATTGCAATTTATCGCTGTCAATGGCTTTTTATTGCTATTTTTCGCCATTTATTGCTTTTATTGTTTAGAAAACATTTCTATTTAAAAATTCTATTCAAAAAAAGAATTATTAAAAAAGAAAAATTGAAAAAAATATTTAAAAGACGGAAAAATTTTTTTTTGCTATAATAGCGATAAATTTTTTTAAAATAGCGAAAGTTTTAATTAAAATAACTAAAAGTTGCTCTTATGTAGTCAAAGTTTGTAACTGTTCCAAGTAAATTCTTTTTTTCGTACGAAGCAATTATTTTTAAAAAACTATTCAAAAAATACATTTTAAAAATACTTTAAGAAAATTGTTTTAATAAATACTTTTCATAAAATTGTGTCAAAAAATATTATTAAAAAACTAAAGGAAAAAATATTTTAAAGAAATATTTGAAAAATTTACTATTCAAAAAAATTTGTTTTAGTGAAAAAAATAAAATGTGACTTAATTGAATCAGTTACGAGAAATTTAACTTTTTTTTAAAATAAGAGAAACCGAAAGTTACTCTTTACATTTGAATTTGTAAAATTTTTTACTAATTTAAATAAGTAAATGACTTTTTTCTTTCGAATTAGTAAATTTTACTAATTTAATAATTTTTTCTGCTACAAATTTAAATAAGTGAATGGTTTTTGCTTTTTAATTAGTAAATTTCACTAATAAATGAATTTATTCGTAAAAATTGCTGATTTATAAGCAAAAATTCAGTCAAAAATAACTTTTTTTCTTGTTAATTAGTAAATTTTACTAATAAATGGTAATTTTTACTAATTTATTCCTAAAATTCACTTATTTAAAAGCCGAAATAGTCAAAAGTAACGTTTTTGCTTTTAAATTAGAAAAATTTACTCGTTCAAAAGCCAAAATAGTAAAAAATAACTTTTTTGCGTTTTAATTACTAAATTTTACTAACAAATAGATTTATTAGCAAAATTCCCTGAGTTACAAGTAAACATTTAGTCAAAAATTAGTTTTTTCTTTTAAATTAGCAAATTTTACTAATGAACAGTAATTTCTACTAATTCATTAGAAAAATTCACTAAAAAAATAAAAATTTAATGAAAATTTATTTTCTGCTTTTTAATTAGAAAATTTCATTAATAAATTGTAATTTCTGTTAGATTTTTCTTGATATAAATAAATTTCTAAATTTTACTAATAGATAGTAATTTCTCCTAATTTAGTAGTAAAATTGACTACATTTAAAGCAAAATGGCATTTTTGACTTAATTTTTGCTTTTAAAGTAACAAATTTTTTTATAAACAATTTTTACTAATTTATTAGTTAAATTTAAATTTGTTAGTTAAATTTACATTTATTAGTTAAATTTTGTTCAAGAGCAAAAATTCAGTTTCTAATTCGATCTAATAAACTTTTTTACAAATTAAAATTAAAAGAGTAACTAATTCTGTTTTTTAGACGAATTAACAAAATTATTACTATTTGACAAAGCGATTGACATTTTCCCAACAAATTTTACAATTTTAATAAATTTGAATTTAGAGAGACAGATAAAAAGACAGTAGTTGAAGAAAAAAATTTTTTACAATTTAAACGAAGCAAATTTTACACGGAGAACAATGAACATAATTTACAATCCGTATGTTGTACTTAGTACAAAAATCGTTATGTACTATTTATATTAAATATTTACAATCCTGTTTTTTTTAATAATTCTCTACTGTACAGTTTACAATCTGAATTGTAAATTTTTGTCTACAATATTATGGTACATTTGATTTACAACAATTTTTCTTTGTACATTTTGTTTTCCATGCCAGACATTTTTAATTATTAAATTTCTAAATGCAAAGAATTAATTGTAGCGCACTTTAATTAATTATAACGCACTTTTTTTTTTAAAATAAATATAAGAAAAAAAATGAAACTTTTTTTAAAAATTTCTATAATGGAATTGAGACACGTTTCTTGTCTTCGTTTCGATGTCAATGGAAGAACTTAAAAGCTAGTTTTCATCATTAAAATCAGACCTTTTTTTTGAAAATGATTTATTTATATAGAAAAAAATTTCTGTTTGCATTCTCGTGCGTACATTCGAAATTTTGATGCTTTGAAAATTATTAATATTATAATTATTATTATTTATACCTATTATTAAAAAAGCTTTCGGTGACAAAGCAGGAAAAATTGCAAATGTACGAAGAGAAGGGATAAAATAAATTTTTCTTGATATTATTATTATTTTTTTTTTTTTTTTGAATTTGTAGGAAACAAAAAGAAGTCTGATTTGAATAATAGAAATTTAACGCAGTTTTGAGGCGTGTGGAATATATTCTCTCTTGGATAAAAATCAGTCTTGAGAATTATTATTGGTTGGCTCTGGAACGAGCTGGTCGTGTGATGATCTTCCTGATGATTTCATTGGCCTCGTCAGCCATGGATGTCGAATGACATCCTCAGAATCGGGCCTCTCAGTTGGATCCCTTCTCAATAAAGTGCGAATTAAACATCTTGCTCTCGAACTGAGGCCCTCGGGTATTAAAAATTGGGCGCGCGATATTTTGGCGAATAATGATGCGTGCTCAGCTCCATTAAAGGGGTAACGACCAACGAGCATTGTAAAAAGTAAAACGCCCAACGACCAGATGTCAGATGCCTTTCCGGAGTAAGCTCGTCCTGAACACAGAACTTCCGGCGCCACGTAAGCCGGACATCCGCGACGATCCGTCAACTTGTCGTCTAAATCCTCGACGATCACTGCATCTTCCAAACTCTCGAGTCGAAGACGTGTTCTAAAATCAGACAGGAAATTGCTTTTTAGTTGGAGAAATTTTATTAATAGAAATTTGTGTTTTGTTTCGTTATTTTTGTTTATTTATTTGAAAAAAAAATTAGGTGAAAGTTTTCATCCATTGGTAATTTTTGGAAATGGGTAGAACTAAAAATTTATTTAACTGATAGAATTCGAAATTTAATTTTGGAATCGAAAAATTACTATTTTTGGATTTTTCCTTTCTCTTCACTATTGATTGATCGCAATTATTTATTTTCTTCTTCTTGAGTCTTGGAAATTTTTGGATTTCTCGGATTTTTTAGACTTTTCTTGTTTATTTTCAAAAAAGGCGATTTTTTGACTTATTTTCAAAAAAATGCGACTTTTTCGAATTTTCTTCACTAATATTGCAATAAAATTGCATTCTTTGGTGTAAAAGACAATTCATTCCGATTTTTGTAAAGTACAAAATTAATTGTCAAACTTTTCAAAAATGATTACTTATTATTATTATTATTATTATTATTATTATTATTATTATTATTATTATTATTTATACTACTATTGTTATTATTATTATTATTTTGCCTTTTTTTAAAAATTAAATTGTCGATAGATACAATTAAAATGTTTGCAAATACTATTAAAATACAGTGAAATTTAATTAAAGACAATTATTTTATTCTCTTTAACTACTTCATTAAAATTTTTGAATATCAAATTTTGAAGAATTCTAATTGCAATTTCGAAAGGAATTGAATTCTTAAAGAAAAAATTTAATGAAACATTTTCAAAGGAAAATTTAAAATTCTAAAATAATGAAAATCAAGTTCAAAAGAATATATTAAAATATTTTTAAATAAAGTAATTCTTAGAATTTTTTTTTCGTCGCAATTTTTTGAAATTTAATTATTTTTCTATATTTTCAATTACATATTTCCGAATCTTATATTATTATTTGAAGAAAATTAATTATTTTTGAAAAAAAAATTTTTTTAAAATTCATTTTTTTAGAATTATTATCAAAAATTTTTGAAGATTAATTATTTGCAACATTTTTTATTAAACTTCCAGTTAGGAATTAATTAAATTGGCAAAATTATCGAAAAATTCCATTAGTTTGAAAAAATATTTTCAAATATTTGATAAAAAATAATTCTTAGAATTTTTCTGATGAATAATTTTCCAAAAAATCAAATATCTATGAAAAATAAGATTAATTTTTTTTTAAATCCTTTTTTAGAATTATTACTATCAAAATTTTTGAAGAATTATTATATTTTCAAGATTTTTGATAAAAATCCTTCTTAGAAATTAATTAATGACTAAAAATTAGTCAAATTTTCTTACGAAAGTAAATTGTCTCAAATTCTCTTTTCACTTATTTGGAATTGGAAATCTAATTGTTACTTTTCACTAACAATATAAATAAATTCTCCCTTTTTCTATACTTTCAATTTCATTTGTAAAAAAAAATTCAATGAATTTTTAAGAAAAAATTACAAACGCTTGCAAATTCAATTGCAATCTGAAGAAAAAAAAATAATAGCGGATGCAAGAGATTGCACTGAATTGCAATAGTTTGCATCAGAGTTTGTTAAAATTGTGTATATAAAAGTTGCATATGATTGCACGAGATTAGAACAAATTATATATTTCATTCGGACGAAAAATTTTTCGACTGCATTAAAATTGACCGAATTTTTTGTCGACTAATTCACATTTTTTCCCCTCAAATAACAATGTTTCTTTTCATTATTATTTTTCCCCCTCAAATAACAATGTTTCTTTTTATTATTATTTTTTTCTTTTTTTTTCTCTTATTAACTTTTTTTTTCTCAGCAAAATTAGTTTATCAGAAAAAAAAAGTTATTGAACTGATTTTAATAATTTCGTTACTTTTGTTTCAGCCTACGGTGAGAGTGTAAAGAAGAAATTGATTTCCCAACTATACAGTATAGACAACACAGTTGTACCAACAGAAGACTAAAAATGTAAGTCTCTCTTCTTTCTCGTTTTATACAATTTTATAGATTTTTATTTAGTATGTGTAAATAAAAATAAAAGATAAAAAGTATATAGCAAAATACAAAATTAATAAATAGAATATAAATAAAAAATTAAAGAAATAAAAATATATAAAGTACAAAATTAATTTTTTTGGTAACAAATACCGAGAAAAAAAATTCGGGAGTATATTTCTTTTAGAGGATAATAATTACTCTAGATTTTGGTAAAAAATTTTCCCGAAAAGAATTATAATTACATTAGCCATAGACAATGCAATGTCCCCCCCTTAACCTTCGGAATTGTCTCATTTTTCGTTTTTTTTTTTTGAACAAAAATGTAGAAAAACGCATTTTACACTGTCCATTGTCCTAATCGTGACCTTGATCTGTTTTTGTGCCAACACACAAAAAGACCTACTTATTATATCGTGTTTTACTGATCAATACGAGGTCATCATTTCTTCACGAAACAATATGTATTTTATTATTATATACATTGCCAGATATTTATCAATGAAACTTCATTAAAAATACATTTCAATTAAAATTAAAATAATAAAGAAACAATAAATGTGTAATAAAATAAATTAATTCGATTCGGAAATAATACTGTAAAATTTCCTTCATATTCGAAGAGTATATTTTTGAAATGTGTGTCAAAATAATGTTTCGTTATAATATCCACACAGTTTATCATTGCCCTCACTTTCCTAATAGGTGTTCAAATAAAAATCCAAAAACGGAATTAAATTACAAAAATTTTAAATGAAAAATCATTTTTTGAAATAATTCTGTTGAAGAAAAGTGTTTTGAATAGAATTATGTTTAGGAAAATGATATTAAAAATGCTGCTACTATAGTTTGGATAGTTTATTTATTTATTCTCCAAATTTAATTTTTATTTTAATAATTTTACGTCAAGAGTAGAAAAAATTAATTTTTCTTAATTTCGAAAAGAAGTGAATGAGAAACGGTAGTAAAAATTAGAAAAAGAATTATTTTAGAAATAATAGAAATTAGGAAAAGAATTAATTTGGAAGCAATAAAAATTAAGAAAAGAATTATTTTAGAAATAAAGAAAAGTATTAATTTAGAAACAGTAAAAATCAAGAAAAGAATTATTTTAGAAATAATAAAAATTTAAAAAAATTAATTTAGAGACAATAAAAATTGAGAAAAAAATTATTTTAGATATAATAAAAATTTAAAAAAGAATTAATTTAGAAACAGTAAAAACGAAGAAAAGAATTAATTTAGAAATAATAAAAATTGATAATTAGAAAAAGAACTGAATGGAAAAGTAAAAAAAGTAAAAAAAATCTCTTGAATTCGCGACAATTTTTTTTCTGAGAGAATAAATATATTTAATGTTCAAAAAAAAAATTGAAATACCTCATGTATACACAAGAATGTTATTATATTTGAAATAATGGGCCTAATTTGAGTCTCATTTGAGAGATAATCAACTTAGCTGAAACACGTGTCTCGCGAGCCTTTCTTTTATATGAATCTGTATAATACTATCTGTTTATTCGAGAGAAGAAGCGAGACAGTAAAGTATTTAATTTAGCAAGAGCATCGCGATTGAGACACCGTCATAAACCGTTGCATTGGTAAATCTGCCGCTCGCAATGAAAAGGCAACGAAATCTCTGACGAAAGACATTAAAAGAGTGTTTTACAACAGGGCCGAGTATATTTGGTTAATTTGAAAACACGACGAATTATTATTATTTTTTTTTTATATACATTGAAGAAAATAATTGTCAAATTTACGAAATTACTTGATACAATAATGTTGTCTCTGGAAAATTATTTTCTTTTTTTTTTCTAAATTAAAAATTGAATCTAATGAGGAAATATTTTTATACAAATAAGAAATTTCGTTGGACAAATATTTTTTTCTTCAAAATTCTTAAGGGAATTTGAACCATTATGACGTCATGGTTTTAAAGGAAAATGCTTGCAATACATTATGACGTCATAATGGTTCAAATGCCCTTAAGTAGAAAAGTTGTAAATTAACTGAAGTGTTTTTTTCATTGAATTTGTAATTTTCTTTAACGAAATTAATTTAATTTATTTTTTAAAAATTTTATTTATTTCTATTTGATTTAATTATATTTAATTTAATTTAATTTAATTTATTTATATTTTATTTAATTTTATTTATTTATATTTTATTTTATTTATTTATGTTATTTAACATAATAAATAATTAATTGATTAAAATAACATAATTAAATAAAATATTTAATTTATTTATAGTTTATTCAATTTTATTTCCTACTTAATTTAATTTAATTTTTTATGTTATTTAATCTATGTTATTTATATTTTATTTAACTTTATTTATTTATAGTTTATTTAATTTTATTTATTTATAGTCTACTTAATTTTATTAATTTATGTTTTATTTATTTTTTATTTTATTTTTTTGTATCAAATTTTGACAACCTTTATTTATTTATTTTCATTAAAAACTAAAGGTCAGTCAAATGTGACCGATTTGCAAAAAAAAAAAAAAAATTCTTAATTTGCGGCCCTGATATTCACACTTGCTTCAATATGTCGATCAAGCAGCAAACGCGGAAGTTTCAATCGCACAAAATACGTAACTCCTTAGGTAATACTCTCTTCATCCATGTTACCTTTTTTTTTTTTGCAATTCAGTCATTAAGAATTCTCCTACTTTGTGTATAGAATACGCCATATAGTGGAGAGAAATTTCCAGAAATAACCCGAGAATTAATTTTTATCACTTTTTCTTTATTTTAACTTTGAAGATTTGAATTTCGCGCCGAGATTTTTCATTTAAGGTTCGACAGGTGGCAGAACTGTTGCCTATAATCAACAGTGCATTGGAGGGGGTAAAAGTAGTTTTAATAGCTCGTCGAGGTTCTCTATTTTAGTTTATAATTATTGTAAATTAATAAATTTGTTAATTAATTAATTTTATAGTTTATAATTATAATAAATTAATCAGTTAATTAATTGTATAGTTTATAATTATAGTAAATTAATCAGTTAATTAATTTTATAGTTTATAATCATAACATTAACGTTTTTACACTATTATTAAATACCATTGTTTATGCTGTTATAACAATATTAATTGCATTGATAACAATTTTTTATTCTTTGTTTTTTTAAATTATTCGTGGTGAATGCAAAAATAATTAAAATATCAATGAACGATGAATATTTTCGGGTAAAATTGATTAAAATAGTAATTTTTATGCTTTTATTATAACAATATTAATTTTATTAATTTTATTTATTTATTTTATTTATTTATCTATTTATTTTTTTGTTATTTCCGTTATTACGATTTTTGTATTGCAATATTTTTGTACTATTATTATTGACTGTGATTTAAAAATACTACGAGTAAAATATTCTTCAAGTAAAATTATCGAATAAAATTTTCTTTTCAAGAAAGAAAACTATCGAACAGCCAGAGAATATCTTTTCTCGAAAGTTATAATTGCTATATTTCATATCTAGCGCCCGTTATAAGGCACTGTTAGAAAAAAACCATTTTCAACTAGATCTTCATTTCTTCACTCTTATAGTTTCGAAATAGAAAATAATTTCACTAAGCTTGGACCCAAATGTATTTTCTCTTAATCTTCAGATTAAAAAAATTCGTTCCCATACTAAAAGAGGACGTAAATCCTTATTCTGACGAAAGTAGAAATCAGGTTTTCATCACTTTTTGTTCCTGGATTGAAAAAAAATGATTTCCATTCAAAAGAAGCATTTTGGAAGCATATTTTCCACTTGATGCAAGCAGTTTAGAAACACAGTTTTCTTGAAAGTACCAACTCGATGCTGAAGTAACTGATTCTTAAAGTTTAGTTTAATTTTTGGTTTATTTTTGATCCCAATTTTTGGGTATCAATTTGTTCCAATTTGATTCTTGAAAGTTAAGAGTAAGTGTGTTTCTTTTAAAGGGAGAATTTAGAAAATACTTTGTTTAAAGGAAGCATTTTTGAAATATTATCTAAAGGGGGCATTTCAAAAATGTTTGAAGGAAGCATTTTTGAAACAGTCTCCAAACGAAGCATTTGAATAAATATTTAAAGGAAGCATTTTAGAAGTATTCTCTAAAGGGGGAATTTCATAAAAATGTTTAAAGGAAGAATTTAAAAAATATTTTCCACCTGAAAAAGCTTTTGAAGCATATTTTCCGCTTGAAGGAAGCATTTTTAAAAATTTGTTCTGTACCTGCTTCTTGAAGCAACGTTTTAGAAACGAGGCAAAATTTTGATCCTTGTGCAACTGTACAACTTTTAGCATGATTCGAGTGTTATAACAGTTTTGTCGTATATAAATAGGTAAAGGAAAAAAAGTTGCGATTGCACCTAAAATAAAATAGAAAAGGAAAGAGAGAGTTTTTAGTTAAAATAGTATTACATTCGGAATTGCTTTCTTCGCAAACTTTCACCGTGAGGCATCGACACAAGAGTTGGGTTCAAGAACCCCTCAACAACGATGAGGACATATTCTCTATCACGGATCTCGTTTTTTTTTTGGGAGCCGCGATTGCGAAAGACATCAATGACCGAAAACTTGTATTATATTAACCTCGTTTCTAAAAAGTTGTACAGATATTATTTATTGTCTGGATATTAAATACTATTTTCATTCCTTTCCCTAGATATTAATTTTCTAGACACTACGGAATTACGGATTTAATTCTTTTTCTAGATACTACTACTATTTCTCTATTTCTAAATGGAGAAGATCCTCAATTTTTAATGGAATGGTTTATTATCCGTAGGAAACTATTTAATCGTACGACCTTGATGTCTTCCATTTCGAATAAATTCGAGAGAAAGAAATTGAAAAGAAATTGCTGAATTGGGAGGGTTTTGAAAAAATGCTTTGGCAATTTTGAAACAACGTCGAAATATAATTGAGAAGAATTTTGAAATTGTTGTGTGGTACAAATATGACCTTAAGGAAATTACCAGACACCTACTTATATACTTTATTATATCCGGTTCGACGGACAATACCGCATGTAATCTTTCATGTAGCATCTAACCAATGTTCTTGTAGTCGTGTTAGAGCTGACGTGGAGATTAGGAGTCGATCGGTGGCTTTTGCGAAATCCCACTGGTTCAATGACCTCGTCAAAGTCAATCATCACATTCATCATTATTTTATTCCTCAGCAAAATTATAGGACAAAGATTTTTTTGTTTCTTTCTGTTTCCGTATTTTTTTTCTACTTTGTGATGTACTTTTTTTCCTTATTTCGTTGGTCTTCCTTAAATCTTTATAGTTTCTTCTTTGTATTTTCTTTTTTTCTTCTTTATTTATATTTTTAGTTTATTTTATACTTTCTTCTTTACTTCTATTCTTATTTCAATCTTCAATGTTCTACATTCGGGGAAAAATTGTGTTCGAATCAAATACTTTATTTTTGTGTTAGAAACATATTTTTAGGTTATTCTTCAATATTCTACGTTCGGGAAAAATTGTGTTCGAATCAAATACTTTATTTTTGGGCAGAAAACATATATTTAGGTTATTCTTCAATATTCTACGTTCGGGAAAAATTGTGTTCGAATCAAATACTTTCTTTTGGTGCAGAAAACATATTTTTGGTAATTCTAAGAAAGGTTATTCGTTACAGGGTTCGATTAACTGCAATAAATATTTGTCTGGTGTAAATAATTTTTGTTCTTTGCTTCAATAATTGCCACTGAAGAAAGAATTTGGTCATCAGTAGAATTTTTTTTTTACTTTCTCGTGCGGATAAATTTACTTTGTAATGAATCAAATGTTTGACCATCAATACAATGACACAGTTTTTTTTGTAGATAACAATTTGAGTCAAAAAAAGAATCAAAACAATTGTCGAAAAGTTGCAGAGCAACGTTTTTGATTCGCTTTTTGCCTCTAAAAAATTGAATTTTAATCATTTTTATCGTTTTGATTCCTATAATGATGATTATTATTTTTAATGATGATTATTGATTATTATTATTATTATTATTATTATTATTTCAATTTTGGTTTGAGTTTCGCCTCATTTTCGAACTCATTGAATATTTTCGATATTAATTATCGATAAGTGGAAAATTAATTAAAGAATAATTATATACAAATGTAGAAATGTGACTATGTACATTGTGTCTAAAGTGAATGTTAATTAAATCAACTTAGACTTTAATGCCACGAACAGATAATCATTCTCCATAAGAGAAAGATGAAGTCATATTATATGAGATGCAAGAGAATTGATAAAAAGTCACATACAATTGTGAAAAAGAGAGTCTAAATATACTAATTCAGCGCTACTGATTAGAGATAAACTATGAGAGATAATTATTATTTTCTTTTTTGCAAATTTCTCAGTAAACTGTCAATAAGAGTTGTTGTACACATTGTATATACGTTATATACCTTTATTTTAATCAATATATAAGTGAAAACTTTCATAATATATAACCGCAACAATAATAATAATAATCTTTTATCACTCCTGGACATTCCGAGATATCTGCATTTGTTTTAAAGAAGCTCGAGTTACTTTTTTGCGTAAAAAAGAAAATTGCGTCTGTATAGACATTTTTACAGTTATTTTGAAACATTAATTTTATTCTTAAAATTTGAAATGTTGTAGATTGTTTTTTTTTTACTAATATTGATTTCAATTAACTTGGACTTTATTTTCAAATTTTAACTGTTACATTTTGTTTTTTTTATTGATATTGCAATTTTAAAAAGAAAGTTAAAGTTAAAATTAAAATGTAAAATATATCAGTAAATTTATATAAAATGTAATTTTGTATCAACTTATATAAGAAGTAACTTATGACCTATCTCTCCCGGTTTTGTTGATGCTTTTCGCAATTTTGCTCTGGACATAGTGTTTTCAAACGCTCCGAGAGGTCTGACTGATAAAAAGTTATAAACAGTGGACTTTTTTTCAATCATATATTCATATTTAATGACATTTTACAAATGTGTATTAAAAATTTTAATGCTCTTCATCGTGGAAAATTTAATTTAATTAATTAAGGTTTTTTTCGCCTATTAATGTTTTTTGTCTATTAATATTTTTTGTCTCTTAATTTTTTTTTCTCTACTAATATTACTTTTTATTTCTATGAGTATTATTATTATTATGACTATTATTATTATTATTATTATTCCTGTTATTACTGTTATTATAATTATAATTATATAATAATCTTCTATATCTTAGAAGAGTGTCACAAATAGTATAAAAATCGTTTGTTTTATAATTATTTAAAGCAAATAGTTAAAAATAAAGTAGAGAAACGTGTCGAGCTACTCAAACTACTTTTACCCCCTCCAAAGGACTTTTGATTATAGGCAACAGTCCTGCCACCTGTCGAACCTTAAATGAAACATTTTGGCGCGAAATTCAAATCTAAAAATTCGTAATTCTGTTTTGAGTGATTTTTTCTAATGTTGAATTTAATTTTGAATGGTCGGAGCTTTAGGAAGAAGAAGATGCGCCAAAAAGCTATAAATTAATTATTCTGAAAATGTGTATGGCCTTAAATGTTTCTGAAAATTCAATATCTAGTTGTTGTTCTATTATTTCGGTGGGGCGTGAGAGTCGCAAACTATATTCCAAACGTAAATATGAATTTGTGGATACTACTTATTTTTGCGTTATTTCTCCTGCTCTTTTCTCTCTCTCTCTTTACTCAAGAATTATGTTGATATTCCGTTAATGTATTCAGTGGCCTTTTGATTCTTTCGCTTTATATCTTATTTTAGAATGGAGTGAAGGTCTTGGGGTTTGGAATTTGCGAAAGGATACAATATATATTTAATATGGGATCCTTCAATTTTTGTCCTTCGGTCCCCTCGAAATCGATGTAGGTGAAATCAAGTGGGTGAGAGAGAGAGAAAGAGAGAAAGAGTTCAGACTTTTTCTCAAAGAGTATAAGAGAGAAAGAGAGAAATAGTGTGAGAGAGAAAAATAGAGAAAGAGAGAGAGAGAGAAAGAAAGAAAGAGATAAAGAGAGAAAAATAGAGAGAGTAAGAGAGAAAGAGAGACGTGAGGAGGTTGAACCTCAGGCATACGTTTCCTAATTATACGAGCATTTCAAAACCCCAGCCGATGAACCAATATGCTTTTCTGGCTTGCAACATCCCCTTTTCTCTCTCTCTCTCTCTCTCTCTTTTTCTCTCTCATTCTCGCATGTAACACGAAGTCTCCTTCCCTCCTTTATTTTATCTCACTTATTCTCTCCATCTCCCAATATCTCTTCTCTCATTCCAATCACACGAGCTCTCGAGCAACAGGAATGCGAGTGTAAGACACGATTGGCCAACCAGACAACCAGACCGGACTCACGACATATGCATATATATATATATATATATATATATATACCCGTTTTATCAAGGTGGCAAAATGTTACAAACTTCTCTCACATTATCCAACAATATTGTCCATTTTTCCCTTCCTGACTTTTCTTTCATTTTCTACTCATTTCAAAATAGACAAAAAGAAAAAATATATAAAGAAATTACACTGAAAAAAAATTTATTTGATTCAACTAACTATTTGACTGTTATCAAATAAATATATTTACTTGAATCAAATAATTTTTATTTGAATCAATTATTTTACAAGCAAGTATTAGTTTATTTGCTTTAAATACTGAAATGTTTTATTTAAATGCAATTTACTTGATCCAAATGCAATTTACTTTATTCAAATGCAATCTATTTGTTTCAAATAAAAATTATTTGATTCAAGTAAATATTTATTTGATATATGAAAAAAATCTGCTGTTCCAGTTCTAAAGTTTTTTTTTATGTAATAATCAAACAATCGGTTATTTGAATCAAATAATTTTTTTCACTGTATATAAAAGGGGAAAAAAATTATTATCAATCCTCCAAGTCAAAAAAAAAATATATTTTTGGAAAAAAATTGTCATTTTTTTCTTAAGAAAAGAAAGTAATTTTTCAAAAATATATTTCCAAATGGACACAACTATATAAAGAAGGTAAATAACCATAGAAAAATTTTCGGTATACTTTACTTTTGCAAATTTTTTTACATAATTGGAGAAAATTGGAAATTTATGTAAAGACACGAGATGAAGTTGAATGAGCTTGAGTGCAAATTTCACTCGAGAAAATTTGGAATGCTGCGAAATATTTTTAAACCGCACGAATATCAGAATATACATATAGAGAAACCAAAATCGGCCGAATATATAAATATGGGTCGTGTCTGGTCTTGCAGAAGAAAAAGTTGAAGTATTCCACGTAACATTTTTTGCTTTTTAAATATTTTCGATTATAAAATTAATGCAATTGGTCAATTAATCCAATTAATTAATTAACATTAGGAACAATTTTCGATAATAATAAGAATTCTCTAGAAGAATTTTATTATTTAGGAAAATATAATTGAATTGTCGAGAAGGATTCAATTTTGTTAAAATTTATGAAAAATTTAATTAGATTCTTTATTGAAGAATTTCTTTGATTTTTTTTAAATAGGTGTTTTTTATATTAATTTCAATCAAAATGTTTCAAAACAATTGATTTTAAGAACAATTTCTTTTATGTTTTTAAAATATTTTTTTTTAATAATAATAATAATAATAATTAAAGTTAAATTAAACATTAAGATATTGAATTTTATTAAAATTTTATAGAAAATAATTGGATTCTTTCGTTTGTGAAAAAATTCAAAAACGATTTTGGAAAAAATTGAATTCTTTGGTGAATTTTTTTTTTAACTAAGAATGGTAAATAAATAGTGATTTAGCTATTATATATTATAAAAAATAGAAAACAGAAGTCAATAAAACTATAGAAAGTACCAATGGACGAATTTTTAATAATAATCATTAAAATAGACAATGAAATAAATTGTTTTAGAAAGTTTCATAAATTAGAAAATAGTGGATAGAATGAAATGAATAAAAAATAGAAAATGATGGATAAAGTGAAATGAAAATATAGAAAATGATGAATAAAGTGAAATAAGAAAGAAAACAGAAAACTATTAATAAAGTGAAAGGAAAAAAATGGAAAATTATGAATAAAAGGAAATGAAAAAGAAACTGATAAATAAAATGAAAGGAAAAAAATAGAAAATGAATAAAAGGAGATGAAAAAGAAATTGATGAATAAAATGAAATGAAGAAAAAACTGAAAATGATGAATAAAATGGACTAAAAAAATAAAAAATGATGAATAAAGTGAAATAAGAAAGAAACAGAAAACTGTAAATAAAATGAAAAGAAAAAATAGAAAATGATGAATAAAAAGATGAAAAAAAAATTGATGAATAAAGTATAATGAAGAAAAAATAAAAAAAATGATGAATAAAATGAAAATAAATAGAATATAAGACGGTGTTAATAACGTACCGAGTTTCATCGGTAAAGACGAATTTCCTAAGTTTAAGATCCCTGAGAACGACTCCTTTCTCGTGGCACTTGGCTACAGCCCTGGCGGCTTGACGGAAAAGTCTCCGCGCCTCCGGTTCCCGTAGCCTTCTACGCGCCCTCACGTAGGCGTGTAGGTCGCCGTAGTGACCCTCGAGGAGAAGGTATCGTCGACCTCCTGGTACATCCACCACACCTGCTATTCCGCTCGTGGCTCCAGTACCATCCAGCCGCAAGTGCGCTTGCAAGAGAGCTTCATCTCCCTTATCTCCCGGCGTCAGGGCCTTAAGAGAAAAATTATTTCAATTATTTTCACCATTTTTATTTATTTATTTATTTAATATCCGGGACGGGGAATTTTATTACGAACGCGAATTATTATCCTTTTTGTGGACTATTAACTATTTATTTTTACTTATCTATTTAATTTCAATCAACTATTAACTAATAATTTTTACTTAACTATTTATTTTTAATCAACTATTTACTATTATTTTTTACTTATCTATTTATTTTTAATTAACTATTAATTTCTACTTAACTATTCATTTTTAATAAACTATTTACTATCAATTTTCTTGTGTCATATTCGTGGCCATCTGGCGGTTAAAGTTTGCCTAAATCAGTTGGCGGTAAAATTCAAATTTCATAAAGAAAAAAAAAGAAACGGGTGAAGAAGACTGAACTCTTTTTTATTTATTTGTTGCAAATTTAAATTTGATTATTATTTTACGCTTCAATTAAAGTTTATTTGGTTTGAAAAAAATTTATACGCCTCAATTAGAGTTTATTTGGGTTCAAAAAAATTCATACGCTTCAATTAAATTCTACTTGGTTCAAACAAATATTATTTGACTTCGAACAAATATTATTTTGCTTCAAACATATTATTTTGCTCTAAACAAATATTATTTGGCTTCAAACATATTATTTTGCTCTAAACAAATATTATTTGGCTTCAAAAAAATATTATTTTGCTCCAAACAAATATTATTTTGCTTCAAACAAATATAAATTGACTCAAAAAAAAAAATTTTCTTTGGTTCAAACAAATTTTATTTGGCGAAGAATAAAATTTTATTTCTCAAAAAAATTGTTTGGTTCGAAAAAGTCTTGTTTCTAATAAATTTTCTTTGCTTCAAACAATTTTTATTTGCTTGAAACAATTTTTATTTTTGCTTGAACCAATTTTTATTTGCTTGAAACAAGTTTCATTTGAGCAAAAAAAAATTTTTATCGTTCCAAATAAATTCAATTTGCTAAAAAATTTCAATTAATTAAATACACTTTTTGAAAAATAAAATTCTATTTTTGATACAAAAGAAAAATTCTTATAAATACGATATAAAGTTGAAGAAACCTTCTAATGTACGTATAAAGGTAAATAGATTCTACTTAAACAAGTGTCGAATAGTAAACATTTTATTTCTCAATAGCGTTATAATATTCTCCTTAATTATGTTGCAATAATGCTAATTTATTATATCAAAGTCATTGACTTACGTTATTAAATTTTTTTTGTTTTGTTAAAGAAATATTTCCAAAATTTGTCGTTAAATTAAGTTTTAGAAAAAAATTTGCGTGTTAATTGTTTTTTGATAAAAGAAAAGTATTTCTTTATTCTCGGAGCTATTTTAATATTTATTATTGCTATTGAAATAAAAATTCTAATAGACACAAAGTTAATTAATTAATTAAAAATTAATTTGGAACGAAAATTAAGTTCTTTTTTTAACAAAATAAATTTTTTTATTATTATCATTTTTGACACTATTTTTTTTTCGTTCTCTAAATATTTGGAATTTGCCAGCGTCTATGCTCTGCAAATACTGAATTTTTTTTCCAACTTAATACGCTTCATAATGATTGTTGGCTCAATTTCGCAAAACATCCCAAACCCTTATTAAATTTACGTTTCTATTACGAAACATAAAAATGTGGCCTCGATATTTCGACACTGAAACTCTGCGCGACTTAAATATGATGGGGTTTCAAAATCAGCAGCTTCGATTTCGATTTACTTATCTCAAGTTTGCTGATGATGTCTGATGATATACTCGACTAGATTTACGAAATACTTTTTGTAGCAAAAAAGTGAAGAAAAAAAATAAATAAATAGAAAAATATTTCTCGAGAAAAAATAGAAACTCTTCCATCTTCTTGCTAGAAAAGCAAGATACCATTTATAACTCGCAAAGTAATGAGAATAATATCACCTAAAACAATAATTTCATAAAAAAAAATTTAACAGTTTTTTTTTCTTTTTTTTTTAATAGTCAATATGTCAGAGCACGTGATTCATTAATCGTTTCGTCACAATAAAAAAAAAGTCACCAAGATAAAGTTAAAATTTAAATTAAAATCTAATTTTAAGTTTAAAATGTTTTGACTTTTTTTTTAAAACATATTTTTGTAGTTTCAATTTTTGGTGATTTTATTTTTTGAAAATCAGTCGAGTGAAATTTAATTAATCATTAAGGCGTTCCAGAGCGTGCAGAACGAATCGTTTTTTGTGTGTGTACACATTTTATCGCAACGACCTAATAATACTTTTTTTTTCTCTTTAATGGAAACCAATTACCGTCCGACCGGATGTCTCTAATGACCTTGAACCCCCCGCGGGTGGTGTTTTTCGACAGGAAATGAAGCGCACGTTTCTATTGATGATTTGATGAAATTTTAGAACATGAGACTTTATATATATAGGAGCCGGCAACAAATTGTCGTTTTGTCTACAATTTATTAATATATTTCAATTATAGTTTCTCTTTTATAATGAAACCAACACCGTTCTTTTTTCGATGTTTACAAATTGACACTGAATTTGACAAATTGGATCAAATTGATAGTAAAATTTTGGATTTATTTATGATTTCAAATAATGGGTTTCGATCTGTTGCAAAGTTGTTCACTTTGGATTAGTGGTGTCAGAAAAATTTTATTTGGCTTTAAAAATTGTATTTGTTGCTCGAAAAATATGAGGTTTAGCAGAAAAATATTTATTTGGTCAAAAAAATATTTGTTAGGTTAAAAAAATATTTGTTTCGTTCAAAAAATGTTGAATCTAGTAAATTTATTTGGTTGCTAAAATTTTATTTGGCTCTAAAAATTGTGTTTGCTTGCAAAAAGAAAATTTTTATGCTCGAAACAAATTATATTTGATCCAAAAAAGATTTTTTTGCAGCCCAAAACTTGTGGTTTACCTCTAAAAATTTTATTTGGCCTAAAAAAATTTGTTTGGATCGAAAAAATATGTCGTTTAGGTCAAAACAATTTATTTGGTCAATAAATATTTGTTTGGCTCTAAAATGTTGAATCTAATAAATTTATTTGGATCCTAAGATTTTATTTGACTCTAACAATTGTATTTGCTTGTAAAAGAAAATTTTTATGTTAAAAACAAATTCTATTTGACTCAAGAGAATTTTTTTTGCAGACCAAAACTTGTGGTTTACCTCTAAAAATTTTATTTGGCCTAAAAAAATTTGTTTGGTTAAAGAAATGTTGAATTTAATAAATTTATTTGGTTCCAAAGATTTTGTTTGGCTCTAAAAATTGTATTTGCTTGTAAAAGAAAATTTTTTTGTCCAAAACAAATTGTATTTGACTCAAAAAAAAATTGTATTTACAACCCAAACACTAGTAGTTTAGCTCTAAAAATTTTATTTGTCCCCAAAAAGTTTGTTTGGTTCAAAAAAATCTGGATTCTAATGCATTTCATTTTGTTCAAAGAAGTTTGAATTCTTATTGATCTCAAAGAAATTATATTCGAAGAAGGATGTTTTTGCTCTGAAAATATTATTTGTAGTGAACGTTTTGATTTTTCCCAAAAATACGTTTTTTGTATACTTTGTTTGACTCTCTTAGAGAATTGAAAAATTGAATAATTTTAAATTTTTAAAGCAATTTTTTGACCCTTAAAGTCGATTCGAGGTCTGATTAATACACATTTTCTCGCATATAATGTACACAATGAGAAGAGGTGCAGCCTCATACATTAATGATGTAAGAATTTCATACACTGTGTGGCAGTAAATCGATTGTATAACCAGAGTGAAAAACCTCCATTCCTTTAAAATACTTCCGCAAAAAACTTTAGTTTTTATTCCCAAATAAAATAAATCTCCACGTCGTGTGTATAGATATTAAAAACAAAAAGCAAAAAAAGGCAATAATTCATAAATTACAAGCTTTAGATACTCATCAGTGTACCTTCATCATGTACCACAAGTACTCATTAAAAGCATTTACTTTATTAAATAGTTTACTAACAACTATATTGCCTCCATACATCCTCAACTATTGCATGAATGCTTCAAAAAGTGTTGAAATAATTAATAGAATACTTGCACTTTTGTATACCATAAAATACACTTTACTTTAATATTTTCCATGCGAATGTAAAAATAATTTTCCGTACAGAAATTTTTTTAAGTAGATAATTAGAAAATGATTTACAATCAGTTGAATATTTCAAAAAACTTCTTCTTCAAGAGATTTCTTCTTAAATACTGTTATAGTGTTAATTTTCTTTCCTTTGTATTTCTGTTTCTCCAGGAAGTTTGCTTCATTCAGAGAATTTTTTATTTTGGGGTTTTCAGTTGGAAATTTTAGATCTAGGAATAGATTACAATATGACAGGTTGTTACGGATGAGTCAGAGGAGGAAAATCAAAAGACCCTTTTTTAACAGCCCCTATTCGGAATGATTCAGACCAGCATGTGGCTCAAATTGTGTAAGGGACACACTATCAGAATTATTGATTGCTTAACATTTCTCATGTCTTCGTCTTTTTTTTCGGAGGGGTTTTTTCTTGTTCCGCTTTTGTGAATGTATTTATGTGCGTGTAATGTGTGCGTGATAAAGGTGACGTATGTTTGTGATAATGAAAAATATTTTTCAACATATTGATAGAGAGAAAAATTCATTATCTTTTATCGTGTTTCGAAGCTGATAAAAAAAAAGAAAGAGAGAGAGACTCTTTTCACTAAATACACATTTTTTTTGGGGTATTATCGCTTTTCTCCTTTTTCTTTTCGTTGGAAATTTCTGTTCTGTTCGTTTTCTTTTAGATGAAAACTGAGGTTCTGTTTGTTTCTGGTTTTGTTGTAGATTCTTTTTTAGTTACAAGTTGCTGTTTTCTTTTTTTTGTTTTGTTCTTTTTTTTACTGGAAATTAATATTCTGTATGCAAAGTTTCTTTTAGGGGTGTCAAATTAGGCCGAAAAATGTATCAAAATTTTTGCGTTGCGTCTCAATTTGAAATCCGAAGAAAAGCTATAAAAGTTTTGAACGAACAACAAATTTTACTGATTGTTAAACTAAAAGAATAAAATTGCAACGGATTGTGGTTCCAAAAATGTGGAACAAATCGAAAATTAATTCAAAATTTTTGTGGTAATTTGGTTCGTTTTAGTACCAATTTTGTTACTTTCAAGAAAAGTGTGGCTATAAATATTTTTAAAAATTAATAAACCTAAACTTTATGATGCTTATGATTATAACTTTTATGATTATGATTATGGTTACTATCATGATTATGATTGTAATTATGATTGTGATTATGATTATATTTATGATTATGATTATTATGATGATTATGATAATGTCGATGACGTTGATGATGATATTAATAATGATTATAATGATGTTGATGTTGTTGTCTTTATAGATGTTGATGATTGTAGTAATGGTGATAAAAATAATGTGCCAACAATTTTTGCAGCAGAAATTTATTGAAGAAAGTCGAGAAAAGAGAGAATATATTTAGTTGCTTTCTAGTTGATGGAATGAAGTCTCCTATATATATATAAGAATGAATGATGCGGTAAAAAAGATTGAGTGGCTTTTAATGAAATCAAATTTTAAGGTTCGTGGAACACCTCTCTCTGTCTCGTTGAAAATTGCTTTGGGGTTAGTGGTCTTTAAAGTTGTCTTAAAAAAAGGAAGCAGTGATTCTTCTTTAAACGCTCTATTATTTCTTCAATAGCGACATCCTGTTCCTTCTTTGAAAGCAATAATCGAGGTACAAGATTATCTTCCGGTGAATTTAGCTTAGCGGCTATTTTTACGGTTTCTTCATGTAAAACCCAGATTCAAACAGTGCTTCTCGATTCAATGATTCTTCGGTTTAAAATTTCTAGTTTTACTTCCAGTTTAATGTTTCTATTATATCATTTTTTCTCTTATACAATATAATTCGCATCGTCGGAAATTTTATACCCATAAGGTTATGAAATATTTTTTTGTTCGAAAGTCTTCGATTAAAATTTTATTCGTCGCAAAAGAAATATTTATTTTGAAAAATATTTAGATTGATAAATTTTTGTGTTGATGCATTTTTATTTTGATAAGTTTTTATTTTGATACATTTTTGTTTTGGTAAATTTTTATTTTGATAAATTTCCGTTTTGATAAATTTTTATTTTTATACATTTTTATTTTGATACATTTTTGTTTTGATAAATTTTTATTTTGATACACTTTTGTTTTGGTAAATTTTTATTTTGATAAATTTTTTATTTTGAGAAATTGTTCTTTTGGAATATTTTTATTTTGAGAAATTTTTACTTTGAAAAATTTTGATTTTGGGTACTTTTTAATTTACTTTGAGATAAATTTACGTTTTTATTGAAACAAATATTCAATATTGAAGTTGTTTGATTATAATTCGTGAACTATTGACTACTTTTTTTGTGTTATTATTATTATTATTATGTTGATTAATTTTAGTAATGATCATGGGAATTTGAGACAATTTTTTGATTGTAAATTAATTTTTTGCAAAGTGTGCCATGTGCGAGAGTGTCTCGAGGAAAACATTGCCTTGAGTGGTCTTGAATCTTGACAGATTCTTGCGAAATTGAACCTTGGGTCGAATCTTGAGGTAAATTTCTTAAGAATTAAATGTGGAACACTGTTTTCTTCAATTTTCAAATCGAGAATTGTTGCGATATTCTTAAATCACAGATGGATATTTTAATCTTTGATTTCGATTATTTTTTTCATTAAATGAAGAAGGAAAAAATATTGAGTACAAAATATTTGTTGGGAAATTAAAAAATGTAGACTAATTTTTATTTATTTTGTATATTAATATAGTTTTTAGTCACTTTCGGGTTTTTTTAGTTCCTTTCGGTCATTTTTAGTCACTTTCGGGTATTTTTAGTCCCTTTCGGTCATTTTTAGTCACTTTCGGGTTTTTTCGCCTCTTTCGATCATTTTTTAGTCATTTCGGTCATTTTTAGTAACTTTTGGTCTTTTTTACTCACTTTCTGGTATTTTTTGCCCCTTTCGGTCATTTTTAGTCATTTTCGGGTAGTTTTAGTCCCTTTGGGTCACTTTTAGTTACTTATATTCATTCGTAATTTTCAATAGTTGGAGAAAAAAATTTAAATGCGAGAGAAAACTCATTCTGTAAGTGTGCTAGAGAGATCTAGATTTCATTTAAAGAAAGTTTTCAATCTTCAATTATTATTATTTCACATATTATATTCGTAAGAGGAAAATGAATTATACTTGACAGACAATTGTTATTTTTCATTTATAAATATTTATAAGGTTAGAAGAAAATGCACTTGAATTTGAACGTTTAGTTACATGTAATTCTTTTCTTATCTATATTTAAATTTATTTCCAAATATTAGTTCACAAATAATTCATTCAGCTACTACAAACATAATTTTCTATCGTTATTTCGTTTCGTAATGTCAAAATTTTTCCAGACTTAAATTTTCGTAATTGTCTATTTTTTTAATGTAAATATAATAGAATAAAAATGTTATAATAGAATAAAAATGTCAATTCTGGCTGTTTTAATTCAATTTTTCAAATTTAAATTTAAAAAAAATTTCAATTTTTAATTTTTTTTCAGTTTTTCAAATCGAAATTTAAAATTTTTGCATAATTCTCGAAAAAATATTTGAAAGTAATTTTTTTAAAAGAATACTTGAAGTTTGATTTAAATATAGAAAATAATATCTGCTCAGAAGAAGATCAGTCAATAAAATTAAACACCTCTTATCGTGATCTGTAAAGAATTTAATTCGATGATTCAATAATAATAATTTAATTATGCCATTCATCTTGATAATCATCGATTTGATTGAATTATTTGTTTAGTAAAGTCGCAAAAGCACCATTTCCAGTGAGGTTTTTCAGTTATAAAAAAAATTCTATTTTTAAATAAAAAAAAAAATTACTTTCACAATTAAGATTTCAGAGGAAAAAAAAATTAATTCCGTAATTGATAAAAATGTCACCAAATTTAGACATTTAAAAAAAAAAATAAATAGATAATTGTTTTTCTATTTCTTCTATTTTTTATGGTAAAAATTTTATCTGTCATTTGAATAGAAAATAAATTTCGTTCACTTAAACTTTCAGAAAATAAGGAAAACTGATTTTATATTAATTTATTAATTAATTATTTGAAAATTAATGTAAATAGATGATTATTAGTTAATTAATTACAAATTAATAACAATAATTTTCAAATTAATTAAGTGTTGAAATTGACGATCACTTCGAGTGAGTGATAAACAATTAAAACAATTCTAATTCAAATTTGTATGTGAATCATAAATTAGATGATTTATATTTAAATTTATTTGAGAAATTTCGGTAAATTAATAATTCAAATAGAAATGATTTATGTTCAAATTTGGCGCCAAAATAATTGTCGATAGAGGGCAGTAGGAAAGCTCGTTCAGTAATAAAATAATGTCGGGGTTTCGGTGTAAAAATCACTTCTTTTTGTTAACTTGATTTATTATGTTGTTAAGTTATTGAAATTAATTAATAATATTTATTTTTTTTAAATTTATTTGTTATATTAACAAAAAGCAGCTGTCCTGATTTCATTAGTGAGCGAGTTTTCTTATTGCCATCTATCGACTGTTATTTTGGCGCGAAATTCGAATTTCAATTTGAACAAAATTGGATTAGAAAAATTTGATGGAATACTAAATTGAAATTAGAAAAATTTGATAAAAAATTAAATTAAAATTAGAAAAAATTAAATTACAAGTGAAAAAATGAAACTTGAGACGAAAAACTGAGAAAAAAAATAGTTTTTGTGAAACTCACCTTTGCAATGAGTTGTTGACCAGTTTTTACGTCGACACATCTGTACAATGCGCTGCCTTCAGCTGCCGCATCAAGAAGAAGAAATCGATCGCCAAGGATCGTTGGTCCTTGATGATCAGTATTAACTGGTTCACAGCTGGAGAATACAACTGGTGCAACCGGTGTTTCTTCACTGTTTTTTGATTGTGGTACATCCTGGTAATTTCTAACCAGAAATTTTCCAGTACTCGTACGACTCACTTGTAGATGATAGGGATCCTGTCTGCTCACAGCCACTCTCATGTTGCACGTTTATAATAAAGCAACACAAATTCACGTCACTTTTTAAACACTTAATTTTTCTCTATTATATTCACAACCTTTTTTCTTCTTCTTCGTTTTCTTCTTTTCTTCAATATTATAAAATGACTAACGAGAAAAGAAAACTAAAAAAAAAACACCACAATAACATAAAAATGCGGTGTTGGTTTCAAAAAAAAAAAAAATTTATTCACTTTGATAGAATTGTTGATTTTAGAGCTAAAGTAGTTAAAAAACACGAACACTTGGGTGGTTTTTTTTTTTTTATAATGATGTGTGTATGATGGAGATTTCTTCGTCAATGGGTGAAAATTTGTTGATTGATTCTTGCAAATGTGGCTTTTGTGCGCTTATGTGGAATCTCAATGGAATCCTTGGACGGAAGGAGATCTTCGAGTGAGAGAGAGAGATGACCTGACCGGTATTGTCGAGTCACCCGGATGAATAGGTCCTGAAACAGTCAACATACATTCGTCATTAATTTAATGAGTAAAAGCACTAGTCATACAATTCTTAATTGTACTTCTACTTTTGTCTTCTAGAGAAACAAAACGAGTTATTATCTGCGGAAAAAAAATTCCCCAATTTTTTTTTATCTTTCTCGAGGAAAGAAGTTCTTTCGATTTAATTATTGTGCTATACTTTGATTCTTAATTGTGCTTCCACTTTTGTTGTTGAAAAAAAAGAGTTATTATTTTTTCCTATTGGCAAATAAAAATTCCCCAATTTTTTATCTTGTTGAGGAAAGAATTTCTTTCGATTTAATTATTGTGACTTTGATTCTTAATTGTAGTTTCACTTTTGTTGTTGAAATAAAAGAGTTATTATTTTTTCCTATCGGCAAATAAAAATTCCCCAATTTTTTATCTTTGGGAAAAGAAAATCTTGGGCATTTAATATTTATTCTGAATTGTACTTCCACTTTTGTTGTTGAAAAAAAGAGTTATTATTTTTTTCTATCGTCAAATAAAAATTCCCCAATTTTCTATCTTTGGGTAAAGAAAATCTTGGACATTTAATTCGGATTCTGAATTTTACTTCCATTTTTGTCTTTTAAACAAAACAAAACTTTTTTCTTTAATATAAGTTCAGGAATTTATTTTTGTTTCTAATTCAGAACAAAAATTCACCCAAATTTTTATCTTCTTAAGGAAAGAATTTCTTTCGATGTATAAATAATTTAATAATTGAATAAA
Source organism: Leptopilina myrica (nomen nudum) (assembly GCA_032872475.1). NCBI lineage: Eukaryota > Metazoa > Arthropoda > Insecta > Hymenoptera > Figitidae > Leptopilina > Leptopilina myrica (nomen nudum). The sequence continues at coordinate 41,078,335 of CM065460.1, read as the reverse complement.
TTATTAGCGATTAATTTTATTATTATTATATTATTATTAGCAATCAATATTAAAATCTTGGACAAAATTTTGCATTAACAAAGTTTTGCGTATCGAAAATTGCAGCATGATGACAAAAGTTCTTTGAAGAAAAAATTTATTTTCTCCTCTATACATTATGCAATATATCCGGATTTTATTGACACTATCGCAATAATAAGTCGCCTAAAATTAGAGTATTGTGGATTTATTTAACCGTTTGATAAACGTTGAACTTTCGAGAGGAAATGATAATTTATAACGAACTCCAATCATTTTTCGTTGAAAGATGCGTTCTTTTTGAAATTAAATTTTTTCTTCCTTAGAAGAAATCGCCTTTTTTTCTTTTCCTATTTCCTTAATTTATTTTTGAATAAAAGAAACAGTTATAATGAATGTTTTTTGCTCTTTTTTAACTTAAAAATTGTCGAATTATTAAATTGACAAATGCCATTTTTTTTTGTTTCTTTTTCTATATAGTTAAAAATTATCAAACTAAATTGACAAATGACACTTTATTTGGATATTTTTATTTGTTTTTTTCTTTTTCTATAGTTTGAATACGAAAACAAAAGACATGTTGTGAAAATATAATTTTCACAATGTTTTGCCTCTAGATTCTATATTTATTCTCTCTCACTGCTTCGCTCACATTCTTTTGCATATCGCGCAACAAGTTATTATAACTTTCTATGAAATGTTACCGACATTTTTGCCTTTTTTACAAAAAAAAAAAAAGAGGGGAAAAAGTTTAGTTTCACTCGATGATTATACGAAAATTTAAGTAAGATGCTAAAATAGTTTTGTGCCATTTTTTTTATTCACTGCATTGCTAAATGGAGCACGAAAGCAAGGGTGCTAAATAATAGTGTAAAAATTGTAATTAAAATTCGAACAGTAATAATATTAATAATAATAATACATGTTATTATTAATTAAAAAAATAAAAAAATAATTATTATTACTATTTTATTTGTTTTTTTTAAAATTATTTTCTTATAAAAAGGCCTAAATAGACATAAATATTTAGACCTTTTTTTACTACCAAACAAATAATAATTATTAATATTTATTATAAACTGAAAAAAATTTTGGAAATACTAATAATAATTATTATGTTTATGATTATTACAATTATTATCCATTATTTATTATTGAACAAAAAAATAAGGCAGAATTCGTCTCTCCCGCGTGTCGAGAAAAAAAAGGAACTTGGCATCGATAAAAATGAAGGTTTTTAACATTTATTTTCTATATATCTATATAACTTCGTCATCGATTCGCATTGAAGCAATCGACCTTGGTCGTCATAGAGGCAAAGCGCAGAAATTATTTCTAACGAAACTTCCATTTGAGAGGAAAAGGAGAAAAAAAACTCGATTGTATTAAAATATTCTTTTTGTCGAAACGGCGAATCACTGACAATTTCAAAAGAGAGACAAGTGTGTATATATATATATATAGTGTTTCAACAGCGCTCGCGCTCGCATTCTTACACAATTTATTCCGGCAGAGATTCTTTAAGGTCATGGATACGACTGGATGTATAAGATGCCCGCATATAATACAAGATTTAATTCAAAAAAAAAGGAAAAAAGAAAAAAAAAGAATTAAAAACGACAATTTTTAGCATTATCTACCTATTATAATTTATAATTTACGTAAATCGTTTTATTTCGCAATTTGGACGTTTATTTTTTTTTAATATGGGGGAAATAGAAATAAAAAAAATTTACCTAATTTTATCTATATATTGTGAATTGAAATTTTGGGACTATTCGTATTTTTTTTATTATGAGGAGAATACTTTTTTGTGATAATACTTTTTTTGTTCTAAAAGAGAATTTTTTAGAGGAAGATTTTTTAGTAGTCGTAAAAGTATTTTTTTTAGAATAAAAATAGTATTTTTTAGACCAAGAGAGTATTTTTTAGAGCAAGAATTTTTGGAGCAAATACTAGTTTTAGAATGAAAATAGTATTTTTTAGAAGTCAAAAGTTATTTTTTTAGAACAAAAAAGTATTTTTTAGATCAAAAATTGTTTTTGTTAGATAAAAAAAAAGTATTTTTTTGAGCAAAACAATAGTTTTTATAACAAAAAAGTATTTTTTAGACCACACATTTTTTTTAAGATAAAAAAAATAATTTTTTTAGAACAAAACAATATTTTTTAGAGCACAAAGTGTTTTTCAGAAACAAAATTATTTTGTTAACAAAACAAGGTATTTTTAGGACAAAAAAGTATTTCTTAAAATGTGAAAGGTATTTTTTTAGAACAAAAAAATAATTTTTAGACCATGATAGGTATTTTTTTTTAACAAAAAAAGTATTTTTACCAAACAAAAAAAGTATTTTTTCCAAACAAAAAAAGTATTTTTTAGTCAAAAAAATTATTTTTTTTCAAACAAAACAATATTTTATAGAATTAAAAAATATTGTTTTGTTTTAAAAAATAACCTTTCATATTTTAAAAATTACTTTTTTGCCTTAAAAATACCTTTTTTGGTCCTAAAAATACTACTTTTGTTTAAAAAAAATTTTATTGTCTACAAAATATTTTGTTTTGTTCAAAAAATGCGTTTTGTGTTCGAAACAATATTTTTCTCTTTAAAATACTTTTTTAATTCTAAAAATACTTTTTTTATTTTAAAAATACTTTTTCAATTCTAAAAATACTTTTTTTTATTCTAAAAATAAGTTATTTATTATTTTTATTGAAAATAACTTTATCCTTAGAATTTAGTTTTTGTTATTCAATGAAAAATTAATCGTTTTTTATTTCTGAAATAATTTTTTTTGACCGCATTTAGTATTTTTTTAACGTATATAGGAAAAAATACGAATTTTTATAAATTTTCAAATTTTTCCAACTCGCACGGGATAAAATTGTTAGTTGACAGCAGTGTCAACAGGATGTTGTGCACTTGATTTTTTTTCAACCTCGAAACGCATGATTATGCGCATTTTATTGCAATATCGAGAACGTGTAAACGAGAATATGTTAATCGTATATTATATCATTGCATTGTCTTTTTTAAACAACTTTTAATAATTTTACAGAAAAATTAATTAGAAACAGAAAATAAATGTCTCTTATTCTTACATAAAAAAGCACTTGAAAAACAGAACTTTTTTCCCTCGTTAACACAAATTTTTTTTTTTGTTAAATATTTAAATATTCACAAAAACAAAATTTGTGTTAACGAGGGAAAAATACGTAGTTTTACGTAAAATGCATTTATTAAATTAAATTATTTGTTAAATAACTTCAGTTATTTATTTATTTTTTAAATTTTATTTTATTCATTTATTTATTTATTTATTTATTAAATATGTAAATTGTTTGCCACCCAAAATTGAGATTTTCACGAACCAAAAACAATAACAAAATGATTTTTCTCAACTCTGTATAATAATAATTGATTTCTTCAATAAACGAGAAAAATTTCCTTTGCGAAAAAAGTTAATTGAGAAACTTTTGAAAATAAATAATTAAGAAAACTGCTTCGGGGTGTGCGCAATCCAAAGATTGCAAAGAAATGTTTATATATAGTTATTGCATCCCAATCTTAGGCAAGTTCCTATTAGTTATTTACCCGTAAATAAATATTTTGCAATCGATTTTATCCGAAACCAGTTTTCTCAAATCATTTGTAATCGCGCTGACAATTCGAAATTTAGAAACACAAGAAACACGTGCGTGTATTTAAATTTTGAAAAAAAAATTGAATTGAAATACATAATAACGAAACAAAAAATACCTCAATCACGATCAGAAAACAGGAATTCTAATTAATAATTACTTCTTTAGAATAATTAATTTGCGTACATGTATGTACAATAACAAGGAAATAGGAAGTCATAATCTCATCTTTAAAGGAACGTGACAATTTTTGTCAATTCCCTCGTAAGTTCTCGTTAATAAGGGGAAAGTGTAAATGGAAAAATGAATAATAATACGATAATGAATAATGATAACACAATTTTAATAATTTGTGATAAATATGGAGATAAATGTAACTTTTAGTGTGATTTTTAATTTTTATTTAATTTTAATGAGGATTTCTCGAAATCGTTCTCTTGGGGCCATTAGAGAAAAAGCCCTTTTTAGAAGTGAAAAGCTTTCGAAAATTTTTGGAAAAATCTTTAAAAATTCATTGAAAATTCTTTGAAAATTCTTTAAAAATGCTTTGAAAATTCTTTAAAAACATTCTTCGACAATTTTTTGAAAAAGAAATAAAAATGAGTAATATGACTTAATGAGTTAAATGGGTATAATATCCACAAGGAAATTAACAAGCATAGTCAATGAATGGTGACGAAACAGTCATTACTTCTTAACAGATAGCAAATATTCTATGCGTTAAGGTCAAAATGGCGTTTGCTTCGGTTGTCACGTAGGAATATTGCGTGAAACTCAACTATATACAACACACGACACACTAATACAAAAAATGATGCAATAATGCTTGGTAATTTAATAAAGCACCACTCAACATTGTTCTATTTCACTTCTCCTCTTTCAAATCTCAACATTTCTTGTTGCTACAGAGAAAAAAAAATGTATCCAAATTTTCCACAAATCAGAAAGAAATTTTTTTTTTTGCAAGCATTGAACCTTAAGAATCGGTAAACTTTTCGGAAACATTCTAATGATTCCAAGAATCCAAAGAATTCTAAATGTTCGAAACTTTTTCGAATCATCAGTAATTATACGAAAAGCTGTGAATTAGTTTAGTTCTTATTTTGCAATTGAGTAATTGTAAAGATGGTTTGTTGCTGTCGAGTAATTTTTGTTCTAAACAGTATTCAAGAAGAAGTGAGGGAAAAATTGACAACTTTGTTTAAATATACACGGATGATGCTAATTCGAATGTAGTAGAGGAGGAGGATTGAGGCAAGAGAAATATTTCTGTGGCAATATTTTTGAAAAGGCTTTTTCAATGAGGTAACCTAACAAAAATACAAATGTGGAAATGAAATAATATTCAATTTAGCAATTTCGGACACAACATTGTCTTGCCATGTATACAAATGTGTTGCAATTGAACTGAACACAATTTAGCAACTGTTCGAAATTAAACGCTATACAAAATGTTTAGAAACTAAAACCATAAATGCATGTGTTGAGTGAAAATGTTTTCGGACGTTACTTCTTATTCGTACACTGGACAATAATATACGAAATTCCGAAGTGATAACAAAATTTCGGCTAGTTTATGCTATACCAGAAAATCCACTAAATATCTTGTTAGTCTCTGTTAATCTTAAGAATCTTTAGTATCTTTAGTACTGTGCTTCACCCAAAGGTACTTTTGTGAATTTGTCAACAGAAAAAGCAAAAATTTGGAAATACAGAAAAGATGATTTGTTATTGAATCGTAAGGAAACGGTGTGTCTTAAATCGAAAAGGAGAAGAGAAGTAAACTTCCTTATGGAATGGCTTGAGTCATGTCTGGAATGTTTACCATGTTAGAATGATGAAGTGTCGTAATAATAAAAGTTAACGCGCGATTGTAACAAAATAAGTGCGATAAATGATGATCAAAAGGCATATTTTTGAAACGACATGTATTCGTCACCGAAAAAAAAAGATTTTAAATTCCGAAAAACGTTTGTATTCGTAAATTAATATCTCCTTGTTTGTTAATACAAGACAGCATATTATAAACAAATATCAATATATTGGTTTTTAACAAGACGATTAAAAGTCGTCGATAGTCACTGCACTTTGCACTGAACAACTGCGACACTCTGAAGATGTCATCGTCAAAAATAAGATATGCCTTTTGCTCCATTTTTAAAAATTTTTTTTCATTTAACATTCACTCCATTCAACACTCAAAGTTAATTTCTAAAACTCTATATATATACCTTTTTTTCGCTCTAAAAAAGACTCGGTAATTTCTCATCGATATCACAATAAAAAACCATTATTTGCCGATTATGTTCCTGAACGGGGGTTGGTTAGGATCCAAAACGTTGTTCACGACCGTTGTTGTTGTTGATGTTTTTTCTCTTCTTCTTCTACGTTTTCCCCTCTTGTTGTTTTTTCACAACTATTATCCCGCGGAATAATGGGGAATCTTCTGAATTTCTTTCGTTTTTTGTTGAATCTCACAGAGTGACACTTTTAATGGTGATAGCAGTGTGAGAATTTATTCTGAGTGGAGTGAGAATTTTTTTGTTTTGAAAACAATAATAGGTGCGGAAATAATTTGATAATCCCCGCGCAACGGACGGACCAACGTTGGGCCGACCTCCGCTCAGAAACGTCGGCGGCAGGAGAACAAGTATACACGATCCGAGCACGCCATTGTGCAACCAACGACTGAGGCAGCAGTTTGTACTTTTGCTAGACTATCCGGTGGTTGTTGGTTGAACGCGCGCCTGTGTGCGCTGCCAGTTCTCTTCTCCCCACCTCTTTTTTTTTTTTTTATTTATTTTATGCTACGATGAATACACTCACAGCTGAGGTAGGCAAGGTTCATTCAAAATCTAAGGTTGTCTCTCGGTATTATTGCACACAGCGTGGCGTATTTGAATTTTTCTCGTTGAGGAATTTTGACCGCGATAATTGTTTGTTGAATTGGTGTTAAAATTGCAAAAATGTTTTTTTACAAATGATTACAAATGATTAGATATTGATTCAGTGACAAATTTTTATGTCATGGAGAACTCTAACTAAAAATGGGTTATTTTAATATTTTTTTGGTGCAAACTTTAGCTGTAACACTTTATAATACCGCACACTTTACTGTAGAAAGCTATTCTAAATTTGTTTCCTTCTAAATTTTAGAAGAACTCGTAAAAATCCGTATTTTAAATAATGCATGTTAGATGTTTTAGCCAAATTTTTATTCCTGCTTGATAAATTTTCATCTAAATTGTTGCTTAAGATTCACTTGTTATTGTTGACATTCGAGCCAAAGTTGGCAAATTTTGTCCAATTTCACAAACTCTGCAATTTGGATTGAAATTGGATCTGTAATCACTAAAAACAGTAATTGGAATAGTATTTACAGAAGCAAATATTTTTTAAATTTTTGGTAAAAATTGGGTCATTTGGGTAGGATTCAGTATTATTGTCAGCTCTTGTTTGAGTTTCATTACAAAATAAGACAATGCTGCAAGGAATTAAGAGTTTTAGGCCCATGGAAGAAATCTATAGGATTGCATTATTGTACATGTCAGTAAAAATATTTCCATATACTCAGCACTTAATTGCATAACATTAGGCATTCATTTCTCCACTCTACATTCTTTTTTGTCGAATATGAATAATCCAAATTTTAGATCGATTGGTAACGGTAACTCTGTTATTTGGGTCAATTCCAGATTTTTGAAACATAAAAATGCTTAAATTTTGGGTATCTTTTTGATTTTTTGCTAATCTGTGTAATACTCTACTATACATTAGTCCTGCCCCATCTGAACCACCAGCAATTTTGACATTTTTTAGATAGATTGGTAACGGAAACTCTGTTTTTGGGGTCAATTCCAGATTTTTGAAAAATAAAAATGCTTAAATTTTGGGTATCTTGTTAATTTTTTGCTAATCAGTGTAATACTCTACAATATATTAGCCCTGTAGCAGCTGAAGCATCAGAAAGATTGTCAAAATTACCACGAGTTTCGAAATATTGACGCAATGTTGTTAATGTTAATTCAAATTTATCTACTTTCGGATTTCGAGTTTTGTATATTGTTTTTAATTTTCCCTCGATATTTTCTTTTGTTTCAAAAAGACCATACTCTTCTACAATGTCTAATGGATGGTACAAATTAATTTACCCTTTTAATAAAAAATATTTCGAGAAGATAACACTTGTCGAATTTTTAATAGAAGATGCTACAGATTTATTTGGCGCACTTTTCTATTTTCTTTATTTTGAATAATAATTGACGTAGTAGTAAATGAAATGCTAGCATTTTAGAATGTTAAATGGAGGATGACACAGGTACTACCTGACTATGTGGAACCTTGGCGTAGACACGATGAATGAAGTGGTTGCGCTTGCGCTAGATTACGGTCCAGAATCGTCACCGCAAAATGAATACGTGGACACATTTTAGCACTGACACGCGTTTATATGTTGACTTAAACTATAATTGACGAACACGTGTGTCCTTATGTAGACTCACGTTATTGTGTTTCAACGTGGAAATTCGATAATACTTATCCTTGAATGGAAATGTGATGTCACTTCACTTTGATTCCTAAATCAGAATATGCGAGTGATTCGCTACATTATGGGGCATATATATACTTCCTTTATGTCTACATATATATTATACTAATGCGTATGACTTGTACGTACGTGACCTACAACACATAGACGTTCAATTGTAAAAAAAGATTCCTATTTTTAGATGATTCGAAAAATTTAGGCATTGCTCCTAACAATGTTGAGCATTAGCATCATCATAATTATCGTCATTATTGTGCTAATTATCAATTGTGTAAATTTAGCATCCGAAACTCTTCTCTTCCTGTCTTCAGTTTCTTGTTTTACTTTCTGGAAATTTTGCATAGAAAATTTTGAATGTTTCAAATTCTTGTATAGATGATGCTAACAAATGAAACAGAAACACTTCATCGATTTTTTGGGGGGTTTCGAAATTTTTATAGCGAATGAAAGGTGTAATGCAGCAAGTTAATTTAAAAATGGGAAATATTACTTTACTTTGGATGCATATTTTTGAAACATCTAAAGATGATGCTAACGAGTAAATATAAAAAAGGAAAACATTGCCTCAATTTTGTGGAAATATTTATTGCGATATAAAAAGACTTGTTTAGCCATAATTTAAAGGATGAGAAACCTTTCATGAAAATTGAAAAGATTGCTTCGATTTTTCGAGAAGTTTTCGAAATATTTATTCAGATAATGCTATCACAACAATGCTGCAAATTCAGTTGATACTTCAGGTGCTTTACTGACTATGGAAGATACGACTTGACGTATATACAATATTGACCCAATTTCTCGGAAGCACTGCGATAGCATCAGTTCATTTACCCAAAGTTGCGAACGTAGAAACTAATTCCAAGTTTTGAATTTCAACATTCTATGCAAATAATTAAAACTTATTTTTTTACTATGAAGTAATGTTTAATGAATATAGTAATCAGATCGTTTCTGTATTCTCTATTTACTTATACTTTGAAAAATTACAAAAGTATAGACAGAATTTTGGCTTCTGTCTTTGAGGGAAATTATTTTTTCCTTAAAAATTAAGTTGTTAGTGTAGAAAAAGTATTGTAAATATATTTTTTTGAGATTGTTTGTATATTTTTCTTTGATATAACATATAGTTGAGCATCAGAAAAATTTATGTGAGACAATCATGCATTTTGATTGCGTTATGTGTACCGAGGTCTTAGGTTTACTCTTACCGCTAATTATCATGTATCCATTCAATGTTAGTGTATGAAGTCACAAGTATATACCAAATGAGGATATAATATCACAAGCAATACAGTAGATGATTGCGTATAAATACTCCTACTATGATCATATGTTTGTGTCATGTTCCCTCGACGGACATCGTTTTCTTGTACAAACGCATTTATATTTCGGAAAATTCATCTATTATTAATAAAAATAATAAAAAAATAATAATAATAATAATAATAATAATAATAATAATAATAATAATAATGATAATGATAATAATAATAATATTGACAATACTATCACTGTAAAAAAATTTAAATTAGAACTGATTTCGGTATTAAAATATAACCAAATTACGATTTAGTACCTTTCTTTTTACAGTGATAATTGTATTACTATAAATATTATGATAATAATAATAATAATAATAATAATAATAATAATAACTACAAAATTTTGGTTTTTCTTGTTTTGTTCATAAATATTTTTGAATATTTCTAAACTAATAAAAAAAATTCTGGTTTTTATAGTTTTCTTTCTTAATAGCACTTTTTAAAAACAAAAATTTTGAATTCTTCTTAAATTTCTTTTGCACTAAAAAACTTTTTATTGGAAATGAATTTTAAAACAATACCCAGCTTTTTTTAATAACTTGAAACAATTAAATTTATTTTAAATAATTGAATTATAGATAAAAAAAAACTATTTTTGAAAAACGTAAAAATTTTCAATTTTTCTTAAACTTCCTTTTTCCTCTTAAAAAATGGTTGAATGGAAATGAATCTTAAACCAATGTCTACATTTTTTTGTAAAACTACTAAAAAATTTAATTTGTTAAAAAAAAAAACCTGAAAAAAAAATTTTCAAAATTTGTATTGGAAAAAAATGTTTGAAAGTTATTTATTGAATTGAAATTTATTGAAGTTAATTAACTGAGAAAAAAATTTCAGTTGAAAATGGTTGCAATTTTGAGAAATAATTCAATTTCAATAAAATAGGTTTTAATATAAAGTTAAAAAAAAATTAATTTTGAAGAAATAAACGTAGAATAAATAAATAAATGTTTATTTTAAAAATTATTTAGAATTTTAATAATTTTATTTAAAAATTCTTGAAAAAATTAGGTTTTTGGGGAAATTTTAATTATATTTTTTCGCACGATTCTTTAATTTTTAAAATAAATTTCATTAAAAAACTTTAAAATTCTTGCCTTTGTTGTTTTGTTCATAAATATTTTGGAAAATTTCTAAAATTATTACAATAATGTGATTTTAGAGTTTTTTGTTCAAAAATAGTTTTGAAAAACGTAAAAATTTTCAATTCTTCTTAAATTTCTTTTTCTCTGAAAAACTTTTAAATGGAAAAAAATTTTCAAACAATACCTAGATTTTTTTTAAAACTGCTAAAAATTAAATTTATTTCAAATACTATTAAATTCTGAGAAAAGAAATTTTTAAAGATATTTATTAAATCTAATTAACTTAGAAAAGATTGTAGAAAAAAATTGCTACAATTTTGAAAAATAATTGTGAAGAAATAAACGATATTTAAATATTTATTTTAAAAATTATTAAGGATTTTAATAATTTTATTTAAAAATCTGAAAAAATTAGGTTTTTAGGGAAATTTCAATCACAATTTTCAAAATTCTTTAATTTTCAATATAAATTTATTAAAGAACTTTAAAACTGTTAATTAACTTGAAATATTTAAATAAATATTTCTTACATTTTTTTTAAGTTTCAAAAAATATTGATTTATTATTTAGTAAAATTTAATAATTTTAAGATTTCGATTAACATTTATTTATTTTGAGGAAAGAATTTTCAAAAAATGTTAATTTAATAATTAACCTATAGTTTTAAGAGCAGGATTTAAATTAAAATCTACTTATTAATTTATTTGCGAAAAGTTTTATTTGAAATTCTCAAAAATGTTGGTTTAAAATTTTTCAGTTCTACTTTTTAGACAATTGAATGTTTATAAACATACATTTGATAAATATTTATCATTTCTGATACTTTTTGAAACATTTGAAATTTTCTATAATTGTACTAAAAAATAATTGAATTTTTGATTTGAATTTATTGAACTTTTTTAATATAATCATAACATTATAATGATATTATCAATAAAAAGAAAATTATAATTATTTAATGTTTTTTACTTTACTTAACAATATTTTAATATTTCTTAGTTTTCAACGTTCAAAGGAACGAAATTTTTTCTTTATTTGAAATTTTATAAATATACAATAATATTTTTTTAAGTGTTAAAAGAATAAAATACAAAGTTACAAAATGTTTAGTCATAAACTTTTATTTATCACATATTTACGTTTCGAATTAATTTTTGAATGAAATATATATCAATAATAGTAATAGTATAATAATATAATAAATAAAAATTTTCTTAAACAGGAATTGTTATCCAATTTTTATTTAAAAAAAAATTATATTTTAAAGTTCACGCTTGTTTTCTCTTTCATTTCGGTTTATTGTATATTCAGTATATATACGTATACATATGCGAGGTGAATAAACTTTTGTAGATTTATTGGGAAACGTTTAATTAGAATTTTAAAAAGAATGGGGAATTATAATGATTCAGTTTTACATCGAATGATGAAATAGAAATGTACTTGATTCACTTTTTCCTGTTTAAACAGACAAGAATATATATATATATATATACATAAAACAAATTTGCCACGATTCACAACGTGTTTAATTTAATGTTTAAGTTCATCCACGTCTACGTGACAACTCACATGTTTTACTTATAATTTAATTCTAATAAATATCCTTTAATTTGGATTATGATCTTCTCAATAAGACAAAAATTTTACACTCTGATAATTTCAAATGAGGTTAAATCAACAGCAAAAAAAAAGTGTTTCTTTTTCTTTTGTCACCTACGAAAATCGAGCAGACAATTATAATCGTATCATTTTGTCAATTGCTGATAATTTTAATTTTAACAATTTTTCTTGTCAAGTTTTGAGACTTTTATTTAGCCTTATGATTTAAGGGGATTATTTTCTAATAATATAATAATAATAATTTTCTTTTATAATAATTTTAAAAGATAAAGATAAAAAAGATTTTTTTTGAAATTTGGAAATACAGTATGACTTTTTCTTCTTCTTTTGGTTTAGAATATAATTTTTTTACGTAAAGGAAAAAATAGTGTATGGTAATTAAGTAATTTTTCACTTATTCAACAAAATAATTATTATTCGCTATTTGAAAAAAATTTTAAAAAGATTAAAACAAATTTTATTAACGCGTTTTTAAAGTTTAGACTTTAAATTTTAAAATAACTCTGATTTAAGTTTTTGACATTGCTTTTAAATCAAAACATTTTCTTATGCACTTTTTTTCACGAAAGACTCATAACATTGCCGATTTTATGGGAGGGACGTTAAAGAACTGGACGTACAAGTTTTCATGGTCACGTATTTTTTTTTTATTTTTTTTTTTTTGTTAATTTTTTTCTTTAAACGAAAACTTTAAGACATGATGATGAATCACCATATATATATATATATATATATATACAAATTCCAATTTTGTAAATGTTGGTATAGGTGTAATCATCAGTATAAATATACCTTGCGACTGTACCATATCTTTTTTAGGCTAATTTTTATTTTCTATTTCCATATAATGAATAAAATATGTAAACAAAAATTTTTTTTTTATGAATAAAATGTTGAAATAGAATTTTTACTCTATGAATAAAATAGAGGAACACAATTTTTTACTCTGTGAATAAAATATAGAAACAAATTTTTTTACTCTATGAATAAAATAGAGAAAGAAAATTTTTTACTTTATGAATTAAATAGAGGAATAAAATGTTTACTCGCTATGAATAAAATAGAGGAACACAATTTTTAGTCTATAAATGAGGAAAAAAAGAATAATAAAAAATTTTTTTGCCGCCTATAAATTAGGCAATTAGAAAAAAAAGTATGTAACTTCTTCAAGATCTGCGTAAACGTGTTTTGCAACTAATTATAACGTAAAAATATAATCATGTTTGTTCTTGTGCCTCATCAACCAAGGATAGCGTTAAATTTGCATCGCTTGAGGCTTGTTTGCAAATCTTTTTCAATTTCACAAATCTTGAACGCGACGAAAATAACATTTTTTTAATATGCAAGTTTTATGTATTTCTTTCAATTTTTTTCTGTACTTTTTTTTATTTATAATATTATTTTCTTTATTTTTGTCATAAATAAAAATACATTGTAATTTTTGTTTCTTGTCTGTATTAATTAATTTGTAAAATTGTTATTATTATTATTATTATTATTATTAATATTATTTTGTTATTGCTTTTATTATTATTACTTTTATGTTGTAAATTAAAAAAATCCTCAGTCGCGAAGAATCGAACCACGACCCACGATGTTACGAGTCCAGTACTCAAGCCACTGAGCCATCTCACTTGTTTTTGAGTATAAAATTTTCGTCCTTTTAAAAACTAAATAATGCATTAAAAAGTAGAAGTAAATATTATTTCGAATACATAATATTGATTTGATTATTTATTTTTTAGTAATTTATTGTAAATATTAAATTCCAATGGTTTATTAAATTTTAAATATTAAATTGCCATAATTTATTAAAGTCTAAATATTAAATTGCAATAATTTATTCAATCCTAATTATTAATAAATTTTAGTTACTATTAAATAATTTGTTAAATTCCAAATATTAAGTTGCAATAATTTATTAAATTTGAATTATTAATCAATTTTATTTATTAATAAATAACTTGTTAAATTCCAAATCTTAAATTTCAATAATTTATTAAATTCTAATTATTAATAAATTTTATTTTGTTAATAAATAATTTTCTAAATTCCAAATATTAGATTTTAGATTACAATAATTTATTAAATTCAGAGTATTAGAAAAATTCTCTCTCGCACGTTTATTGAGACGCAAATATTTCACGTTAGAATAAGTTCATTTTAATTGAGTCATAATTGTGTAACGCCATTTATACTGAATATCTTTTTGCTACTTAGTCAAGGAAACAAAGTGTTGAAAAAATTTTAGTTCTCGGTAATTAAAGTTCGGTTTCCTCATCCTTGAAAAATGACCCTCATTGATTACAAGGATTCGTATTACTCGTGTTTGATACTTTTTTTTACTAAATATTTCTGTATAAATGTGTAAATTTTACAATCATATAGGAAAAATTAAATTTAAAAATATATTCATTTGTATTTATGCGTTTATTTATATTATTAATCTTCTTTTATTACTATTTTTATTTTATTTTATTGTACATAGCTATAGAAAAAAATTGATTTGATTCAAATAACCGATTACCTATTTAGTCTATTGGGAAATAAATATTTTTTTCCAAATTTAAATATTTTAAATATTTATTTTGAATTTTTCTGTTACCTGGAGTCAGATAAATGGTATTTCCTTTACTGGGTACTGAAATTATTGGTTCAACTACAAGTTATTTGACTTAAAAAAAATTTTGTTAAATACAATTTTGTTCAATCAAATTTTATTAAGTGGAATTTTGTTAAATAAAATTTTATTAAGTGAAATATTGTTAAATACAATTTCTTTTGTTAACTACAATTTTTTTGTTGAATGAAATTTTAATAAGTGGAATTTTGTTAAATTAAATTTTAATAAGTGAAATATTGTTAAAAAAATGTTTTTAAATACAATTTTGTTAAATAAAATTTTATTAAGTAAAATATTGTTAAATACAATTTTTTTGTTAAATACTTTTTTGTTAAATAAAATTTTATTAAGTAGAATTTTGTTAAATAAAATTTTATTAAGTAGAATTTTGTTAAATAAAATTTTATTAAGTAGAATTTTGTTAAATAAAATTTTATTAAGTAGAATTTTGTAAAATAAAATTTTATTAAGTGAAATATTGTTAAATACAATTTTTTTTGTTAAGTGCAATTTTTTTGTTGAATAAAATTTTAATAAGTGGAATTTTGTTAAATAAATTTTTAATATGTGAAATATTGTTAAATACAATTTTTTGTGTTAAATAAAATTTTGTTAAATACAATTTTTTTTCTTAAATAAAATTTTATTAAGCGAAATTTTATTAAATACAATTTTTTTGTTAAATAAAATTTTACTAAGTGAAATTTTGTAAAATAAAATTTTATTATTTGGAATAAATTTTAAATACAACTTTAATTAATTTTAATTTTATTTTTTAAATACAATTTTGTTAAATAAAATTTTATTAAGTAAAATATCGTTAAACACAATGTTTTTTGTTAAATAAAATTTTAATAACTGGAATTTTGTTAAATACAATTTTGTTAAATTAATTTTTAGTAAGTAGAATTGTGTGAATACAATTTTATTAAGTGAAATTTTGTTAAATACAATTTTGTTAAATAACATTTTATTAAGTGGAATTTTGTTAATTACAATTTTGTTGAATAAAATTTTATCAAATAAAATTTTACCAAATAAAATTATTTGATTCGAGTAAATATTTATTCGATTAAAGACAAGTAATTCGCTATTTGAGTTAAATAAATTCTTTTTTTATAGTGCAACACCGAGCACTTGAGTGACATGAGCGAAAAAAATATTTCACACTTTTTTTCTCCTAGTTCGGTTAAATTTTGTGAGTGAAAATAATTTATGCCCTTTTTTCACATATTTTGTAGAGTAAATTTTCGTGAAATACGCATTTTTTCGACTACTCTGTATAATAGATTTATATAACACTTGTGTCATGTGTCATTTCTCTTAGGGCGTAAGTGGATCTACTTCCTGACAGTTTGTGTATATATATATTTATATATATAGTTATACATATAGTCAGCTGGGCAAGTTTATTTGATTGGTACCAATGACTATTACAGACGCATTTATTTAAATGTTATCATACGACGATAACTTTGACACAAATAGAAACTTTACGTTTATAATGCGGAAGTCCTTTTTTCATTTGTAATTTCCTTCATTTGTAAATCTTCACTTCCTGTGTCAGAATCCGTGAATTAGATAGATGTAATTATAGTCACCGGAAGTTGGGGATTAAGAAAACATGTTTTTTTTTTTGCTAAATGCATATAGCCTTTCGTCTGGACGAAATTCAGTTTTGAATTTTTTTGTTTTTAACACTTTTTTGAGAGTTTTTTAGTCATGGATTATTATTTTTTATTCATTTTTGTGAATTTTCTGCATCATTGTAAGTTTTTCTGTAGGAACCAAATTTTTTCAAATTTCTCGTCAAAATTTTAATTGTGCTTTATAAATAATAAAATAATAATTTTAATTTGTAAATAATTTTTTTAATTTTAATTTAAAAATTGTAAAACAATTGAGTCGTCAAATTTAATTTTTCGAAAGCTACTTTTTTTACTACTTTTTTCAGTCTTGGTACTAACTTTGTCGAAAAATTTGAAAAATAATTGACTTAAAAAAGTATTTCTAACAAAAATTCTAGAAATAATTTTCCAATTGAAGAAATTCGTAAATAAATATGTAAAAGAACGTTTTTCTTTAGTAACTTTAGTCATTTTTAAAGAGCGATTGAAAATATTCTTTAGGGGAAAAAAGTCAAAATTTTGTCCGTAAATATAAGAGAAAAGGAAAAATAAATTTTTTCAGCCGATTCTGTAATAGAAATTGCTTCGATAATTTGAATTTCAAAAAGAAGAGAATCAACGAAGATTATTCCAACTGGTATTTTAATTTACTTGCAAAATCTTCGTTTTGCCAAGTTCATCTATTTACATGAAAAATCAATTGTCCTTCGACAGCTGCGGTAACGCAGAATTAATTAGGGAGCGATGAGGAAATCCTATGCGAATAAAAACTTTTATCTTGCGAAATATTCAAATGATTTCTCTCGCATATAGAAATTTTTGTATCGCACAAACATGATTGTATATAGGTGTAATAATTTTTGGACTTTTAATTTTTAATTTTAATTCTTAATTTTTAATTTTAATTCTTAATTTTTATTTCTAATTTTTATTTTTAATTTTTAAATTAAATTTTACAATTGGAAATTTAATTTTCAAGTAAAATACAATGCGATAAAGTATATATATATAATTAAAGAAGCAAGTGAGACTATTTTGTTGAGTGAAATTAGAATTTTGAAAAATATATTTCGCAATATAACTAAAAATGAAAGAATGAGAATAAAAAATGAAACCAGCTGAATCTTACATAATGCTTTTATATACTTGTATTTATAAGGAATGTTACAAGTAGAGATAAATACAGCCAACTTCAATTTCCTATAGAGACATTTATAGATATTTTTATAATCTCCCTGGCTCTATATGTGTTTTATAAATTTTATAAAATTTTTTGAACCGGTTCGTTTGGCCATTTCGAATTATGAGAGAAGAAAACCTGCTTGAATTCTGTGTCGTAAAGAATTTCTGAATATTTGCAGATTAATTAGGTGGTTAAATGTAATTAAATATTGAAAGATGAATAATTAATGAAATGTTGATAAATATCAGGGATTTTAGTCGCACGTTTTTTTTTCTCCACTTTTACCCTTTTTTATTCTATTAAAAATTAATTAAATATTAAAATGCCCGAAAAGAACCAAAATCGTAAAAACTGAAGTATAGATAAAGGCAAAAAATGTGGAAATATAAATAAATTTTTTAAGAAGTTATAAATAAATGTAGAAATATAAATAAATATTTAAGAAGCTATAAATAAATACAGAAATATAAATAAATCAAGGGAATATAAATAAATATTAATTAAATTTAAAAGAAAAATGAACAATCTATTTAATAAATTTAATAAATAAATATTTTTCTATAAATAAACATGGAAATAAAAATAATATAAATAAACATTCGAATTACCGATTTCTCAAAATTGGAAACAATAATTTCGTTATTCGCAAACTTGGATGTGATGAGTAATATAATTTAGTTGAAATTTTTGTTCGTCTAAAAATATGCGCGCCATACAACTATTTGTACGCACACGTCTCTCAGAAAATTGTTTTTTTTTTCTTTTTGTTCCTTTTCTTTGCATATTTGAAAAGTGAATTTTGCATTTTTGTCCGCTTACTCTTCTCAATCTTTTTGATAAGAAATTTTCCACATGATTCCACACTCGTCCCACGTATTAATGTCGCGGCAACGAAAACGCGGAACGTGTTCCAAATTTATATTTTAGAGATGTATTTGCGTGAACAGGCGAGAATGTAAATTATAAATATATACATATGCTTGCTCGGGTAAAAAGACGGAATTTTAAAGGTTCTTGTCCGTATATTATATATTGTCGTAGATCAAGTGTTTTTTTTACCAAGTGTTTGATATTTGTTTAAAAATAATGAAAGAAAAATACGAATAAGACGTAAGCAGGAAGTATATGTTGTGTAGAAAAAAGAATTTTTCGTAAGATTTATTTCTGCACTGGTTTATTCATAAAATAAATATGTAAAATGAATTTAGAATTCTTTTGAATTTTTTATTTTGTACTGAAATATTTGGAAATTTGAATTGAAGTATTAAAAATATTTTGTAATTTATATAAATTATTATTATTATTATAATTTATAATTTATTATTTTATTTAAAACATAAACAATTCAAATTTTGGTTAGGAATTCGATTATTATTGAAAATTTTAATAAAATTCTTAGCAACTAATCAATAATTTTTGTAAATAATAAAACTCATCGCAGAATTCAATTATTATTTTATATTTATATGAAAATAGATTAATTTTTGCGAAGAATTTTATTAAAAATAAGAAATAAGAAAAAAAAACAGATAAATAAGAAAATTATTCTTGACAATTGAATTATTTTGAGGCATTTTAATAAAATTCTTTGTGAAATTCAATTATTTTCATACGCAAAGAAATTCTTTGCTAAATTCAATTATTTTTATACACAATAAATTTATTTGAAAAATTCAATTATTTTCATGGACAATAAAATTTTTTGCGAAATTCAATTATTTTCATAAACAATAAATTTCTTTGAAAAATTCAATTATTTTTGAAAATACTTGAATGCTTTGAAAGAAGTTTTAAAAAATTTTCAAAACAATTGTATTCAATCGAAAACTTTCATTAAATATTTGTACAAAAAAAATGCACTTTACTGAAAAATTTTAATAAAAATAAAATACTAAAATTAAAATAATTACATAATAATTTAAAATTAAAGTACTATTCAAAATAATTGAATTTCTGCTTTAAAATTAACTATTTAAAAGAAATTCAGTTTTTCCAAATATAATTTTATTAAAATCTTTAAAAATAATTGAACTTTATGATGAATTTCTTTCAAAAAATCAAATTTTTTTTGTTAAAAATTATAACTAAATGCTTTCTTTTTGAAGTTTATTAAAATTGTTTTGAATATAATTTAATTCTTGAGAAAAATTTTATTATTTATAGAAATAGTTTAATTCTTGAGAAGAATTTTACTATTTTCTAAAAATAAGTGAATTGTTTCCAAAAATTTATAAGTTGTTTGGAAAATAAATGAATTTTTTCGAAAAAATTTATTAAAAATTGAAAAAAATTTTACTAAATCCTTGAGTGAAATTTTATAAAAAAAAAAATTGTGGTAATGCAATTGTTATACACAAATTGTGTCATTTTTTAATTTTAAAAGAAGAAAATTTAATATTTTTTAGAAGAATTTTCTTAAAAAATTAAAGTACTATTCAAAATAATTGAATTTCTACTTTAAAATTAACTATTTAAAAGAAAATAATTTAATTTTTAAAATTACTTTTGCAGGCAATCGTAGAAAAAGAATTTAATTTTTGAGACTGAATCACTTTTAGAATTATTTCTAAGCGAATTGTCTGTTTGCAAAGACTTTACTAAATATTTCAATGTTTTGAATGGATTTATGCAAATTCTGTCATTTTTTAATTTTTAAAGAAAAGAATTTAATGCTTTACGAGAATTTTCTTAAAAATTTTGGAAAATAATTGAATTTTTAAAGTTAATTTTACGGACAATCTTAGAAAATAATTGAATTTTTAAAATAAATTTTACAGTCAATTGTAGAAATATATTTGGATTTTTGAGATTAAATCACTTTTAGAATTATTTTGAAGAGAATGAAATGTTTGCAAAGGCTTTACTAAATAATTGAATTATTTCAATGGATCGCATTTTTGTAAATTTTTACCATTTTTTGAAGTAAAATTTGCTTACCGCATCGAAATAGTTTTTTTTTGTAAAAAATTAGTAAAATTCACTTTCGTAAATAGTAAAAGTTTGGCGAAAATTTGATTAAGTTCCAGAAAGTTTTGGTTTTCTTTTTTTGGAAATTTAGTAAAAGTTTTTCTCCCTTCGTCGAATGCATTAAAATTCTGTTAACATTGACAAGAATTTTCAGTATAATAATAAAGAATTTTTTTCTTTTGCAGAGAGTGAGTGCGAGACTGAAATGGAAACGAGAATGCTGAGGCTAACTTTATCAACAGTCTTCGAGAAATGTGAGTAATTTTTTCTATTTTAAAATTTTAACTGTTCTTTGAAGAAGCCAAGTCTTACTATTACTATATGTATCGCGAATTGCGAGTGTTTTCTGATCGAAAATCCGAACCGATATCAGATCAAGTTCTACAAAATTCGAAATTATGCAATCAGCAAAAATTTAATTCTAAATAAATTAAAAAAATGAATTCCTCAAAATTTTAAATTTGCTTTCTATTTATTTATTTTTTTATTATTTATGTTCCTAAAGTTTTGAACGTTTAAACGAATCAGAATATATTCTTTAGGGAAAGAGTCAAAATTTTATTTCGAAATCATGGAGAACAACACTATATTTTTGTATCAATCTTCTTTTCGTTTTAAATTTTAATTTCCCGCACTGAGAAAACATTATATACTTAAATGAAACACAAAAATAATTTTAAGGGATTTTATTTAATTGCAATTAGTTTGTAAATTTAATCTCAATATATAGAAAATATCTACTATGCATTGATTCGAAAGTATATTATTTGTTTGAATAATTATGTTTAATTCAAACATATTTTCTGTTTTGGTTTAAACAAAAAATATGTTTGAAAATTTTGTGTTTGATTCAAACTTAAAGGTTGGTTATAATAAATTTTAAAATCAATCACACTTTATGTTTGAATAAAATATATAATCTCTTAAACTGAACCAAAAAATATGTTTGAATTAAACTAAATTATAAATTATAGTGTATATAGCAAAGATATTTTAGAGTTTGATTTAAACAAAATTTGTTTGAATCGAATAATTTTTTTTTCTCAGTGTGATTCAGAATATTTTCTTTAGAGTAAGAGTCAAAATTTTGTCTCGAAATTATGGAAAACAGAACCTAAATTTTTGTATGAATCTTCTTTTTGTTTAAAATCTTAATTTCCCATAAATTGTTTGTGTGTTTGATTCAAAGTCAGATTTTTGCTTAAAAAAATTTTTGTCTCAATAGAAGAAGTTGCATATGATATGGAAAGAAGTTTACAAAAAAAAAATTCGATTCGTGTATATATATAATAATTTTGTAATTTAATTGTGAAAGTGTTACAAGTTTGTGGTATTTAAATGGGAACTGAGTCACGAAAAGTGGTGGAGAAAAATCGGCAAGGAGATTTAAAGTCTCTCTCTCTCTCTGGGTTGGGACCATGAGCCATAAATCGAAGGTCCTGATACATGGTCTTAATATATAATATATATAAGAGCGAAGATAATGTGCCACGCGCTACCCACTTGCATCCTGTTGCACGGCTGCTTGACACTACACCGGTCACCGCAATATGTTCCCTTCCCACTCACGTGTGCGTATTTTAACGAGAGAAGAGAGAACAGAGAAGAGACTTCAGCAGCCAACTGGCTAGAATACTATATAGCATCGGATCGAGATCTCTTTTCGAGACTCGTGCTTCGCCTCGGGTACATTTCTCCTTCTCTCTTTTTCTCTTAAAACACCTTTTGCTTTTCCTTTTTTTTTTTTTTTAATTCTGCCAGTATACCACTTTATACTGGTAATGCTAACTTCTTCCTCGTCCGGTCGACTGCCTCTCTCGTATAGAAGCAACAGCAGCAGCAGCAGCTGCTCACGTCCATGTACAAAAGAAATAATCATGCCTGCAGGATGTTGCACATCCTTTTGGGGAGTTTAAATGGATCCGCATTCGCCTTCGCTCGCATCCCATTCACTAATTTAACTCGCTTATTTCACTTTCAATAGTTTTCCGTCATTTTAATTATATTCTTTCGAGGATAATACATACATATGCTCTCTGTTGTTGGAGGCAAAAAAAAAAAATATTTGTTGATTACAATGATCTTTAGTTGTGGTGCCATGTTACTATTTTGTATCTGATTCTGAATCAAAATTCTTGGATTCGATGCTTTTTTTGCCTAAATTACTTCTCGGACTTTGCACTCATCTAATAAAAAGTACTATTCACTACTATTTTTTTACAATCAGCTATGATTTGGTTACTATTTTTAAATTTCATGCACGGAGAAATTTACTTGGTTAATATAGCACTTGCAATGTCTTTCGTTTAAATTTAAACAACAACATGATTACTTTTAACCAACACTTGTTTATTAGTAACCAAGCTACTCGGTTAAATTTAAACAAACAATATTGCAAGTGCTATATTAACCAAGTCTCGGTTACTTTTGAACAAGAAAAATTCTCCGTGCATCCACTAAAAAGTACACTGAGAATAAAAATTATTTGATTCAAACAAATTTTGTTTAAATCAAACTTAAAATATGTTTGCTGTACAGTGAAACATATTTAAGTTTAATTCGAACATATTTTATGGTTCATAGTTTAAAAGATTATTTATTGAAATCAAACATAAATTGTGATTGATTTTAAATTATCTGTATAGTTAACTTTCAAGTTTGATTCAAAGATAAAATATTGAAACTATAATTTTTGTATAAACCAAAACAGAAAATATGTTTGAATTACATACAATTATTAAAACAAATATAATACTTTTGAATCAATGCGCAGTATATATTTTCTATATATTGAGATTAAACTTACAAACTAATTTCAATTAGATAAAATCCCTTAAAATTATTTTTTTATTTCAATTAAGTATAATGTTTTCTCAGTGTACTACTTCGACTTTTTCTTGAAATTTTCAACTATACTTTAAATTTAGCTGATAGTAAACTGAAAAAAATTTATATTAAATGTTGTAAAAGTATTTCACAAAAAAAAATAAAAATGCAACAAACCGAAATTTGGATATAAAAATACCAAACATTAAAAAAATTATGTCGGATTTAGTATAATTATAATTATATCAAATATCAAGAGTCTTAATTCAATTTTAATATAACTTTACGTTCCACATATTTTTCTTTTTAAAGATTAGTATTTTTTATGAACCGAAATTTTGATATAAAAAAAATACCAAACATTAAAAAAATTATTTTTCTTATTTAGTCCTATAATTAATTATATCAAGTATCAAGAGTCTTAGTTCAATTTTAATACAACTTTACTAAGTTCCACATATTTTTCTTTTTAAAGTTTAGTATTTTTTATAAACCCAAATTTTCATATAAAAAATACCAAACATTAAAAAAATGATGTGTGATTTAGTCCTATAATTAATTATATCAAGTATCAAGAGTCTTAGTTCAATTTTAATACAACTTTACTAAATCCCAGAAATTTTTCTTCAAGTTTAGTATTTTTTATATCGAAATTTTGGTTTATAAAAAATACCAAACATTAAATAAAATTATATGGAATTTAGTATAATTATATTAAATATCAAGAATCTTAATTTAATTTTAATACAACTTTACTAAATTCCCAAAAAATTTTTTTTGTTTAATTTAGTATTTTTTATATGAAAATTTCGATTTGATGCACTGTTTCCCTAAATAGTAAAATACTTCTACAAAATTTAATATACATTTTCCTTCAGTGTAGAAATAAAAAAAAACTATTCTTATAAAAATTCTAATCAAATTCTTTAACACAATTCAATTATTTTCAAAAAATATTCGAATATATCTAAAAATCTATGTGAAAATTAATATGTTTTGAAATCCATAAGTAATTCGGTAGAAATAGCGATTAGTAATAGTATATTTTTTGTATTCATAAAAAAATTACCGAATGAAAAAATTAGTATTTACAAAAGTTTCAGACTTTAAAAAAAATTGGTTTCCAGGTTAAGGATTTGGAAAAATTTGATTATTATTAAAATTGATTATACGAAAACACATTTGTTTCTTTTTCAAACTATAATTTCAGACCATAAACTCTTTCAAAAAAAAAAAAAGTGTTTTATTTTTTTAAAAGAGTATTTTCTGCAATTAGTTTGAAAAAGAAAGAAATGGGGTTTCGGACAATAAAATTTTGATAATTATTATTTTTTTTTTTGAAATTCTTTACCTGAAAACTATTTTTTTTTAAATAAAAAAATTTTCTCAGAAATTCAATTAATTTAGAATTATAGAATAAAATTTTCAAAAGAAAAACTCGTTACAATCAATTACTTAGCAAAATTTTCATACAATATTCTTCACAATAATTCAATTACTTTCGCTAATATTAACATTTGTTAAAAATAATAGATTTATACAAGAATTTTAGTTAAAAACAATAAAAACGAATTTAAATTTTGAAAAAGTTGCAAATGATTGCAGAAATTCAATTATTTTCCAAAATTATAAAATTCTTCGCTAAAAGTTAATTACGTTGAAAATTTAAAGAAAACTCGCGTTTAAAGAATTTAGAACATTTTTTTTTTAATAATCTATTTTCTTTCATAATTTTAATTAAAAATTTTGAACGTATAACTGAATTTTATGAAAAATGTCTTCCAAGTTTTTTAAATAATCGCTTTTGTAAAAAATTATAATTAACTACTTTATTTTTGAAGTTTATTAAACTTTGTTTTCAATATAATTGAATTTCTGTGAAAAATTTTATTATTTACAGAAATAATAATTTAATTCTTGCGAAGAATTTTACTATTTTCTAAAAATAATTTAATTGTTTCCAAAAATTTATAAGATGTTTGGAAAATAAATGAATATTTTCGAAAAATTATGTTAAAAATTGGAAAAAGTTTTACTGAATCCTTGAGTGTAATTTTTATTAAAAAAATTGACGTAATAAACATTTTATAAGCAAATTGTGTCATTTTTTAATTTTGAAAGAAAAGAATTTATTTTTTTTTGCGAGAATTTTCTTAAAAATTTGGAAAATAATTGAATTTTTGTGATTAAATCACTTTTAGAATTATTTTTAAGCGAATTGAATGTTTGAAAAGACTTTACTAAATATTTTAATGTTTTGAATGGATTTATGCAAATTTTAGAGAATAATTGAATTTTTTCGTTGGATTTTATTGAAATTATAAATAATTATAATTATAAAATTCTTCTCTGAAATTTCAATTATATTTTCAAAAATTCTCATGTAATTCTTGGCAAAATTTCAATTATTAATTCAAAAATTTTAATAAAATTCTTTTCAAGAATTCAATTATTTTCATATAAATAAAAAGATTAGCAAAAGTTTAATTATTAATTAAAAAATTTTAATAAAATTCTTCTCAAGAATTCAATTATTGTCATAAATAACAATATTCATCACCAAATTTGAATAATTTTAAAGTAATAAATTTCTTCGTCCAAATTTACTTAATTTAAAAACTTCTATTTAAAAAAATTATTCCCATGATTTCAATTGTTTTCATAAATAATAGAATTCTTTTTAGGAATTCAATTATTTTCATAAAAATTTAATAAAATAATACATTCCATTATTGTCAAAAAATTTCAATAGAATTCTTTGTAAAATTTAATTTGTAAAATTAAATTCTTAAAAGTATTAATTTTTTGTCTATGGTGTTTGTATAATCGTAAATTAGTTGCAAACACAAAGAATTAATTCCTCTGTCTCTCTCTCTCTCTCTCTCGATTTCCCGAATGCAATATTGTTTCTTCACTGATAAATGTCTCAAAAGTTACGCCATATATTCCATATGCTTTATAATTGAATTACATAAAAAAAAGAGGAAAGAGAAAAAAAAATTGAAACTAACAAAGCGAACGATGACATTAACAACTGGAATTTGATTACGTGAGAATGATAGCGAAATGCGACTATATAATTCCCTCATGAGTCACAAATCAACATTAGAATTATTCTTTATATTATTGTTAGACCTCTCACCGTTCCGTCGATGTCTCTTATTGTTTTATCGAAATCGTGATCCTGGCTTTTTTTCGCAAATCCTTCTTTCTGTTCTTTCTTTCTGTGTGTGTGTATTTATACATTTATTCCGAACTCTCGCGATATTGTCATGGAAAAAGGATCGACGAGAAAATTTATTGAATTTTTAGACTAAAAGGTTACTATACACAATTGTGTATGTATTAATTATCATCAGTGTTTGATTTTACATAGACGAATTCGTTAAAATGATTACTAACTCGAATTAGTGACTGACTTTTTGCTTTTGAATAATTTGTAAATTTATTGTACACTGAGAAAACATATTATACTCGTTTCAAGTAAAAGCAAATTTTAATCGATTTTGTTTCATTGAAATTATAGTTTCTAAGCTTAATTCCAATATATGAAGAATATTTACTGCTTTAAATCAAAAATAATTTTTGTTTGAATAATTATGTTTTATTCAAACATACTTTCTGTTTTGGTTTAAACAAAAAATATGTTTAAAAATTTTACGTTTGATTTAAACTTAAAAGTTGGTTATATAAATAATGTAAAATCAACCACATTTTATATTTAAATAAAAAATATTATTTCTATAAATGAACCAAAAAATATGTTTGAATTAAACTTAAATTTGTTTGACTGTATGGCAAAGATATTTTAAGATTGATTTAAACAAAATATTTTTGAATCAAATAAAACGTTTTCTCAGTGTACTAAAAAGTTAGTTTTTCTATTTTTTCAAGGAAATACAGTACAATACAAATTAATTAATTAATTAATACAAATTAAGATTTGTAGAAAATAAAAAATTAGTAGAAATTACTGTTTATTAGTAAAACTTACTAATTCAAAGGCAAAAAGTCAGTTAATAACTCGAATTTGTAAGTATGTTGTGTAGAAAAAAGAATTTTTTGTAAGATTTATTTCTGCACTGGTTTATTCATAAAATAAAAATGTAAAACGAATTTAGAATTCTTTTGAATTTTTTATTTTGTATTGAAATAGTTTTTTTAAAGAATACAATTATATTGTGAGATTTGCATAAATCCATTAAACAAATTTGAAATATTTAGTAAAGTCTTTGCAAACAGTCAATTCTTTAAAAAATAATTCTAAAAGTGATTTAGTCTCAAATATTAAATTCTATTTCTACGATTGCCTGCAAAAGTAATTTTAAAAATTCAATTATTTTCCAAATTTTTAAGAAAATTCTTCTAAAAAATATTAAATTTTCTTCTTTTAAAATTAAAAAATGACACAATTTGGGTATAACAATTGCATTACGTCAATTTTTTTTATAAAATTTCACTCAAGGATTTAGTAAAATTTTTTCGAAAAAATTCATTTCTTTTCCAAACAACTTATACATTTTTGGAAACAATTCACTTATTTTTAGAAAATAGTAAAATTATTCTCAAGAATTAAACTATTTCTATAAATAATAAAATTTTTCTCAGGAATTAAATTATATTCAAAACAATTTTAATAAACTTCAAAAAGAAAGCATTTAATATTATAATTTTTAACAAAAAAAATTTGATTTTTTGAAAGAAATTCTTCATAAAATTCAATTATTTTTAAAGATTTTAAAAAAATTATCTTTGAAAAAACTGAATTTCTTTTAAATAGTTAATTTTAAAGCAGAAATTCAATTATTTTGAATAGTACTTTAATTTTAAATTATTATGTATTTATTTTAATTTTAGTATTTTATTTTTATTAAAATTTTTCAATAAAGTGCATTTTTTTTTGTAAAAATATTTAATGAATGTTTTCGATTGAATACAATTGTTTTGAAAATTTTTTAAAACTTCTTTCAAAGCATTCAAGTATTTTCAAAAATAATTGAATTTTTCAAAGAAATTTATTGTTTATGAAAATAATTGAATTTCGCAAAAAATTTTATTGTCCATGAAAATAATTGAATTTTTCAAATAAATTTATTGTGTATAAAAATAATTGAATTTAGCAAAGAATTTCTTTGCGTGTGAAAATAATTGAATTTCGCAAAGAATTTTATTAAAATGCCCCAAAATAATTCAATTTTCAAGAATAATTTTCTTATTTATCTGTTTTTTTTTCTTATTTCTTATTTTTAATAAAATTCTACGCAAAAATTAAACTATTTTCATATAAATATAAAATAATAATTGTACTGATTCAAATTTGGAGAGTATTCTTGGAAAAATTTAAAAGTTATATACGACTGTTTGTTGCGGATTCTTCCCCTAAACATTGCAGATTTTCTGCTTTAAAAATTAAAAATCTCCCCTTTTTTTGTTAATATTACATTGGGAAAATCACTGTGTAAACTCTCTGTGAGAATGGAAATTTGAATATAAATGGTAAATTTGCATCAATTTATGGACATAAAATTTTTAATTGGAATGATTTGGGAATATGTCGTTTTTGCATCTTGTCCTACTTTTCTCGGTTAATTTTTTTTTCATCCTTTTTGCTCGAGTAATGAGTCCATTTCTTAATTTCAATTGAATTGAGCCAAGCGTTCTGTTGCGTTAACTCTTCTTTCTCCCTTTGATGCGTCGGAGATCTTTTTCGGATTGCGAACTTTGGAGGACTTTGTATGTACACATGTATGGGATTTAAAGTACGCGAAGGAGAAGTGACGGTCATGGAAGGCCAAGTTGCTCACTTGACCTCGCACTTTGCCAAGTGAAGACCAATTTTTTCCCCTTCCCATTTTGTTTTTGTTTTCTTTTCAGATTTTTGTTTCGATTCTCGTTTAAATGTTTGATTATTTTTTTGTTTCGATTCTCGTTTAAATTTTTGTTTTGATTCCCAAATAGATTTTTGTTTCGAATCCCGTTTAAATTTTTGTTTAGATTTTTAGCTAGATTTTTGTTTCGATTCTCGTTTAAATTTTTTTTTTGATTTCCAAATAGATTTTTGTTTTGAATCTCGTTTAAATTTTTAGCGAGAATTTTGTTTCGATTCTCTTTAAATTTTTGTTTTGATTCCCAAATAGATTTTTGTTTTGAATCTCGTTTAAATTTTTGTTTAAATTTTTGTTTAGAATTTTGGCTACACTTTTTCCTCAGTAATTATTATTTTTTTCTCGCTCATCTCTCTCTCTTTCGAATGACGATAATGACGACAATGACGACGACGACCCTTTCAATAATGTTGCGCCAATGCAATTTGCAATATGGCAAAACACAAGCGATGCCTGCAAGCGAACAAGTGCTATAAAATAGTATTAAAAGACAGAATTATGGCGCAAGAATCTCTTAAGAAATAAATACGTGACATTCGTTCCTCTCGTGTCCATTTTGTATTTATATATTTACCGAGAATTTATTACCTTTCCGCTTTTAACGGAAGCGCATTTTGTATTGTACGCACTCGTACCTTTTTCCAAATAAGGGACCTTCGAACGTGCTTTTCGGCAAATTGCTGTGAAGAATTTTCACAGCTTATGAAATCGAGATTGGATTTGCCGAGGGGAATCAGTCTCACAGCAAATATAGAGGGTTTTTTTTTGGTAAATATTTTTAAAACATTTTTCTTTTAAATACGGCCGAAAATTCAGGTTTAACAAAA
Source organism: Leptopilina myrica (nomen nudum) (assembly GCA_032872475.1). NCBI lineage: Eukaryota > Metazoa > Arthropoda > Insecta > Hymenoptera > Figitidae > Leptopilina > Leptopilina myrica (nomen nudum). The sequence continues at coordinate 41,048,158 of CM065460.1, read as the reverse complement.
TTTTTAAATACAGATTAAAACTGAAACTGAAACTTTAAACTGGAAATGTAATTTAGTTAGAAAAATAAAATTTGACGTTACTCTTTTTACATTTCTTCGCAAAAATTCAGTTATTTTCATAAATAATAATTTTTTTTTACAGAGATTTTATTATTTTCATAAATATTAAAAAATTTACAGGAATTTAATTATTTACAAGTTTTTTTTAAATTTCTTTGCAGTAATTCAGTTATTTTTACTTTCATAAATAATACAACTCGTTGAAAAAATTCAATTTTGTTCGAGAATTTATTTAAATATTGGTTAAAACTTCAATTATCTTTATGAGGAATAAAAGTTTTCTCTAAAAATTTAATTTTCTTCAAAATTTTAATAAAATTTTTCGCAAAATTTCAATTACTTTAAAAAAAACAAATTTTCCCACAGAAATTCAATTCATTTTAAACATTTCAATAAAATTTTTCGCAATAATTCAATTCTTTTCAAAAAAATTAAAACTCGTTGCAGAAATTCAATTTTCTTGAAAATATAAAAAAAATTCTCACTAAATTTCGATTATTTGGAAAAATTTTTAATAAAAAAAAACTTTACTCAAATTCAAGTCAAAAAATCAATTATTTAAAAAAATTCTCCAAAATTCAATTATTTTCAGAAATAATAAAATTCGTCGCAGAATTTCAATTATAAGTACAATTTTAATCAAGTTCCTCGATAATTCTTAAAAATTTGATAAATATTTAATTACATTCAAAATTGAAAAAAAAATTGACTTCCAAATTTCGATTATTTTTATAAATTTTAAAATTCTTCTCCAAAATTCAATTATTTTAAAAAATTTTAACAAAATACTAGTTAATATTTCAATTATCTTTATATAAATAATAAAATTCTTGACAAAAGTTAAATTATATTCAAAATTTTTTTTTTAAATTCGTTAAAATTTTAATTATTTTTATAAATAATACAATTTTATACAGGAAATTAATTATTTTCATAAATAATAAAAATCACTCCAATAAATCATTTTGTTTTGAAAATTTAAAAAATTCTTTAAAATTTCAAATATCTTTGTAATTATTAAAATTTTTCTCCAAAATTTAATTTTCTTCAACAATCTTAATAAAATTATTCGCAAAATGTCAATTATTATCAAAATTATTCCAAAAGAATTCAATTATTATTTAACATAAATTTTGATGAAATTCAATACAAACATTGAAGAATTTTCATAAAAAATAAAAATTTCATAGGAATTTAATTATTTACAAATTTTTTCAAAAATTTCTTTGAAATAATACAATTATTTTAATTTTTATAAATAACAGTCATTGCAGAAATGCAATTTTATACGAAAATTATCGAAACGTTAAAAAGTCTTTTTTTAAATTGTTAAAATTTCAATTATCTTTATAAATAATAAAAATTTCACGGAATTTCAATTTTTAAATACATTTTAATACAAATTTAAATTTGGAAATTTAAGAAGAAAATTGGACTTCATTTTTTTATTTACATGATTGAATTCGCAAAAATTATCAATAATTCATTTTAAAAAAGAATTTTACTTAATAATTCTAGAAAATAATAATTCAATTAAAATAATTTTGAATATTTTTATATATAAACAAATTCGTAAATAAATGTAATAAAACATTTTCTAAAGTATCGAATAATTTTTACACTGAATGAAAATATTGTCCAGGGTCAGAGAAAAAATTAAAATTTTGTCTAAAAATCAAGGTAAACTCTGTATGGGAAAAATAAAATAAAATTTTCCTGAAAACCCAGAATATTTGAACGCTCAAAACTTGCTGATTACAAAATTTTAAATTAAATTTAAAATTCAAGTAAAAAATAAATTGAAAATTAGAATTTTTGAATAAAATTGGCAATTAAAATTCCAAGTAACTTTCTTATATGTTCATTAATGTTTAATAAACTTTTTCCCATGTACTTTGACATTATATTGAGTACTTGTGACATCCGCTCCATTTGTAATTGGACAACATCTTGCATCATTATTTTAACCTCGAACCCAATTTCACTGATATTTCTTAGTAATTCAAGACCATTCATATATATAAAATTCTGTTACATATTTCACTTACTTAATATAATGAAAATAGTTACAGAAATGTTATTCATGAAAAATATTTCTCATTTCTTGCTTAAAAAGGCGACACATCTTTCTCTCTTTCACTCTCAAAAAGAAAAGCAAAAAAATATTTTATTGTTATTGCATTTTTTTTCCCACCGGGAAATTTTTTGCCCTTATCAGAAGTCAATCACTGATTCGCTTGTCCCTGACCAACACACATTGAGGAAAGTAATTAATTGAGAAATTATTTGCAAAGATAACAGAAAAAAACTCTCTGAATTTGTAAAAAACGATATTTTAATATTGTAGTGGTAAAATTTTTTGATAATTTTGAGTAACTTTCCAAAAAAAATTAATTTTTAATTATATTATTAATATTATTATTATTATTATTATTATTATTATTATTATTATTATTATTATTATTATTACGATTATTATTTAATTATATTATTTTATTATATTATTATTTTAATTGCATTTTTTTGTACTAAAAATTTAGGAAATAATTCAAAAATACATAAAGGAAAAAGTACAAAATTTTACTAAGTTGTTGAAATTTTTCTTTTATTTAAATTTGTAGATTTCTCACTAATTAAAACTTGGAAAAATTAAGTCATTACGAAAAATTACTCTTTATTGCACAATTTATTTTAAAGAATACAAATTTCTTCGTCATTGATTGGATCATAAATATAATTGTTATGTATGCATTAGTGTATTAGTTTAACTATTAAACAAGTAGTTGGGTAAAAAAAATTGTTTACGTAGGTATGAAAGACGTTATTGTTGTTGTCATAAAAAAAAGAGGAGCAGTGCTCTCGTCATTAATGAAACGTCATTTTTCAACGAAAAGCAACTCTTTGTCAACTTTCGTCATTTATGAAACACTTGGAAAGAATTTTTCGTCTTCAGATATAAGCTTGTAGTTAATATTCATTTTCCCAACGATGACACATCACTTCCACTGTTTCCTTGTTTTATTATACGGCTCTCAAAAGAAAAAGAAAAAGGAAAAGACAAAATTCAATAATTCGGTCCTGTTTTCCTTTTTTTTGTTTTCTTTTTTTGTTGTACAGGTAAATGGAAATTTCTCTTTGAAAACTTACTATAAACAACGAAAGGAAAATTTTATTTGAACCAAATTTAATTTATTTCGGTTGAGTACAATATTTGTTTGGGAAAATAGTGAATTATTTGTTTTAAATGGGAATTTTGTTCCACACAAGTAAAGTATTTTATTTGAACGAAACTAAAAAAAAAATTCAGAATGAAAGTATTTCATTTGAAGGAAAATAAAAAAAATTTAGAAAAAAAGTATTTTAATTATTTCAATGAATTTCAATATTCTACAATTTAAATAAAATTTCCCAAAGAAATCTAATTATTTAAAATCAATTTTAATAAAATTCTATACGAATATTATTAAAATTCTTGAAAAAAATTCAATCAAAAATAATTTGAATAATTTTTCCAAAATATCCTTGAGAATTTTCAAATTCATTTGTTTACTATTTAATTTTAAAAAAATTTCGATACTTGAAAAATTCTTCTATTGAATATTAAGAAAATAAAAGCTTGAAATAATTTCAAAAAATTTCGATTAAACTTTTTCAACAAAGCAAAATTAATTCTACGAAATTGTTCTAGTTAAAAGTATGAATAATTCAAATTTTCAATAATTTTAATTTGAAAGCTTTTCAAAATTCAATTATTTCAATTATTTCAATAAGATTCAGAATTTTTTTTAATTTTTCGTCTATATTTCAATTATTTTAAAAAATAATAAAATTCTTTTCCAAAATTCAATTATTTTCAGGGATTAGAATAAAATAAAATCATTTCAAAGTTAAACTATTTTCAAAAATTGTTCTAATTCAATAATTTTCAATTTTCCAATTTTTAAATAAAATTTCTCGTCGCAGATTTTAATTATTTTTAATTAAATTTTAATCGAATTTTTATGAAAATTCGAAAAAAATTAAATTATTTATAAAAATTTGTTTGATAAAATTCTTTATAAGAATTCAATTTTATAAAAAAGTAAAAACATTGAATTATTCAATAAGTTATTTATAGTTTTCTATTTAAATAATTGAAGTCTCAGCTTTCTCCTAGTAATTGGTTTTAAATGAATTTTTGTTAAAATTTTAGATAATTGAATTTAAAAAAAATTTATTTGTAGTTTTTATTTTTTTTAAAATAATTTTAATTAATAATAAAATAATAATTAACAATTTTTTTGAACATTTCTGAATAATCGGAATTTTGTAAAATTAAATTGTAAACAAACAAATTTGATCATTTTCAAAGAGCTTTTGCAAAAAGTGTTAAAAATAATTAATAATTAAATTTTTTCGAAGATTCTTAATAACATTTATGCAAATCTATTACATTTTTCGAAGAATTTTAATATTTTTGCAAATTAAATTTCTTTTTTTAAGGAATTTACTTAAAATTGTATTAAAAATAATTAAAATCCTGTGATGAATTTTGTTGTTTAGAAAAATAATTGAATTTATTTATATTTTCGAATAGTTTTACAATTTTTTTGAGTATCTAATAATTTTCACAGTGAATCAGAATATTCTTTAGGGTCAGGGAAAAATTCAAAAATTTGTCTGTAAATAATGGAAAAGCCAGGCAAAATAAAATTAATTTTTTTTGTGTCAACTCTGAATTTGAACTCAAATTAAATTTTATAGTAATCAATAAAAATTTTTTTTATAACAAACAAGAACTTTAGATGCACCCAGAAAAAATATATTTGACTGAGAGTCAACTAAAATCTTTATTTCATTCAAATAAATATATTTTTAACCAACTAAATTTTATTTGAATCAATGAAATATTATTTTTCTTCAACTAAATTTTATTTGGATTAAAGAAATATTATTTTTTTCAACTAAATTTTTTTTGGATCAATGAAATATTATTGTTGTCATAACTAAATTTTATTTGGTTCAATGAAATATTATTTTTGTTAACTAAATTTTATTTCGATGAAAGAAATATTATTTTTTACCAACTAAATTTTATTTGAATCAATGAAATATTATTTTTCTTCAACTAAATTTTATTTGGATTAAAGAAATATTATTGTTTTCAACTAAATTTTATTTGGATCAATGAAATATTATTTTTTTCAACTAAATTTTATTTGGATCAATGAAATATTGTTTTTTTCAACTAAATTTTTTTTTCTTAATTAATTAATAATTTATTCGGCTCTGGGGCAAAAATACTTTTATTAAAATCAAATAAATTATACATTTGGTAAAAAAGAAAATTTTTCTCTCGGGTGTGGGTTTGAACGAAATTTATTTTCTCGATCTAGATGTTAAAATTTCGCATTTTTTAATTTCCTTCTTATTTTTCCTTTTTTTTCTTTTTTCACTCTCCGTTTTGAAAAGAAATTAACAAGAAAAAATAATATTTAAAAAGCTATAAGCCTATAAAAAACCTGAAAAAAAAGAAAAATGTTTCCTTTTTATCAAAACAAAAAAATGTATTTTTTGAAAATGATTTTTTGCAAACACGTTTTTCGGAAAGGAAAAAGAGAAACACAAAAAAAATTGTTTGTTTTTCTTTTTTTTTAGAAATTCGTTTCGACAAGTTCATTGAGCCTTTATAGCGCAGGTATGTTGCTATTTTATACCACTTCCATTTTGAATCTTTCTCTCGATCCTGTTTTGTCTGACGATATCAACCTACGCTTTGCATGAGAATTTTTGTTTTTCGGACGTTACACACACACATATACAGAGGCAAGGTACTTCTTCGCCGGATGTGCACATATATACACAAAAGACAAAATGGTGTTGTAGATATTTATGAAAATACACAAATACAAATGCATGAGCCAATATGATACTTTGAATTGCGTCACGACTAACACGAGTCAGAACTTTAGTCCGTGTGTCAGAGTTCTGAGCCAAGGTCTAGGATATAAATTTGAACATCAGAAGAGCGAAATAATAAAAATGATGATCTTTTCTTTTTGTTTTATTTTATTTGAGAGAAAAGGGGGATGAAATCTTTTGCCAAACAATTGAGATATTTGTGGAAACAAAAGTTTTAATAATAGGAATTTTTTTTCTATTAATATATTTTATTAAAATTTAGGTAACATTTAGTTAACATTTTGTAAAAAATTTAACATTTTGTAGAAATTTTAACATTTTGTAAAAATCTTGTTAACGTTTTAACATTTTGTAATAATTTTGTTAACATTTTAACATTTTGTTAAAATTTTGATAACATTTTTTTAGCATTTTACTAGCATTTTTAATTTAATTTATAAAAATGTTAATTAACATTTTATTAACACTTAATTAATATTTTACTAAAATATTAATGAAGCAAAGAGAAGAAGTTTTATTTAAACCAAAAATATTTTAGTTGACTTAAATAAACGTATATTTGTCTCAGAAGAACCAACCAGACTTTTTATTTGTTTTAAATATAAAATTTGTATTCGATATAAATAAAACAAATATTATTTGTTTGAAATAAATTTTATTTGTGTTAAATTTTTATTTGGTTTAAATTAAAACTTTATTTGGTTCAAATTTATATTTTATTCATGCCGGATAAAATTTTAATTTTTTTATTATTATTATTATTATTGTTATTCTTATTATTATTATTATTATTATTATTATTCATTAGTAAATTAGTGGCTAACTTATTATTAATTAAAATTAAATATAATTTTCCCAATTTCTATTTAATCTAATCAAAATTGTTCTCTTTTCATTATTTTCCATTTCGTTTGGTAATTTAATTACAAAAAGAAATATAGTAAAAAAAATTTTTTTGCTCCTTAAACGAACGTTTTAAATTTTAGGAGAAAATTGACGCGATTATTAAATTTTCAAAATAGTTGAAATCGCACGCTTCATCTTTAAAATTATTATTATTCTTCAATATAGTAAATTTTTAATATATTAAATTCAATATATGTGAAATTTAATATTTTCATCACTATAAAATAGGGTGATTGCAATAAATCTTGAATATAACAGTGCAATATTGACACAATATTACATCATATGATAATATTACGATAAAAGAAATCATTCACAAAATTGCGTGTCTATGAATAAATTATTCTCATTAAGATTCATATATAGATGATATAAAGTTTAGAAAAAAAAAATTTTTTCAGCATAAAATTTTATGAGACTTATCGAGAGAAGAAGGAAAATTATTTTATTGTTTACACTCAGGGAAAAGATGTGTATTTGTCTCAGAGGCTTTTAAATTATTTTTCTGGTTTAAATAAATTTTTTACTCATTCCAATTTTTTTTCCACATTTAGTTAAATTTTATTTGCTTCGATTAAAATTTTGTTTGGTTCAAATAAAATTTTATTTACTTTGAGTAAAAATTTTATTGCTGTGGAAGAAAATTTTTACTTAGGAACAATAAATAATAATTTAGTAGACTTTGAGGAAAATAAATTTTTACTTGAATCAGATAATTTTTATTTGAATCAAATATACGTTTTTTATTTGGGTCAATAATTTACCATTTAATTGATTTGAATAAAAAAGAATTTGATAAAAATAAATATTTATTTGATATAATAGACAATTATTTTAGTATTTTACTTGAAATTAATAATTAATATTATTATAAGTAGATTTTTTAGAATTATGATTATATTCCGAGTTATAATTATGATAAAATTATTATTTGATATGCTTAAAAAAATTGTGATAATAATAATTATTTTTTAAAAATTAGTAATAACTAAATTACTAGTTATTAATAATTTTCATTCTGAAAAATTAAATAATTTCTATAATTGTCTGTAAAATTAATTTTAAAAATTCAATTCTTTTCAAATTTTTAAGAAAATTCTCGTAAAAAATATTAAATTTTTTTCCTTAAAAATTAAAAAATGACAATTTGTTTACATAAATTGTATTATGTTATGATTTTTATAAAATTTCACTCAAGGATTTAGTAAAATTTTCTTCAATTCTTAATCAAATTTTTCGAAAAAATTCATTTATTTTCCAAACGTCTAGTAAATTCTTGGAGACAATTTAATTATTTTCAAAAAATAGTTAAATTCTTCGCAAGAATTCAATTATTTTTTTAAATAATAAAAATTTTCACAGGAATTCAATTGTATTGAAAACAAAATAGATTTAAAAAAAAAATTCTTCAAAAGAATTAAATCAGAATTTGGAAATTTTTTTAATAAAATTCTTCGCAAGAATTCAATTATTTGTATTAGTAATAAAATTCTGCCAAGGAATGGAGTTACTTTTAATTTAATTTTAGTAAAATTTTTTGAAAGGTCGCAATTATTTAAAAAAATATAAGTCAAACTCAATCGTTTTTAAAAATTCTAATTAAATTCTTTTTAAAAAAAACTGTATTATTTAAAAAAAAAGGAAAATTCAGGGCAGAAATTCAATTATTTCTAATAGTATTTTTTAATAAAATTTCTCAACAAAATACATTTATTTTTAAAAATATTTAATTAAAGGTTCCGATCGAATACAATTATTTTGAAAATTTTAAAATAAAATCTTTCAAAATCTTTCAATTATTTTCAAAAATTATGTTAAAATTCTTTGAAACAATGTAATTATTTTTATAAATTGGCAAATTCTTCGCAAGAATTTTAATGATTTTTATGACATTAATTGGGTATAAAATTGAAAAAAATTTAAAAAGAACTATTAAAAATTTTGGGAAACAAAAAAGCAAACAAGAACTAACTACAAACTGGGAACAAATTACCGGAACATAACGTTTATTAATTTAGAAGATATAGATATAAAAGATAGAAGAAGAAGATTAAAAGAATATTTATTAATAATTAAAATAATATGTATTAATAAGTAAAATAATAATTATGAATAATTATAAGAATAATTAATTATTATTGTTAAAAGAATAATTATTACTGTTATAGTAATAATTGTTACAATTACAGTAATAATAATTATTCAATTAAAATAATATTGACGCGCGTTAAATACGTGAATTTAAACTTTTAAAACACTCATACAAATATATCTCATTATATGTATCACATATATATTTATATTTGAGCCTGGTTGAAAATTAACATAAATTTAACTTATTCAATTTATAATCATATGCGTCTCACTTTTTGAGGTGAACAAAATGAGGAAATTATTAGTGACGTACTATAATTTATGAACATTGATAAGGTACATATTACATATATATATGGGTAGATCTACATTTTTTTATGAAATTTTTCATTGTTCAATCGAAGAATATTTAACATCCTCAAATATCATAAAAATTTTAAACATTATCATAATATCCTATTAGCTGTTTACACAGAGACTGAATTCTTGAGGTTTTTTTTTATTCCGGCGGAAATCGCGTCATCAATTACACGATCTACTTCCGTTTCGTTTTATATTCAGTAGGTACTAAATTATTCATTATTCGGTTTATAAGCGACTGACTAAGTACATACATTCTTTTTGAATTTCAAAAACTGATACCGTTTTGTGATAATTTTTCGGCTCAATGAGCAAATTTTTTTTGGAAAATGATTCTTAAATTTTTTTTTGTCTCGGTTTTTTCGTTTTTATCTAAATAGATTTTTGTGAAATGGGAAATATATTTTTTCTTTGAATTAAATTTAATTCAATTGAATTAATTAATTAATTCAATTTAATGAATTAATTCAATTAAATTAATTAATTAATTCAATTTAATTAATTAATTCAATTAAATTAATTCATTCATTCAATTTAATTAATCCAAATTAATGAATTGTCAATAAAAAATTTTTGTCAAATTAATTTTTCGTGCTTTTGGGAATAGTCATGATAAAATATTTTTCTTTTGGAAAAATAATCCGTTCGGACTGGTAAAATTAATTTGACAAAATATTTAGTAACGAACGTAAAATTATTTGAACAAAAATTATTTTTGTTTTTTTAATTTTGTTCGTTTTCATATTTGGAATTAATTCAGTTTGAAGAAATGAAATTATTTTTATTTTCTTTGGCGTTTATTTTTTTAATTTCTCAACTTTTTCGGCTGCCTTGTTTTGACAATTGTTTAAACGATTTTAAAGAAAGGCAAATTCGACACGACGATGATAAATATTGCACAACAGTAAAAGTCGAAATTGAAATTCTTCGAGTGAAAAATTATTCTTTGTTAATTGTGTATATTTAGTTAGTAAATTTTACAACAAGTTCTATTTTTTATTCTATCAAGAATTTTAATCATTTTTAATTTTTATTTTAGGTTATTTACAAATTTTTTTTGTTACTTTTTTTTACTTTTTTTGTTAATTTTGTTAATTTATTTTTTAATTTATGTTTAAAATTTCTGAAATTTAATATTTATTTGTTTCCATTTTTCAAATAATTTACAATTTATTTAAATACAATTTTTTTTATAAATTTTCTGCTAGTAAAAATAAATTATCTATAGGTAACGTGTGCAATTTTTGTATTTTTTTTTCTTTTTGGCAAATCTATTTTTCTCCCATGTCGTTAAATGGTGAGGGAAAAATGAATGGAAGCCCCAGGACGTTTCCTGCTTTAACCTAATTGCTTTTTAAACATTGTGGCAATATAATAAGGGACTTGTGTACAAACTTTTCTTAAAAGGAAGAATTACAGATATTAAAAGTGAGAGAGAGAGAAAAAAATAAGAAAAGTCTTTTTTTTGAGGGGGGGGAGACTTTGAAAAATTTCAATAAACCGGATGTTAGTAGCAGGAGAATCGGTTTATCGTCGACTTCCGGGTTTATATATATTCATTTTTAAATACGCTTCTTTCTCGTCCTTCCTGACTCTGTATTTCCAGTTTTCTATATTTTATCCCCAAAAGTAGGATTATAAATATAGGTAGGGGGATTTTTCCGTTTTCAAGTTTGACAGCTGCATTTTCCTACACGTACATTGACTCATCTATTTTTCTCTCTCTCTCTCTCTCTCTCTCTCTCTTTTTCTCTCTCTATTTTTCTTTAGGAAAAATATTTACCCTTTCGTTTTTTTTGTATTTTTAAATAGATTTATTTTTATCGTTTTTAGTGATGCATTTAATTCTTTTCAAAAGGAATGGACATGTTTACTTTTCTTCTATTCATAGGAAAATGGCGAATTTTCTCGTTTTGGAAAATTTTGTTTTTTTTAAATTATTTTGTTGGTGAATTTAATCTTTCAAACATTGAAAAAAAAATTTATTTGATACAAATTTTTTTTAAGTTAATAATAGACAAGTAAAGAGAAATTTGTATTTGAATTTGTTTTTTAATTTAAACAAATTTATTTTTTCATAGATTTATTTTAATCATAAATTTATTTCTTCATGAATTTACTTTTTTTCATGAATTTATTTTTCCCTAGATTTATTTTTGCAAACATCTATTTTCTCATAGATTCATTTAAATCATAAATTAATTTTTTCATAAATTTATTTTAATAATAAATAATTTATTTTTTCATAGATTTATTTTAATCATAAAATTATTTTTTCATAGACTTATTTTAATCGTAAATTTATTTACTAATTAATTTTTTTGGCATGAATTTCCACTAATTAATTTCTTTTATTTCATAAACAATAAAATAGAACCAAAAAGAATTTATTTTTTCGCATAGATTAATTTTTTTCCGAAATTAATTTTTTTTACTTACAAAACAATAAAATAGAAACAAAAAAAAACTATTTAGTTATAAATATTTTGTTAGTGACAATTTTTCGTCTACTTCTACTAATTTGTATGATTTTCAATTTCAAAATTTCAGTAAAAAATTATTTATATTTTTCGGAATTATTATTTTGTATTTTGAATATTATAAATACGTGAAAAAAATATTTTTGATGACATGTAATACTGCGCAATTATTACACCTGAAAAGTGAGAATAAAAGTGCAATACTTTTCCTGTGTTTGTAGCCAAGTGAAGAAATATTGTGAAATATTTGTGACCTTTTAGAAACATTGAAAATAATTATCAAAGAATGTTGAAGCAATTCAAGATTTTCAGTTTTTCTGGTAAATTTTATAATTTATATTCTCAAAAAACGGGGGATAAAACTTCTCTATCAAAATTTAATAAAAGTAAAAAATCTATAATTTTCTAAATATAATTTTAATGTTTACAGTATTTAATTATTTTTACTATTGATTTATTTTTATTAATCGTCTCATTTTACTCTTTTATTATTTTATTTATTATTTGTTAATTTTTGTCAATTTTTTATTTTCGAATTTTAATTTATTAATTAATTATTAATTGAAAAAATATAAAAATATTAAAAGAAAAATTGATTAAATATTAGAAGAAAAATTAATTAAATATTCAAAGAAAAATTAATTAAATATTAAATTAAAAAATAATTAAATATTAAATGAATAAATAAGAAATTAATTAAAAAGAAAAAATAAGAAGAATAATAAATTAGTAGCAAAAAAAAATTAAAAGGAGTACTTTAAAAAATTTTTTGTTTCTATAAATAAAATTCAGAAGAAATAAAATTTGAATTCGAATTCCAATTATTATCGTTTGTAATTTTATTTCGTACAAAATTTTTGAAAAGAAAATATAAATACAAGTCTAATTGAATTTTTCTAATTTGAAAATAATTATCGTCTTTGTATATTGAGTTTGATTGTATAATAGAAGTCATCTTTTGAAGGCTAATTTCTATACTAATTATCAAATAGATCCTAATTACTTTTAGCCTTGCAAAACTGAGATCTCTTATATAGTTATAATTGGTCTTAGAATTATTGCACTCCCACGAGTTTGAGGTTTGGGTTTATGACCTACTAAAGTAGGTGATGAGCTGTAGGTTGTCATGTGAAATCGTTTACACATTCAAAGAAAAAAAAAAAACAGTGACGAAAAAGAATTATTTTTACCCTCTATTGCATAAATTTTCAAATCTTCAAAAGTTTAATTTCTTTGTGCTCAACTTTCAAAGTAGAAAAAAAAATTCAAAGTAAAAATTAATTTTTATTTTATTTTCAATTTGGATTTAAATTTAATTTGTATCTCAATTTAAATTCGGAATAAAATTATGGATAATTAAGTAAAGAATAAATTTATTGAATTTCGTGGATAAAAATTGAAAAAGTAATGTTAGTATTAATATATTAATATTGTTGGAGTTTTCAACGATTTTAATAGAGAGAAATATTTTTTTCTGCAAATATTTGTGGAGAAAAATATTTTTCCCTTTGGATTTGTATAGAAAAATATTTTTACAATATTTCTTGATTAATAATTTTTAAAAAGAACTTTTAATATTAATATTTCAATTCAATTTTTATTTTGAATTTCAATTCAATATGTAATCCAATTCAACTGAAATTTAATACTTATTCGATTAATAATTTAATTCTACAAATTAATTTTGTTCAAACACGAAAAACTTCGTGAAATTTTAAAACTCTGGGTAAATTTCGGTTTCAGCAAAAATTGTCGCTTGTCATTTTATTTCGTACAATTTTTGAAAAGAAAATATAAATACAAGTCCAAATTGAATTGAGATACGTTTTAGGCAAAAAAGAATATTTTTTGTTTACAAATGTTTCTTTTCCGAAATTATTAATTAAGAAATTTTGTTGAAAAGTGGTTCCACAGATATTTGAAGGGGAAAATATTTTTTTTCTGTAAACTTCAATTTCAATACTTTTGGAAATTTTTTTCCTTAAAAAAAAAATTAATTGTTTAACGACAAGAGATAATTTGTCGTTTTTTCGCTTTGAATAAAAAACTCCGCCTTTTAATGATTGAAACCCTGTATATGGAAAATAAAGTAAAACATCTTGACAGGGAAATAAACGTATCTTTTTTCCTCCGCCTTCAATTTTCACTTTTTTTTCTTGTCCAACTGACCAATAGATCGAGAAATGTATTTTTATATAAGAAAAATCGGACAAACTTTTTTTTTCTGGAATCCTTAATACATAAATGGTCCTGTATTTTGACAAAGCGAACAAGCCACACCAACATCTGCTGGATGAACCAGTATTTATGTATTTGGGAGAGAACTATAGCGTGAATGTATATATATATAATATTTGAGAAGGAGAAAAATTTCGTGAGCATTCGACAGAAAGACAAGTACGTGTCCAGGTTGAGAAATTGGGGCCCCTAAAAATCGGATCCAATTTCTGGCACCTGCCTCTTTTTTCTGGTCGCCGTCCCCATTGAAAGAAAGCGAAAAGCATTCAATATATATAAGGAAGGCTCGTGCTGCAACTCGATTCCGGTTCACCTTTTATAACGTTTTAGACTCGGGATGTTTCTTCTCCCGAAAAAACCTTGGGTGGTCATTAGCTGCAGGCTTCCTGAATTTTTTTTTCTCTCTCTTAATTTTCCAGCATTCTCCAATGTTCGTCCTTTCAGGTAGAACGAATTTAACCGGAAGAGCGAGATTGTAAATGTTTTTCGGGAAAACTCTCATTTATTTCTAACTAGCATTCGATGCAGTCTTTATACTTATTTCTCTCATTTTTACAACTCTATTTTTTTATTTGCTCTCTTTTTTTCAGAGAAAAATTTTTTTTTCTCAATCTCTTATTATATTTTCAATCATTAAATAAATTAGAAAATTTCTACTTATTAATTAAATAATTTGACTTTATTTCTAAATTCGTAAAAGGAAAGTAAAAAAAATGAAGAAAAAATTTTTGCAAATAATTTTATTTAGCAAATTTTGTCTTTTGTTTTTTTTTTTTTATATAAAAGTTTACAATTTACGTATTGCGTCTCAATTGTTCGAATGACCAAAATTATATTAAAATAATAATAAAAATAACTGCACTTTTTCTATTTTTTCAAATAGAAACTAATTAACTAATTACAACGAAGATTAAATTGCAAATAAATTAGACATTTAAGGAAAATTATTTTTAAATAATTCGATTTTTTTTGTAACGCACGTTACAATTTAGAAGGCACATAATTGAATTTGAAAATCACATTAATGTTCGTTCTATACTCGATGACTATGACAATAAACTAGAAAGTTGATTTTCCTAAATTATCTCTACAATCAATTGTTTGTGGTGGGAAATTTTGAATAAATAACAAGTGCGGAAATAAATACAGATGAAATTAACTCTGCGTGAAATTTGAACATTCACAATATATTTTCACGTAGAAGAATTTGGGAATTTTATAGACTTCATGAGATTTTCAATTATTATGCCAAAATTAATTATACTACTAAGATTTTTGCATTATTTTTTAATTCCTAAAATTTCTAATTATAGATCTAATTTCTAATTTTTATAACGATTTACAGAAGACTATTGTATTTAAATAGTAATCAATAAATTATTTCGTCAAATTGTAAAAATACAAATTGTCATTGAATTTGAACTATAGAGTCTTTTTAAAACAAAAGGACAATTTTTTTTATTTTTTAGTAATTTTGCGGGGCGGTTAATTAAATTTACGATGATATTCCGGACAAGCAGCGCCGTAGTCTTGAAGACTAAATAGCGTACTACTGTTTTTGTGCATGTACCTCAGAAAATCGTGAATGTGAAGAAGAAGTAATTGAATACTTCTTTCGTCTAGTGGCGTATATGATAACATACTGCCGAGTTTTACTGCAAACGGAAAATTATTTTTATTATTTTATTAATTTGTTTCCTTATAAAGGAAGTATTTTTACTAATTTTACAATTTTTAGAGATGAAAATGATAAAAAAAAGTTTCTTACCAAAGAGTCTCAGTAAATGGAAAGAACCGTAAATTTGACTCGGAGTGGAATTTGGTTTTTCCGACATAATTTCTCCGTATTGTTGACGTTCCCATCTGTACAATAATTGTGTTCCTAACATTACATTAAAATATTCCTTCAGGCCTTTCGTAACTTCTAAAACGGCTACTTCCCTGGAAGGAAAAATTTTTTTTTTAATAAAATAACAATTATAGGCTTTTTGAAATTACTTTCAAACGCAAAAAAAAAATTTCCAGCTTATTCAAAGTTGGTAAAAAGTCGGAAAAGGATTTTATTTTATTCTAATCTCGAGAGAAACTTTTTACTCTCTCCCTTATTTCGATAATGATTCTAATTCTAAGTTTTTGTAAAAATTTAATTAACTTCAAGACATTTTTAAAAAATTTTATACACTTTTTTAAGAACACGATTATTCTTAATAAATTGTAACAAAATTCTTCAAAATAAAAAATTTCAATCACTAAAATTTAACTAAATTCCATTTTTATTGAGCCTATAAAGTTCTGAACGTTCGAATGAACAAACGTTATTTATTTCTGCTAAAAATTGAATTTTTATTGCAATTATTTTGCGTTAGTATCTAAAAAAGTGATTACTGAGTTTCTAAATGTAAAATTAAAGTTTAAAAATTTTTTTATGATTAGTAATTTATTAAAATATCCTCAATGAAAAATATTTCGTTCATTTGAACGTTCAAAACTTGAGGATAATTTTTTATTGAAAGAAATTTTTAATTTTGAAGAATTTTGTTTCCTTCCATGAAATTCCAATTTCCTTCAATTTTATTAATAGAAATTTTAGATTTTGAAGAATTTTGATTGTTTGACAATTTTTCAAATAGTTACATTTGAAAATTCGTTTATTTTCAAAAAATTGATATTAAAATTTTTCAAAATCCAAATATTTCCAGAACTTGAAAAATTCAATTATTTAGACATTAAAAAACTTGTAAAATAAATATTTGAAGATTTATAGTAATATATAATTTCCCACAGGAGTTAAAATAGAAAAAAATTCTCAATTTCAAACCTTCTATAATTTTATTAATTCTAAAAACTGCAATAGAAATTCTTTCAATATTTAAATACTTCATCGAATTTTAACTAAAATTATTGTTTAAAAATTTTATGTAAAATTATTCAAAATCTTCAAAAATTTCAAATTAAAACGTTCTGAAATTTAATTATTTACAAAAATTTCTTCTAAAATTCAATTATATTCTAGATTTTTTACAATAAAAATTCTTCTCTAAAGGAATTATTTGTAAAAAGTTTCTTAAAGATCTTGGAGAATCGAATTACTCAAAAAATATTAAAATAAACTTTTTAATTAAAATTTATTTATTTTCAATTCATGTTTAGAAAATTTTGACTATTTAAAACTTTTTCACCAGAATTTAGATTCAAAAATTCACAAAAAACTACTAATAATTAACAAATTTCAAAAGAATTTGAATTAAAATTTTTTAAGGAATTTAAATTTTTATAATTTTTAATTAAAATTATTTAAATTTCAAAACTTGCAAAAATTTTAATTTGAAACTCTCTCAAGTTTCAATTATTTTCCAAAATTTCTTCCAATAATTGAATAATTATTTTCTAGAATTTTTTAAGTTAATTAATCTTCTTCAAATCAATTATTTTGAATAATTTTCAGAAAGTTCTTTTAGAATAAAAGTGTTTTAAAAAAAGTACATAAAATACAATTTAAAATGCAATTCGTTTTAATAATTTGCGGAAACTACTTTAAGAATTGAATTATTTAAAAAATAGTTCCATTAAATACAATTTTCATTTTAACTTTACGAAAGTTTAATGATATTTCCATAATTGAAATTTCGTACAGTTTGAAATTTTTTTTAATTGAATTAACATTCAAAAATTCTAAAGAATGACTAATAATTGAGTAATTCAAAACTTGGATTATCTTTTTCTAAAGTACTAAGTTGTTTAAAATTAAAAGAAACTACAATTAAAAATAAGTTGTTTTCAATTCAACTTTTCTGAAATTTTTAAATAAATCGAAAAATTTGCAGAAAAGCATAAAATATTTTAAAGAAAAATATTTTACTGTCGTTATTTTTAAAAGTTTGAAAATTGAAAAAGTAAAGTGTTGGTAGCCTGAAATTAAAAGTTTAATAAATTGCCTCTTTCATTTCCATTTAAAGGAATTCAACAATTGAATTTGAATAAAAATTTCTCTCTCTCTCTTTCTTCACTCACTTGTTGGGAGTATTTGTCTTGCTAGAAGTTTTAAATTTAACATAATCATCGAGAATTTGATCCACAGTGTGTCTAGCTGGTAAAATTGCCAATTTCCTCTGTCTACTAATCGCGTCCCAATCGTCGACCAACCAAGGTTTCAATTCGTCCGGAAGTTTTACTTTAACTTCGACCTTAGACAAAAATTGTTCTTCTGTTTCAATCGAAGGATCTAAACGACTGCAAAAACAAAACAGAAAATATAAAGAAAAAATATTGAAAAATAGAAAAATCATTTTTCATCAGAGGGTAAAATTTATCTTCGGGGAAATATTTATCTAAATGCTCGCTCAAAATGAATTTTAATTCACCATATATTTTGAAATAAATACCTTTTCTTTTTTCTTGGAACATCCGACGAGGAATCATTAGAGGTTGGTGTTATAGATCCGCTATTTTTAGCCGATCGACTATTAATTTTTTCATTTGGCAAACTTGGAGTTGAGGAATTACTTTCAGCATCTTTCTCCTTAACATTCTCTCGACTTCGACTTTGTGTTTTAGATGCGACCGTTACTTTCTTTCCTTTTTGAGACGTTTGTTGCGAGGCATAAGCTCTTTGTACATGTTTTTGTTTCTGAACATTTGCCTCATTGTACTTGAGAACACGACTTTCTGGCACCCATTCATCCCAGCTATTTCAGAAAAATACGATTCTATATAAATTTCAATATTCAATTCTTTCAAACCTTTTGAATTTCAACATTCTCTGAATAAGAGAGGTTATGTTAGACGAGATTTTACCGAAATATTTTAATTAATCATTTTAGTTGCTGTATGGATAATTACGATAAAATAAAATATCAAGTAAAAGAAACTGATGTGAATTATTTTTCCTTGTAGAAAGTGTGGACTTTAAAGATATTTTTCACTTCACTTTCTGTAGTTTAATGGTAAAAAAATGTGAACTTACTTTTTATTCCAACCCGCGTAATGAATGAGATATTTAATTTGTTTATCTTTAGTTACTGTTGATTTTAAACATTTCGCTTCGTATATTAATGGACCATGGAAGCAAAGGACTCTTTCTCCTGTTAAAAGAAAGAAAAGAAAATAAATCACATTGATGGTAAATACAAAGTCTTGTTGGGGGAGGAAAAATATTTCGTACCTTCATTGAATTTATAGTTCGGAGTCATTAAGATAAATAATTAAATAACTTGTTTTTAATAAAAACACTAATTGTTGCGCCTGGTTTGTTGACAGACAAACACAAGCAAGAAGCAACACAACTGACACAGACACAAGTGCACCTGCACAAGTAAATAGTTTAGTAATTTAGTTTCCCCTAGGGCCATCTACAGTCTTGCCAACCCAAAGACCAACTTTTCCAACTTCTAATTTACTTGATTTACTTTATTTACTTCATTTACTTTATTTACTTCGATAAAAACTAGAAAAATGAAAAATGGCTAAAAGAAGTAATTTTCCATTATTGAAAAAAAATTGAAATCTCCGGTTTGGTAACTATTTTAAATTTCCCGCTCAATACCCCGTTGACGAGTGTCATTTCTCCGCCGGCGAAGTAATATTGGCAGCAATTGTTCCGTGATACCAACTTCAGAGTACACTGCCGTGCTGGAGACGTCTCCTTGTGTTTTTTTGTACGGTTGTTTTGTCGGTCGATTTTTGTTTATTATAATTATTGTAATAATATTAGGGCAAAAAACAAAGGTGGTTAGTGGAAATAGAGAAGTGTTTATGTGATTAATTTTGCAATTGCAAAAAAAGGGAAGCAAAATGAGTGAGGAGAAACAACAATTGAACGAAATGGATGTGGATGAAAACAATGGACTTTCGGGTGATGTACCCATGGAAATTGCACCTATCATCAATATTGAAAAAGAACATACGACAACATCGTCGAATTCAAATACCGCGTGTCGAGTGATGGCATCGTCGGGAACAGTTGGTTCCGTTTCAATTAGTCTCCATCCTTTAGTGATAATGAACGTTAGTGAACACTGGACTAGGTTAAGAGCACAAGAAGGCACCGATCAACTTGGTAATTATATCATATTTAATTTAACAAAAGAAATTAATTAATCCGGTAATTTATTTTATTTATCATTTATTTCCAATTTTGGTATTTTTCATTAATTTCTAATATTTTTTTTCCCTTTTAGTTTTATTTATTAGAAGAAGTAATATTCAGTTTAGTTTTTTATTCCCGAGTCTTTTGAGTTTTTTCTCGAAATTATTTTCTTCTGACTGCTTTTTTTTAACCAAGTTGAAGTTGATCAACGAAACAAAAAATTGTTCACAAAGTAAATTATTTGAAAATAATGCATCAATTTTGACAGAAGAATATTTAAACAAAGAGATTGATATTTATGTTTTGATGATAATTATTGTATAATTAAATATTCAATTAAAAATAATATTTTATTAAAATGAAAGAAATGTTTTTCATTGACAAACGTGGATTTCAACTTTGTTTTTTTATTCTGAATGGGGCTAAAGTTTCGATCGTTCAAATGTACGGAATTTTTTTTACCTTCAGTGTTTTTGAAAATTAATATCGAAAGAAGAAAAATAATTGAAATTAAACAATAATAGTTTGGAATGAATTTGTATCAATTTAAAAATTTTTTTTTGGAAATAAAATACAATCTAGAAGAAGTAAATAAATATTGTCGTTTATTTGAACGTTCAAAACTTTAGGAACATTATTCAGAAGTATTTTAATTGATAAATTCTTTTTAGTCGGATTTTTATTTTAATTGGTAATTTCCTTTTATTCTGAATTGTATTTCAATTGTAATTGCATTGTTATTGCATTGTAATTGCATTATAATTTCATTTTTATTCTGAATTGTGTAAAGTTATAGTGTGATTTCAATTGCAGTGTATGGGGCTTTGATTGGAAAGCAGAAGGGGCGTAATATTGAAATTATGAATTCGTTTGAATTATTATTCAACTGTATAGGCGACGATGTGATAATTGATCGTGATTATTACAACACAAAGGAGGAACAATTCAAGCAAGTTTTCAGTGAAATGGACTTTCTTGGATGGTACACAACAGGTGATATTCCAAACGATAGAGACATTAGAGTACACAAACAAATATGTGAAATTAACGAGAGTCCAGTGCTTTTTAAATTAGATCCAAGACCAAAAAATCCCGACGTAAGTAAAATAATTATTGCTTCTCTCTGGTAAAGTATTTTTTTTTTCATTGTCAGAATTATTATTATTAATTATTAATTTTTGTCTAAATTACTAATTACTTGATTAATTTCTATTTGATAGTAACCGAATTAATTTCTACTTAATAATAATTGAACTAATTATTATAATACAAGGATATAATAATAAAAAAGTAAAAATTAAATTTTTATTTAATATAAATTGAATTAATTTTTATTGAATAATTTTTTATTGAACTAATTTCTATACGATAATTATTATTTGATGAAGATTAATGTTTAGAGAAATTTTCTTTCAGCAATTGCCGGTTTCGATTTACGAATCAGTAATTGATTTAGTCAATGGACAGGCTACGATGTTGTTTGTGCCATTAAATTACACATTGGCTACAGAAGAAGCTGAGAGGATAGGAGTTGATCATGTGGCAAGAATGTGTAGTAACGATCAAGGAGAGAGTTCCTTAGGTAAATTTTTGTAGAATATTTGCAAAAAATTGTTGTAAAATTGGCTCGTGATTGATTTTTTTGATATTTTTCTGTTTTTTTTTGTTAGTTGCTGAACATTTAATTGCTCAACACAGTGCCATTAAAATGTTGCACTCGAGAGTGAAACTTGTTTTGAGGTATGTTCAAGCAGTCGAGAGTGGAGAGTTGAAAGGTAATCATGAAGTATTGAGAGCTGCTTGCTCATTGAGCCATCGATTGCCAGTGTTGAATAGTTCAAAATTCAAAGCCGATTTTTATAACGTAAGTTTCAATTTCTGCAAGTTTGTTAAGTTGGTAAAAGCTCAGGGCTTTAGATGATGGGAATATTTTCGATTATTTTCAAAAAGTCCGAACTTTTGGAAATAATTGAATTTCTATCAAAATCCGCGGCCTGTGAAAGTAATTTTTGTCCTGAATTAATTTTCAAGATGTCTACTAACCGGGAAATCCTTGAAAACCGGGAATTTTCTCAGCAAAATTAAAAAAAGTTTTAGTATTTTAATTTGTTTTTAAAAAATCACTTTTTATTTCAATTTTTATAGATATTTGTACTTATCTCTAAATTTGAATTAGTTAAAAATAATTAATTTCATAGTTGAAAGTCAGTCACCAATTCAAATTTTTTAAAAAATTATGGAGTTGATAGAAATATTTTCAAATTCCACTGAAAATATGCAATTTTTGTTAAAGAATTTCATTAGAAACTTTTTATCAAATAGAATTTTTAAAGTATTTTAATTTAATAACTGATTAATAATTGAATTTTATAAAAAGTATTTTTCTAATGTTATTCATATTTCTAACGGCGAAGGCAATCTGAAAAATAAGATTCTTGTAATTTTTCAATTATATCGTTTTAAGATAATTGAATTTTTATAAGGAAATAGTTGAAAATTTTTCAAGTAATTGAAATTTCTTTACATTTTTTGAAAAATGATTCAAATCTTTTAAAGAATTTTATTTAAATTTTTTTAGAATAATCAAGGGAACTTGGTGACTGTAATTATAATTTTTTTTTAAATTTAAAGTCCCTCTTACAGTTTTAAATGAATTTTTTGTTTATAAAAATTATATTATTCTATTCAATAATTATAATTATTAAACTTCCCTTAAATTTTTATAATTTCGAATTTCTGGATGTTTATATAAATTATATTTATTTCTTGAACACATTAAATGTTCATTACTTATTAAATAAATAATTAATTATTACTGTTTTATTGTTTTCAAAAATTTTAATAAAATTCATCACAATAATTAAAATGGGGCTAAAGTTTTGAACGTTTCAAATGAACGAAATTTTTTTCAACTTAAGTTTTTTTTGCAAAAATATTGTTGAAAAATGAAAGATAATTGAAATTAAACAATAGTTAGTTTAAAATTAATTTGTTTTAATCTAAAAAATAATTTTTTTGTAAATAAAATACAAATTAGAAGAAGTAAAAAAAATATTGTCGTTCAATTGAACCTTCGAAACTTTAGGAACATAAATTAAGTTATTTTAATAAATAACAGTAATTGTTTGGAAGAATTGAATTACTTTTATAAATAGTAAAATTCTTTCTAGAAATTCAATTATCAATGTAATTTGAATAAAATTGAAAAATCAAATTTTCAACTCTAATTATAAAGAGACACGTTTATTTTTAACAAATTGAGAAAATGCTTTGTTTAATAATTAATTCAATTATTTTCGAAATTATCAATTAAAATTGTTTTCAAAAAATTTTGAAGATTTATTCATGTTCGAAATCAAATACAAATTTAAATTTGATGAGAAAAAACCGGGAATTTTTTTGAATAGAAATAGTAGACACCCTGATTTTGTGTTAATTTATTAATTTTTAATAATTTACTAAAATTAAATTTAAAAAAATTGACTGTTAATTGAAGAGAAAAATTTCTAAAGTAATACTTTCAATTTTCAGCAATGCAACGATTTTGGTTTAATGACTTACCTCGGAATAATAACCAAAGGCTGCAATGATTCAAAGCAATTTGTAAACAAATTCAATCTACTCTATGAGAGCCAGAGATTTGGTCTACGTTTGAGAAGTCTCTTCTTCTCTTGATTGTTTAACTGCGTTGCTTTTTGTTTTTCTACAAAATCAATCATCGAGGGCATTTTTTGTCACATCACTAAAAAAAGAAAAAATTGGCATTATTTTATTTTTACGGGCTAAAAAATTCAACATTACTTCGCAGTGCCCGTCACGTCATCGATATTAAGGGAAATAAAGAAAAAACCTATATAGTGTTGTGAGTTGATTGATTCTTTTCTTTTTATTATTAATTTCATTTATTTCAAAATAATATACTCTTTTTATGTTTCCATAAGTTGTTCGAATATTTTGTACGTGACAAGTTTAGTTGTAGTTCGAATTTAGAATAACGATCGTTTAATATTGATTTTGAATAAAATGGAAAAATATTGCATATTGTAAAATATAATATTGCATATTCTTAAAAACAAGTTTTTTATTTGAATTTTTACTTTTTTGGGGAGGTGTTTTATATTGAAGAAAGGGCTTATTTTGGATGTAAAATTACGAAAATTTAAATGGCATAAAAATTTATTCATTTGCCTAAGATACATACTTTACAATTTACATCTTTTTTGACTTGAAACCATTTTTATTATAATCGGTGATATCCGTTAAGGATACTTTCACGTGTTTTGTTAAAAATTTCTTTTATGGAAGACCTTATCAATCGGTACGTTATACCGAACGTCTCTTTTTTTATTAATAGGCCACAACGTCAATTTCTTAATTCTACATCATTTTGGAGTGAAATTTTTTTTCTGTTTATGAAAAATAAATAGAAAATTATCTAAATTTTTGTGAGGGGTTAAAAACTTCTTTTTTCTGTAAAAATTAGTAAGATTTGTTTTCTTATGTGTTTAAAAAAATATTTTAATCCAACCTGATGAAGAGTTAAGATAAAGTTTCATTCTTTCTTTCAATATACAGAATCATAAAAATTGCGCAAATAGTTTTTTTTTTATACTGGTAAAAATGCTGTCACTAGGCTCGTTTATTATTAAAATTATTATTATTATTATTTTATAAAACATTATTTTCTAAAAATGGTTTCTAAAAATCTATAAGTGACTAATTTATATACATATTTTTCTTTTTTTTTGGCTGTCAGTATACATATATAACATATATGAAATATCACTGTACAAAATATAGTATAGTATACTGTGCAATGGAAAATTATTAATTTTTTTTCCGTCAGTACATTTAAGCCGTTTTTTTTGATAAAATTTCAGTTTTATCGTCTTTATAATTTAGGTATTTGCAGAGTGTCTTAACAAAATTAGACATTTATTTTGTGCATGACATTGGCAATATACATATTAATTTCATAAAAATTATCTATTTATAAACAATGCGATTGATTTCATATGTTTGACGTCTATTCGTCACTGTGATATTTAATTGATATGAGGAGATTAAAAAATCCCAATCGTCGCATGCGGAAAATGAGAAATTGTCAAGTATCTCAAATAGTAAAATTTCTGTCAAGAAAATTCGGTGCAACTTTTTTTTTAATTTAATTAATATTAACTTCAATTAGATAATATTAATATTATTTTATTTATTTATTATTAATATTACCTAATTCTGTTTAATTAATACTAATTTAATATTTTTTTTCTAAACGAAATTGGTAATTAATTTAAACTTTTCTAGTTAATGTCAATATTAATTTTATGCAATTAATATTAATCCAACACATTTTATTAATTTTTCTCTAAATAGAATTGAAAAATTACAATTTTTATATTGTAATAATTAATAGTAATTTTATTTAGTTAATATCAATATTAATTTTATTCGATTAATATCAATATTAATTTTATTCGATTAATATTAATATAATTTTATTGAATTAATATTAATATTAATTCTATTGAGTTAATTTCGTTATTAACTTTATTTAATTGACATTAATATTAACTGAATACAAATTCAATTAATTTTCATTCAAATTAAAATAAAATTACAAACATTTTGTTGTGATAGTTTTAATTATTTCAGCGATTAATTTTAATTTTTTGAATTGAAAGTAATTTTGTTTTCTATCAATTTTTTGAAAAAGATACTTGACCAATTTTTCTGCGCGTTTAATTTTCATAAATATTTTTATTTTTAATCACAAGTACGTCCTATATAATTAAATGCAATAGAAAAAATTTAATTGTGCTTTGTTTTAGTTATAGATTTTGTGTCCAGCTCAGCTGAATTAAGTTTGTGTGTTTAAAACAATTTTATAAATTTTTACATTTACTTTTTATTCTTTTTTATTAATGTAACGTCACTTTTTCACGTTACTTCTGTAAAAAAAATCTTTTTAACAATTTCTGTTTTTTTTTGTTTGTTAAATACTTTTTTTAAAAGTATTTTTCGATTCTTAAAATACATTTTTTGCAAATGTTCCATTAGGATTGCTGCTTTTTTGTGTTTTTAAGTACTTGTTAGATTTCTTTTTTTTAAATACGTTTCACAATTTTTGAACACTTCATATTTTTGAATATATTTTAAATTTTTGAGTATGTTTCACATTTTTTTTCCAAGTGTTATAGAATAATTTGTTAAATGTGGTGTAAATTATTTCTTTGTTCATTTGATTAAATAGATATTTCGTGATCCATACATATGGAAAAGCCGTCCTCTATCATTGAGGCCAGAACATCAACCATGACGGATATCATTGTATTGGGCTAAGGACTCGGTTTATCCATTCCTATTAAATCTTCAAAGAGACTATTTCTACTTTCCAGTCTTTCTTCAATTGTTTGAATGGCGAATCTCAATGTGGCTGCTGCTAAATTTCCCACCGTCCAATGCCTGTCCATTAATATTCTACTCACTGTGTCCAACTGAAAGGAAATTTAGAAACGTTTAATTATGTTTTTTTATTTTCTAATATTCTTCTTCTAATTCTAAATAATGATACGAATTTTATTTTCTCTCAATTCGAAAAATAGCATACTAAATTTTTGACTTCTAAATTATTTTTTTCTGGATTCGAAAAATAGTCCAGTTAATTTTTTACTTCTAAATTATTTTTTCTCAATTGGAAAAATAATAAATTTTCGACTTGTACATTTTTTTTCTCAATTCGAGTAATAATAAATTTTCGGCTTCCAAATTTTTGTCTCAATTCGATAAATAATAAATTTTCGACTACTAATTTTTGTTTTCATTGCGAAAAATAGTAAATTTTTGTTCTCAACTCGAAAAATAAGTACTGCATTCAATTAATTTGTTTATTAATTTAATTTTGTCTTTATTGGACTTATTTGTGTTTTTTCTTTTGTAGACGGAAGCGGATATATTGATTTTTTGGAATTTCGCAGTCGAAAATGGGGGAAAAAAAATTGTGATTATAAATTGAGGAATTTACCTTGGATAAACTCGGATGACCGGAAGTGTAGTATATTAATTTCGGAACACCCGCCAAAGAGGCAGCGAGCCATTGAATTACCAGTTTTAATTGAGGATCACCTTTCAAATGAGATCCACATCCCCAATTTCCAGTGGCGACTGGCAATAAGCCACCACCAAGAGGGCTATTTTCCCTCGGCATCTAAAAAAGGAATTTTTTCTATATTCTTTTTACTCGTTATACGGTATTTTTCCATTTTATCAGCAATCATTGTTGTATATTTATTTTTTACATTTTCATATTTTAATTTACTCAAGTTTTTTCTATTTTCCAATTTTTTTTTGTAGAATGATAAATTAATTATAATTAGAAATTATTATTTGACATTTTATTATTTTCTTTCTATTTTCTATTTCTTTGTTTCTTCTTTTTTTCTAAAATTAAAAATTATTTTTCTATTTTTATTTTACTTTTTTCTTTTTCCTCTACAAGAGATTTTTACAAAACTAAAAAATAATAGGAACATTCTTTATTTTTTAAAAATATTTTTTACAAATTGACGAAAATAAAATCTTGAAAGAAAATTAACAAGGAATAGTAAATAAATAAATATGTAAATAAAAGAAATTAAATGAAAATTAAATCTTTATACCTTCGTTTACATATTTAATTTGTTTCGAAGATTTTATTTTTTAAAATTTTTAAACTTTTTTAAACAATTTTTCTGGTAAATTAATAAATAAATATAAACTTTAAAAAATTTTTTAGATGAAACAAATTAAAATAAATTGGAGAAGGAAAAATACATTTTTTTTAACTGGTGAAGAGAATTTAGAAGATAAAGTTAACTTTCATGTTGGGAAAATCAAATCGAGAAGCACAATAGAACGAGAGACAGGTTTACAGTGATAGATTAGAAATAATTATTTTATGAAAGTTACAGTAAAAGTGTAAGGGAATTGTTATTAAATTGGATTCAATTTTTGTGTTTTTTTGAGTTTTTAAAGATTATTTCGGTTAATTTTGTTTTCTGAGCATTTTTACATTAAAACTCGATAATATAGTTATTGAAGACAGCAGTTCAAGCAGTTCATAATTTTTCAGCGAAAGCGGAGTCAGTTTGCAATTTCAGATATTAAAGAATATTTACGAAAAAAAACATTCCTTGGGAAAAAATTTACTTCTACTGTAAAAAAATTTTTTTTATTTCAATTAATTTATGGAGAGGAAAAATATTTTAATTTCAACTAGATTAGTTTTGCGTCTTAAGCCGAAATTAAGAGTTTAGTATCCTGAATATCGAGTTTCTCTTTTTTTTGTTTTTTTCGCAGCACCTGAAAATTTTCCGATGGTGCATCATTTAATAGATTCCGTTTGATATTTCCCACGAAGCTTGCGAAACATTCTAATAATGTAGAATTTGTCTCGACTTGAATTATGTCCGGTTTCAATGTTGGTAGAGAAATTGTTGTCTCTTCATCGATTAGTGTCTGGAATACTTGTGACGTGAAATTTATCGCCCAAAGTTGTTTTCTTCTTTGGGAAGAATTTTCTTCTATTTTCGTTGTTGAATCATCCTCGCACACTGTGTCCTCGTTACATGATGCTTCTTCAAAATCAAAATCCTGCGTAATGTTTTACGCGAATTCACTTTTGTTTTCTTTTTTTGGTTTTAATTTTTTTTTCAATTAGGTCACAGTAGAGAGAGAGAGAGAGAGGAAATTGTTTATTGACAGAACAAAAAATTATGACTGCTTCTTCATGTTTGTGTGAGTTTTGGATCGAAAAATAATTTTTTTATGGAAAAATATATTTTAATAGTGGTTAATTCATTATTAATTTATTTGATAATTATATCAGGCATCAGAGAATTTCACCTTTTATCTTCTTTCACTTTTTTGGAATTTTTGCATCTACTTTACCTATTCCGTTATTTTTTACTATTCGCGAATTAGTTATTATTAAAAATAATTAGTTATTTGTTTTAAATGTTTTAATCAATTTCACCTATTTTCTGAATTTTTTATAATATTTTGAATGAAAAATAGTTTTTTTTTAATTTTGGAATTAATTTATATTTTAAAAAATGTGTTAAAGTGTTTGTCAATAACTAAATACTTTGTTGCAGAAAAATTGTTTGCTAATAATAAATTCAACTTTTGAAAATTATTTTTCGATCCAAACTTGTGCACTTTAATTGAGTAAATTGTAAAAAATATGTACCAACTGGTTTTCTGTCTCTCATTCCATTTTAAGTTGTGTGTTTGTAAAATGTTAGTTAGTCTCCGTTTATAAATGTTTATTTTTATTTAATTTAGACTAAATATTAATAATTAATATTCGTTATTTAATATTTAATATTTATATATTAAAAAAAATTCAATATTTTGTTGTAAATATTAATTTTCAACAAATATTTATATACTTTCGAGATCAAATTAAAGAAATAAATTTCATTTCAAGAAATATAATGGAATGACCGAAATGATTTTTTTTTGTTGAGAAATTAATTAGTTGAGTTCATATTATTATTGTTAATATTCTCTTCGTCACTTACAGATTGTTGTCGTTTATTTTTTTGTCGAGCGAGTTCTAAACTCAAACTCCTCACAGCCAATGCTAATTTATGTCTTTGATGAGCATCAGTGGAATCGATAAGTGGTTGTGGTTCACCCTCCTGAACAGGAACGCCGGCAAAAGATTCACTCAATGCTCTCTTGAGAAGAGAGCCTGCAAATCTCACAACGGCTTGATCTCTTGGATCCATTTCTCGATTCTCATCAGCCTCTCCCGGCTCCTCTAACCATTTTGATAATTGCTCATAAACCTCTTCTAATTCTGAGCAAAAATCTAAATACAAATTATTTTTTAATGAAAAATAATTAATTAATTCTACAAATCTTTAGGTAAAGAATTTTTATTTTATTTCCCATTTACCTGAACTGTATTCGGTGCTAAAACTATATCTACTGCTGGCGCTACTATCTTTTTTCTGAAACATAGCCGGTTGACATTGTCGAAATCTTCCCAACCATTTTTGTTCAGCTTCGAGGGATTCTTTCAAAAATTCCTCGTCCACTGTTTCGTCTCTGAGGACAAAACCTCTCGATCCACCTCTTCTGAGTCTGAAAAATAGGAATTTTTTTTTTAGTAAACTTCTAAACTATTATGCTATTTGCATAATATTATTTTGATACTTTTTTCTTACATTTATGACTCTAGAAACTACAATGACAATTTAAGGAAATTAATGGAAAGAATTCAATTATTTTCAAAAAATTCTTTGCATGAATTAAATTATTATTGAAAATAACAAAAATTTTTTAGCAAGATTATAATTACTTTTGCAAATAATTAAATTTTTCTCAGCAATTCAATTATTTTCAAAAATATATAATTAATTTTTAGCAAGATTACAATTATTTTCACAAATAGTTAAATTTTTCTCTGGAATTGAATTATTTTCACAATAAAATAAAATTTTTCTCTGGAATTGAATTATTCTCAAAAATATTAATAAAATTCCTGTCGAGAATTGAATTAATTATAAATTTTCATAAAATTCTACGCAATAATTAAATTATATTAAAAAAATTTCCAAAAACTTCTTCGAAAAAATCAAATTATTTTTGAATTTAATTTTAATAAAATCCTTAAAAAGAATTCAATTATTTTCAAAAATTTTCCGAAAATTTCCGGCAAGGATGAAATAATTTTCGAAAATAAAAAAATTTTTAGCAAAAATTCAAATATTTTTATAATTATTTCAGTTTTTTGGTAGGAATTCAATTATTTTCTATATTTTTATAAAATCCTTGGAAGAATTCAATTACTTTCAAAACAATTTTCATAGATTGTTTCCTGAAAAGTTCAAAGTATTTTCATAAATAATTAAATTTTACTCCGGAATTTAATTGTCAAAAATTTTAATAAAATTCTTATCCAGAATCTAGTTAATGACAAAAATTTCAATAAAACTCTACGACGTAATTAAAGAATACAATTAAAAAAAAAAAATTTCCGAAAATTCCTCACAAGAATTTAATTTTTTTTTTAATTTACAGAAAATCCCCGAAAAATTAAATAATTTTCGAAAATAAAAAAAATTCTATGAAAAAATCAAATATTTTTGCAAATAATTAAATTTTACTTAGTAATTCAATTATTTTCAAATATTGCAATAAAATTCTACGCAAGAATTAAAATATTTCCAGAAATAAAAAAATTATTTACAGAAATTTAATTAATTGCCATAAATGGTTTGAAATTCAATTACTTTCAAATATCTTCTATTTCGTTGAAAATTCAGAAAAAAATACAATTATTTTAAAATGTTTTTCAATTAAATTTAATAAAAATAAAAATAATTCGAATAAAATTATTTTTAATACAGTTTGAATAAAATTTCTTAATGAAATGATTATTTTTAAAGATGTTAGCAAAATTTATTTACAGAATTTTATTTTTTTTTAAATTGTTATGATTTCTATTTAAAAAATTTATTTTTAATTGAATTCATCAAAATTCAATTTCAATAAAGTAATATACAATTATTCAAGAAATTATTCATTTTTCCATTTAAATAATTTCGTTTAAAATATTCAAAAAAAAAAATGATTTAATTTTGGAAGAATTACAGTTGTAATTTCTAGAAATAGTTAAATTTCAAAAAATTTCAAATTTACATTGAAATCATTCAAAAAAATTTTAATTCCAGTGGAAAAATAAATTCCTATATAAATATTTGTTTAAAAAAAGATTATTCTAGTTTTTAATTTAATTTTGAAATTATGAAACAATTGAGTCATCAAATTTAATTTTTCGGCATATCTACTTTTTTCAGCCTGAAAGTTTCTGTTTTACATTTTTTTAAAATTAATTATCTAAATACAAATATTATGTAAGTTTCAAAAAAACATTTTTTCGTTAAATAGATTATTTTCTTACTTTTTTCGATAAGTAGATTAGTTTCTTACTGTTTTTTTGTTTAAATAAATTATTTTCTGTCTTCAAATGACTTATTTTCTATTTTTCTCACTGATTATAATTTGAGGAGATTTTAATTTTTAAAATTAAAAAAGCCTACTTAATGTTCTGATCTCCCACGTGGCTGCCAGTGACACTAATTCCAACTGCATAGCTACTTTCGGTGGAAGAATTATTGGAAGATGTACAAGTAGCCGAGCTTTCTCGTTTTAAAGCTTCCTTAAGTCTTTGAGCAAATGTTCCTTTTCTCTCCGAGGAATCCATCTGAGCGTAGCGTTTCAATAATTTCTGTTCATCGTCTTCTATTAAAAAAAAAAAAAAATCCGTTACTACCAGAAAAATAAGTAGATATTTTGGACCTTATTTTTTATTATTAATAGGTATTCGTTATGTTTTTCGTAATTATTCATTGCTATTAATTATTATTAATAATAAATTATTATTTATTAATTAATTATTATTAATTAATTAATTATTATTAATTAATTATTATTAATTATTATTTATTAATTAATTGTTATTTATTAATTACTGTTAATATCAAAATGTTATTCATTATCCTTTTTCTATTTTTGAATTTCGCGCCAACGCATTTCTTTGAATTGCCGCCTAGATGGCATGAAAGTTCTCTCACAAGCGAGATTAAGCCAGATTCGAAAATTAAAAGCGAAAAAATTAAAGTACCTGCATCTTCGTCTATTGTGTCTTTAGCACTATGAAAACTGTCAGTACTTTGACTATTACAACTGCTGTAAACTGACATTTGTCCTATTGATTTTCGCGTGACTGGTAAAATTTCTCCACTCGAGCCTAAAACAATAAAGCGATTTTTTCTATTCGAACTATTTAGTGTTGCATTTGTTAGGCCAGGATTCGATGCTCCATTCCCTCGTGTTCTAATTTCTTTCGCACCCTCACAGGTTTCATTGAAAATTGTCTCATTTGCTGCAAAAAACAAAAAAAATTCCCATTAACTTTTCAATTTTTGTTTGCATCTTAAGTATTTTGAAAATAAGTCTTATTAATATATCGATTTATTATATTGAAAGAAGAGTTGAATTTGAACCCTACTTTGACTTCCGGTACTATTTACAGTTGGGGGTTTTAATTCCGGCTCAATTTCCGGTGGTGTACTGCTAAAACTTTCTCCAATTGGCGACAATCTTCTGGCACTTAGGCTCGTCTCAGAATCGGATTCAGTGCGCACTGGGTCCGTGGGACTACTTGGAATATGTCTTTGTCGAAATCCCAAAAGAGATTTGTTCATTTCCCGTAAAATATTGTCTTCTTCGAATTGACTAATTGGTAGGTGAGAATAATCTTCCGCATCCATGCAGCATACCGTTACCTTGGTTCAAAGATTTTTAATTTAAAAAATAAATCTTCGGAGAAATTTTTTTCGAAATTCGATTAAATTTATTTTTAGAAAAAATGCACAAAAAAAACTTACGGTACACGGTTGGGAAATAGCTTCAAAAGAAGTTCTGTTTCTGGGATCATTTATGCGGGAAAAATGTCTTGCTCCCTCTACTATCAAAACTTCGTTGTCTTCTAAGGCCTCGACAGATAGCATTGCAGAAAGCAGTTCAGGATGTGTGCATAACTGGAAAATTTAATTTAATAAAAACATTTATTGTACTCATCAAAAATGTGGACAATACCGAAAAAAGAGAAATTCGGAGTTAAAATAGAAAAAAAGGTAGTAATTAAAATAGAAAAAAAGAGAAAGATAGGAATTAAAATAGAAAAGAAATAAAAAGAACTTTTTAATTAAAGTAGTTTTTATTTTTAATTAACGAATTAAATACGAGGAGGGGAATTTTTTCAGCTGAAAAAGAATGTTTTCTGTTAATCATGTGTCGCGCGCCGCTACGTTCGAGTATCTGAACTCTGACGCGAGAGTCTCTCTTTTATATTGCGGGGGAATTTGAGTGGGGAGGCTCGACGGGCATGCGCGGCGCGTTCGCGTCTCACTCATGCGCAGTAGGCGTAAACCTTGAGAAGTGAGCAAGCGGAGAGTAAAATAAAGCGCCCAGCACGTGGGTAAATAATTAATTCGTTTTAATAAGTGAAATAAAAAAAGAAAATATTTCATTGAAAGAAATAAAAATAGAAAACTATTTTATTGAAAGAAATAAAAATAGAAAACTATTTTATTGAAAGAAATAAAAATAGAAAACTATTTTAATAAGTAAAATAAAAATTAATAAACTATAATAAGTAAAATTAAAATCTTTCGTAATAAATTAAAGTAAAAATTAAAATCTTTTATGAAGTAAATTATAATATAAAATAATTAAATATAAAACATAATTTCTTTTGTTTTATTCTTTCTCTTGATGAATATTACTAGAGGCAAAAAATGGATAAATTATTACATTATTCAGTAAAAAAAACAAGGTTTTTTTTTATTTTCAAAGGTAAATATTTTGTTTCTTTGCCATTTTGTTCGATAAAATCAATTCTATGTACACTGTAAATAAAATTTTCATCAATAATTAAAATAAAAAATTGTATACTTACTTACATATATAGTTTCTTGTGAAAATTGCTCTTCCAAAACTCCACCACCTAATCTCGAACTTGAAAAACAAACGTGCAAAACCTTTGTTTCTGATTCTATTCGATCTAAGCGACCTTCATGTCGAATAGATAAAGGACAAAGAGGTACACTACACTCTAGCCAGTCTTCAATTGTTAACCATTGTTTGGACGTCATTACCTATTTTTGTCGGCAAAAAAAAAAATTATTATTTAAATTATTAAAAAAATATAATAATATATAAAAAAAATTATATAATATATATTTTTTATTAATTAAATAAAATCTAAATGAATAAATTAAATAATAATATTCAAAATAGTATTTATTATATTTTAATGTATTTATTTTTCTACTACTAACGGGCTTAGTTTTATCATTTTACTTATTTAATTATAAGGCGAAACAATATTGTAAATTTAAATCGAAATAAATAAACAGTTTACGTAATTAAATTAAATAAATTAAAAAATAATAAATACACTTAGATTTTTTTTCTAGAATTAAATTATTTTTATATTTTAATTTATTTAGAATCAACTGGCTTTGGTAAAAATTATATTTTTCTTTCTCACTTTGATACTAAGGGGAATAAAAAAAAATAAATATAATTTTAACATTAGTTTACATATTAAAATTATTTTTATATTTTAATTTATTTAGTATCAACTAATTTAGTTAAAAATTATATTTTTCTTTCTCACTTCGATACAAAGGGGAATAAAAAATAAATATAATTTTAACATTAATTTACATATTGAAATTATTTCAATAATTATAATTTAACATTCATACCTGTCTTGATATTGTGATTTTTCCCTCTAATGCGTTTTCCTTCTCGAGATAATCGAAATAATTGAATATACATCGTAATTTAGCTTTCTGCGAGTTTCTGAAAAAATTACGATAATAGAAATTTGAATTATTATTATTATTATTTGAAAGAAAAAAATTTATTTATTTACTTATTTATTTTCATAATAAACTGAGAAGAACTTACAAATGTAAATTTCGAAAAAAGTGGGTGAAATTAAAGTCCCTGAGTGTGGGATGAGTTTTTGCTGTTCGTTTTGGATAAGTTGAGAAAAAAGCATTCGCTATCAATGATGATACAAATCCATAATTATAATCTACAGTGTCACCTGAAAAATAATAATAATAATAATAAAATTAAAAGAAAATAAATTTTTACTATTTTTTTCGAATCGCTGAAAATTATAGAATAAAAAAGTAGAAGATATGGGATTAAAAAGTAAAATGATAAAAATTGAAAAGTACATTTGAACTATAAAAATAAAAGCAAAAAATAAGAATAATTGAAATTAGAAAAATAAAATTTTAATTTTAAATTAAAAATTGAAAAATACAATAAAACTAAAAAAAATGAAATCTAACAAATCAGAATTGAAATTGAAAAAAAATTTAAATTCAAATTAATCTAAATTAAAATCAATTAAAAATCATTCAAATTAAAAATAAGAAATAAAATTCAAATTAAAAGCTAAAAATTGAAAACTACATTAACACTAAAAAAATATAACTAAAAAAATAAGAATTGAAATTAAAAAAATAAAATTCAAATTAAAGTTAAAAATAAAAAATTCAAATTCAAATTAAAAATAAGAAATATCAAATTAAATAAATAAAATTAAAATTAAAAAGTAGAATTAAAAATTTAAATTTATGTAAAAAAACGTTAAAAATTTTCATAGAATAAATAAGTTCCCACCAAAAAAAAATTTAAACTATTCACCTTGTTGTTGTAAACTAAAATGCAGGCCCAATGGTGGTTTACACGATCTCAGAGCTTTTGCCCTTTCAACGATTTTCGGTATTGTTTTCAAAAACACTTGTTTTCGTTCCGCTGATGTGAGATCGTCCTCTAAAAATCTTTCGAAAGCGTCGAATAAATCGGAATCGTGATTATCCTCATCAGGATCGAGACTGATGCTAAAAATAAAAATTTCAATGTTAATAAAAAATAATTTTTTTTTTCATTTTAATTTCAACAAACTGTTTGAAACATATTATTAATACTTGTCGCAGCGGACGGAGGTGAATTTTAATAATACCCATATTATTTATTCTCTAAAATTCCTCTAAAATTCTCTACCGCAACGCACGTCTCACGGAAATAGAATATATTTTAATTTTTGACACAAATTTCATCAAAAAAAAAATCTAAGACACATTTTTGAAATATTTAGAACATTCAAAATCGAATTACTAAAAATGATTTATTTTTGAAAATTTTTCAATATTTCGATTCTTAAAATTGTTGTTTAAAGAGAAGCCGAATTAAAATTTAAATAAATGAAATTTTTTTTAAAGAATTAAAATTAAATAAAAAAAAAAATTTTTTGTTTAATATTTACGTCTTTTGATTTTTTTCTGTTCAATTTGTTATTATAAAATTTAAATACAAAACGAAATAAATTATTTAAATAAATGTTTATCATTTTTATTTTAATAAATATAATATTTAAATAAATAAAGTTTTATTTTTTTTGGTAAAATTAATAATATTTGTTATTTTATTCTTATTTATTTTTATTTCTTATTTCTTAAGTAATTAATTTGGTATTGTTTATTTAATACACGTGAAGAAAATATATATTAAATTTTGTAAAAGTAATTTAAAAATTGTGGAAAAGGTTTTAAAATAAAAAATACTAAACTCAAAAAAAAAATTATGGAAAATTTAGTAATGTCACATTAGAAATTAATTAATATTTTCGATACTTGATAGAATTATTCTAAATTTCACATAATTTTTGTTTTTTGAAGTTTAGTATTTTTTATATCAAAATTTCGCTTTTTCGTACTTTTTTCCCAATTTGTAAAATACTTTTACAAAAATGAAAATACGTATTTTCTTTGAGTGTATAAATAAATGAATCGATATTGTTTATTGAATATAAATAATTTAATTCGTTTTGTTAAAAAAATATAAATAGTTATGTAAATTAAATTTATAAATAAATTTAATCCACTAAATATTGAATACAATACAATTACAAAATAAATAATAAATAGTTTAAGTAAATAAATGAACAAAAAAATTAATTTATCTTGTTTTGAATTTAAAATTTATTGCAATACTATTGGATCGTGTATTAAAATATAATTTATAAACTTCAAAACTTTCTATTTTTTAATAAATTTAATTAAAAAGAATGAAAATTAATTTTAATTAATTTTAATTTATAGTTTATATTTTTATATTTTATTTCTAGTTTATATCAAGTTCCAAAATTTTACAAATTTTCAATTTAATTTAAAATTTGTATTTTATATTTTATGCAAATTGCAACTATTTTGAGAATTTTTATAATATTAAAAAAATATTTCTTCCATTTTAAATAAATAGTTATCAATAGTTTAACTTTTTTGAAATTGAGTTTTTGTAAATTAAATGTTTAGTATTTTTTATAAGAATAAATAGTAATAATAAAAATTTTAAAAATAAAAATAATAAAAATTAGAAAAAATTAAAATTAAAAAAATAGAAATAATAAAAACTGGAAAAATAGAAATAATAAAAATTAAAAAAATAGAAATAATAAAAATTAGAAAAATAGAAATAATAAAAATGAAAGAAATAGAAGTAGTATGATAATAATTAATAGTTTATCGTTAAATAATTAAGGGGGATTAGGAAAAGTTTATTAATCTCTCCTTCTCTTATTATTTACCGAGTGCTAAATTCGCAAAAAATTAAACGAAATTATTATTATTTATCATTAAATTTCTGGTTATTAATATTTATATTTAATTATTTATTAATATTAAATAGTCATTGTTGTAAAATTATTATTGTTATTAAATTATTTACTATTATTATTATTATTAGTATTATTTTCTTTTTTTCGATTTTGTTAAAAATAACGCACGACAATCGTTTAAAAATAACAATAGCCCCCAAAAATAGCCGTACAGACGGACTAAATTTTTGCTGTTTAGGTTATAAATTTGTATCGGAATTTTAATAGGAGAAAAACGTTTTTGGGTCAAATTGAGAATTTTGAGTAACAAGGCAAATGTCAAAGTATGTTTGGAAACACGCGTCCAGTAGTGATTTATTTTTAATTCAATTATAGCGTGGACAGTGTATGTATATAGAAAGCGAAATAGACACTGCGGCTATATAGTGAGATCAGAGTCTGAATATAACTGGCTACTGTACATTTAGAATACGGATGTTTGCAGCTGACAAGCATCGAAACAGGAACTGTTCTCATTTTTCTTTGACATGTTGATTAAAAGGAGAACATAAAAAAAATGTTATTAAAATAATTTTTTTAATTTTCAATTATCGAATTTTATTAATTATTATGTGTATAGAAATTTTTATGTATAGAATGGGAGAGATTTTTTTTTTTTTTTTTTGATACTTACTTGCACATATCGTGGAGCTTTAGCATTATGTCTAAAAGCTCTTTTGTATTTCTGGCAGCGGCTGCCTTGTCCAATTGTTTTATCACTGCTGGCCACCATGGCAGGTCACAAGGCAGCATTACCAATGCCATGTTAATTAGGCCAGATCTGTGAATAAAAGAAATTATTAGCAATTTCTTTATTTATCGATCAATTTAAGGAAAATTTGATATTATAATGTTAATTAGTGATTTTTAATTAATTTAATAGTGTTCCAGTCGAAGTTATCACACTTTTAGTGAGAAGCAATCATTACTCAAAATTTTAATTTACCATTTTTTTTTACTTTTTTATTAAATTGCTAATTAACAATTTTTGTTATTGCTAATTGAATTATTAATTAACAATTATTTTCTATTTCTAATTCAATTATTAATTAACAATTTTTTTAGTTTTAATTCAATTACTAATTAACAATTTTTTTTAGATTTAAGGGCATTTGAACCATGATGACGTCACAATTAGTCCAAAGCATGTATTTTATAAATGTGACGTCATAATGGTTCAAATGCCCTTAATTCAATTATTAATTAAATTTTTTTTTAGTTCTAATTGAATTATTAAATATTAATTAACATTTTTTTTTATTTCTACTTGTATTATTAATTAACAATCATTTTTTATTTCTAATTCAATTATTAATTAACAATTTTTTTAGTTCTAATTGAATAATTTATTAACAATTATTTTTTATTTTTAATTGAATTATTAATAAACAATTATTTTTTATTTTAGAATTGAATTGGTAATCAACAATTTTTTTATGTTTCTAATTGAATTAGTAATTCAATGATTTTGATAATTAACGATTTGAATAAAATAGTATTTAAAGTTTTATCCAAAAATAATTTAAAAAAAAATTTATTTACAATTCGATTGACATTTTTCACTTAATTTTAACAAATTATAATTTAAAAGCTTACTTATTTAAAATTTTAACAAATTTTTTTTTGAAATTTCAAATCAAGAATACATCAAAATTTTTTATTTATAATTGAATTTTTTTAAATTTTACTAGAAATTAAAATTAAAATTTTTTAAAAATTATTATTCTTGAATTGTATATTAAATATATTCAAAAATTATTTTAATTAAAAAATATATCT
Organism: Leptopilina myrica (nomen nudum); assembly: GCA_032872475.1. Classification (NCBI taxonomy): domain Eukaryota; kingdom Metazoa; phylum Arthropoda; class Insecta; order Hymenoptera; family Figitidae; genus Leptopilina; species Leptopilina myrica (nomen nudum). The sequence continues at coordinate 41,007,960 of CM065460.1, read as the reverse complement.
CAAAAAAATTATTTGGAATTTCAAACAATTATAATTACTTAGAAATTTTTTTATTTCTAATTAAATAGTTATTTATAAATTTTTACAAATTATTATTTGACTATTTTATAAATTATTAGGTAAATTAAATTTTTTTTTTAAATAAAAGAATTAAAAATTTTTAAAAGTTAATTTTTTTTTAAATAAACAAATTTTGAATTTTCAAATTTTAATTATAATTTAAACAAATTATTATTTAAATTTAAATCAATTATTTGTTAAAAATTTATTTATTAAAATTTTAATAGTTATTATTATTAAAACTTTATTTTTTAAAATTTTGACAAATTATTAGTTGTTTATTTAACAAATTTTGAGAATTTCAACACAATTTTGTGTTTTGTTTAAATTGGTGAAAATATTTCTTGAAATTCTCATTTTAAAAAATTTTTAATAATTTTTATTTGAATATTTAACAAATTAATAGGTATTTGAAAATTTCAACTTATTATTTAAAAAAATATTCTAACAGTTATTTAGTATATTTATTTATTTTAAAATTATAACAAATTATTGTTTGGATTTTCAACCAATTTTTTTTTGTAATGTTATTTAAAGTTTTAATAAATTTTTGTTTGCAATTTTGACAAATTATTATTTAATGTTTCAAGCAATTATTAATAAAAAATTCCAAATTTTTTGTATGTTGAAATTATTTATATAAAAATTCTGAAAATTAATGTTTGTTTGTTTTTTTGTTTAGTTAAAATGTTACTTGAAATTTCAATTACTTCGAAATTTACTATATTAACAAATTATTATTTAAAATTTCAATTAACAATTTTTCTTCTTTGTAATATTTAAATTAGTATTAAAAAAAAGTTTTTTCTTTAAACTTAAATTCTTATTTAAAGTTTTAACAATTTATTATTCGAAAATTTAACAAATTATTTAAAATTTCAACCAATTTTTAAGGAATTATTTTTTCTTATTTATAATTGAAATTGTATTTAAAATTGTTACAAATTATTATTTGGAATTTCAAATATTAAAATTTAAGGGTGTTTGAACTATTATTACGTCACAATTTGTTAAAAGCATTTGTTTCAAAACCGCGACGTCATAATTGTTCAAATTCACTTAAACAAAATTTTAACAGTAATTTAATAGTCATTTAGAAGTTGTAACAAATTATTATTTGAAATTATTAAAAATAATTTTATTTCTACTTGAGTTCAAGTAGAAATTAATAATTAATTAATTTATAAAATTATTATTAATTAATTTATATAGTTAACAATTGTTAATTATATAAAAGATTTGTAACAAACTACTATTTGCAATTTCATTGAATTGACATTAAAATTTTTTTTTATAATTAAATTGTTTACGATTTTAACAAAAATTTTAGAAAATTGTAACTTTAAAAATTTTAAATTGTAATTTTATATTTTAATTATTGTTCTAAATGCTTTTTCTTGACAATTGAAGCCAAGGAAATTTAAAAGTAGTTGAAATTTCAAGAAAAGTGGAAAAGGATTTTTCGGAAAATGAATTTTGAAGCAAAAAGGTATTAATTTTAGTGTAAAAAAAATTATTTATTGTTCGAATAAAATGTACAATTGTTTTCAATTTTTTTTAATACGAAACTTAACATAAATATTTTTGTAAAAAAATACACTTTAATTAAATATACACACTTATATATATATACAATACAAAAGCAGAAGAAACGAATCAATTGATGTGTAAAAATTTAGACATACTAGAGATATTTGTGCTTTTTCGATAAGTAAAAATTTTGAATTTCTGAAAAAAATTCAAGATTACAGATATTTATTCTTCCGTCTTTTGTTCCTGTGCTTTTTTGATAAGTTCCTGTTTTGCCTTTATATACTCAACAACATCAGAACGATAGTAAAAATCATTAACATCCAGTGAATTAATATCGGCACCATTATCCGTCAACAATTCAATTGTCGTCTTGGGATCATATCTCCACGAATAGGAATAATTGTAAATAGTATCACTCACATATTGCAAAGCTGTTTTACCATTCTTATCCTTAGCATGAATATCAACACCGTGCTTTAGGAGAAATTCCATTAACTTCATGTCAGCGTATTTAGTCGCATAGTGCAAAAGAGAACTACCATCTTTGTACTTTTCATTAATATCAGCTCCACGTTGCAGCAAAAATTCAGCAATCTCAAAATTATCCGTTTCACACGCATAATGAATCAGTGTACAACCCATTTTATTTTTGTACTTAATCTGATCTTCGCATTGATCCAGAAGAAGTTGAACCAAGTTTGAATGATTGAAGATAACGGCGCTTTGTAGAATGCTCCTACCATTCTGATCCTTGCAATGTACGTTGGCTCCTTTTTCAATCAAAAGCTCCACTGTCTCTTGGTTACCGTTTTCAGCTGCACAATGCAATACGGATCGACCCTCGTCGTCTTTTGCATTAACAACCGCGCCCTTTCGTAGCAAAAAATTCACCATTTCAAAGTCACCCCTATTCGCCGCTATATGCAAAATCGTTCGATCATTTTCGTCTCCAACCAAAACATTTGCACCCTCCTCTACTAAAAATTTAACCATGTGAATGTTTGTAAACTCAGCCGCCTTGTGTAATGTCGTTCTGCCCCGTTTGTCCGCAGAATTCACCTTCGCTCCAAGCTTGACCAAAAATTCAACCATCTCCAATTTTCCCGACTCCGTAGCATTATGCAAAATCGAATAGCACTCTCTATTTTTAGCATTAACATTCGCCCCTTGTTCAGTCAGGAGTCGTACCATCTCGAAATTACCATTTCTCGCCGCTGTGTGCAAAAGCGTTGTCTCGAAATTGTCCCTGTAATGTGCAACTTCGTCTTTATTCATATCATTCAGTAGAAACTTGACAATTCCCAAATGATTCGCAGTGACAGCTTTGTGCAGAACGGATCTACCACCTTTGTCCCTAGCACGCACATTCGCGCCATTGGCAGCTAAAAATTTCACCATTTCCAAATTACCGGAGCCGGCAGCAGAGTGTAATACACTCGTGACATACTTGTCCCTCTCGTTTACCTTGGCTCTGTGCTTCACTAAGTACTTAACAATTCTCAAATCGCCCCGTTCTACCGCGTAGTGCAGTGCAGATTTCCCATCCTTATCCTTAACATTCACCACAGCATTATTCTGTACCAAAAAGTCTACTAGTCTCCAATCGCCAAATTTACAAGCACAATGCAAAATTGTCACACCATTTCCATTCTTATCATTCACATTGGCGCCGTTCTGCACCAAATAGTCGACGATTTTGTAAGTACCATACTCGACTGCATAGTGCAACACGGACCTTTCCCCCGTGTCCTTAGCATTACACTTAGCATCGTGTTGGATCAAAAATTCCACAATTTGATAATTTGCCTTCATTACCGCACAATGTAGGACTGATTTTCCATTATTGTCCTTAGCGTTCAGATTGGCACCACCGTTCTTGACGAGAAATGCAAAGGTTTGCAAATCGCCACCTAGAGCTACAGTGTGCAAGAGAGTTTTTTGAGAATAGTCCTTATGGTTGGTTATCAAGTCGAGGTTTATACCGAGCTTTAGCAGGAAGTCGACTAGTTCTATTTTAGCCGTTTCGAATCCTATGGTCCACATTGGTATTTTGTAGTTGTCCTCAATGTTAATGTCCGCGCCTTTCTTCAGCAAAAATTCCACCATTCGCAAATTGCCCGACTCGAACGCGTAATACAGAGTTGATCTACCGTAACAGTTACGAGCATTGACGTCAAAGTTTTTCCTTAGTAAAAATTCGATCATTGTGAAATTTGACATTTCCACCGAGTGCTCTAGTAGGGATTTGGAATATTTGTCCTTGGCGTGAATATCAGCTCCGTGCTCTATTAGAAGTCGTACCATCTTCAAATTGTCCACTTCTGATGCTGATTCAACTTCAGATTCCGATTTTGATGCAGATTCAGATACAGGTCCATAGTCAGATACAGTTTTAGATTCAGATTCAGATTTAGCTACAGATACAGATTTAGGTACAGATCCAGATTCAGTTTTAGATACAGATTCAGATACATATTTAGGTACAGAAGCAGATTCAGCTACAGATATAGTTTTAGATACAGATTCAGATACAGATTTAGGTATAGATCCAAATTCAGATATAGTTTTAGATACAGATTCAGATACAGATTTAGCTGTAGATTCAGATACGGATTTAGACACAGCTTCAGATTCAGCTTTAGGTTCAGATACCGATTTATATTCAGATACAGATTCAAACTCAGACTGGAAAAAATTCGAATCGACTGCCGTTTGCAAAATTTTGCGACCTAATGCATCTTCCCAATTGACATCTGCTCCTTCTTGTAGTAAAAATTTGACGACTTGTAAATTTGCCATCGCAACTGCAGTGTGGAGGACTGTTGCATCAATTGTGGCCCCTAGGCGGACTAAGAGTTGTACAGTGTCGAAATTAGCGGATGCTACTGCAGTACACAGAAGAGATGATCCATAGTCGTCCGTAGAATTAAGATCCATTTGGTCGAAGTTGTCTAACACGAAATTTACGATTCCCGAATTGTTCTCCTCGATTGCTCTGAATAGAATGGTTGGATGATGGAGTTCTTTCTCGAAACAGACATCTTTGGGTCGTTCCTTCAAGAAATAGGTGTTTAGGAATTTTCTCACTACTCTAAAATCCGGGTCCACTAGTACTTGGCTTGTAAAGAATTTCCTCTTCTCGGTATTTGGGAAGTTGGAACCATTTTCTCTGTTCCATTTTCGTGTCCAGTTGATGAAGATTTTGGATGAGAAGTAATCTCTAAAAAGTGGATGGGTAAAGTTTGTTGATGATGGAGTAAAGTTGTCTAATGATGGAGTAAAGTCGTCTGACGATGGAGTTAAGTTACCTCCGTCAGTAAAGTTAATCGACTGAGTAGAGTTTACTTGATACCGAACAGTTCCAACAGAAGAAACAATCTCTTTCAATTCCTCCAGTTCCGTTTTGACTGATTTGAATAGTAAAAATTTCGCCAAATCTTTGTGGTACTTGTCGAAAATGACCCTGTCTTGCTTCCTTCTCGCAACATTCCCTTCCGAATTCATCAGAAAGTAAATTTCATAACTTCTTTCAATGAACTTTTCGACTACTTCCCAAAGATCATTGCCTAGATAACCGAAATCCGGAAGCTTTTCTCTATCCCGAAGCCATGTTTGGAAATGTTTGGCAGAACCATCTAGGATTAAATTTATCAGCGAGGGATTGCCAAAATCGGAACAATTGAACACTTTTTGCATTTTAGCCAAAAGGGATTGTACGAATGTTGAACCTTTTCTTTTAAGGTCGTCATGATTTTTGGTATTTGGTAGCAAATCATCGTCTGTTGTACTTGATAGCAAAGTGAAATTATTTAAATAATTTCCTATGAATTCGGTTGTTGTTGGAACATCGAAAGGTTCGAGTTTGACAGCAAATGTCGATAGGGAACCTTCTAAAATTTGCAGACAATTGGAACGAGTCGTTAGCAATAGTTTGACAGGTGTTTTTTCTTTTAGGAACTTCAACAAGGAGATAATTTTGCCTCTGTTGTTTTCGTCTAGATTATCAAATCCGTCAAAAGCGAGAAGTGGTGGTCTTTTGAATTTTTCGTCACGTAGGGCTAAATTCAGCAAGTTTTTGGTTATAGGGGCCTTTTGAGTTTGTTGTAAATCTAACAAGAAGTCTGCTAATTTTTCTGTGTTGACATGATTGTTGTCATCGTTAGCATCATCATCGGTAGCATCACTGTCAATAGTATCACTTCCTAATGAGAGGGATGATAGTGATAGTGCCATTAGAAGACTACCAAACGCATCGTCATCATTAGCATCATTATCCTTAGGATCATTACCTTTAGGATCAGTAACATGAGCATCATTATTTTTAGGATCATTAACATTAGCATCATTACTTTTAGGATCATTACTTTTAGCATCATTACCTTTAGGATCATTTAGGTTAGCATCATTATCATTAGCATCGTTATCGCTAGCATCATTATCATCATACCAAAAATTAATATGCCCCATCGCTTCCATTTCGAGATCTATTCTAAAAACCCAATGGCTTTCTTCTGACTCAAACTTTTCCAATAATTTAATCAAACTTGTACTTTTCCCAACACCCGGACCACCGCCAATAATAACGCATTTTTGATTCCTAACCTTTTCCCACAATTCTCGATCGTCTAGTAGTAAAGATTTATCAATTTTGTACTTTTCACTTCGATGTTTACTTAATTCCTCCAAGGAGCCGTGAGTTTTGAGCAAAACAATCTGACCTCGTCTAAATTCCAGTAAATGAACGGATTCCTTTGGATTCTCGTCGACTATTAATTGAAAAGTGTCTCTAAGAATACACTCCAAAGAATTTTCTTTTGATGTTGTTACAAATTGAATTCGACGACGTTCGCAATTAAGATCGAATTCAAATTTTTTTCGTTCATTGGAAAATTGTAACCAACTTGTTAGCTGCTTTCTCGTGATATTGATGAAAATAAATGTTTCCAATAATATTGGACTTGATAGGAGTTGTTCTATATTCCTGTCGATAACAACTTGATCATTGAATCTCTTTGCCTCGAGATAGAAATCTGGTTTGTAGATTTTTGTTAATTTGAATTTTGATTCGTGTAATTTTAGCCAGTAGATTCTTTTGTCGAAATTTTGTTCACATATTTTTCGGAATTGTTTCAATTCGAAGTGATTGTCGAATATTTGTAGTTTTGTGTTAATAATTCTTGTGATGATCTCTTCGAAATCTGTTATTTGAGTTTTGATGCTTTTGTCAATGAAATTCTCATTTAGATGTTTAAGTAGGGTTTCCTTTTTATCGCTTCCTGGTATTCCGCTAATGATGTAAATATTCTGATCATCGTGTTGTAATGTTTTAATGAACGCTTTTATGTTGATTTCTTCAAATAATGTACAATATGCTCCGTCTAAAACTCTCGTTGTTGAGTGTTTGGTTCCAATTTTTATTTCTTGATTCATTTTTAGTTCCACTAATGATTCTGCATCAATAATTTGATTTAGCTGCTCACTTGAAATTAATTTATTTAAACTGATTTTTTTGTCTTGGAATATTATTTCACGTTCCAAAAGCATATTTTGTGCTTCTTCTGATAAATCCTCAAAATTCTCCATTGCAGAAATTTCCTAAAAAGTAAAGGAAATAAAGTTTGGTTAATTTTTTCTTTTAATGTGGACTATTAATTAATTATTAATTTATTCTTAATTTGTTTTTGCCTAAATTATTATTAATTAATTCATAATTTGTTTTTGCCTAAATTATTATTAATTCATAATTTGTTTTTTTCTAAATTATTATTAAATAATTCATAATTTGTTTTTGCCTAAATTGTTATTAATTAATGTGTAATTTGTTTTTGCCTAATTATTGATTATTAATTTATAGTTTATTTAGATGTATTCATAACTAATTAATTATGAAATATTTATTTACTATTTGCTGCTAATTATTAATTAATTTTGTGGATATTTCGTTAAATATTGTAATCAGTTTTTTTAAAGATACTTACAAGTAAATATTTTTCTTTAGACTTTCTTAAAATGTTGATTTTCGTTGATGAAAAAATAAAGAGTGACGATTACTGATTTCGTTCTGAAAAAAGTAAATTTGAATAAAATAAATAATTATTATTTAGAATTATTAATGACATACATAAATAATTAGTTATTGTCTAATATTATGTCACGCGGTGAGGCAAAATAAATCCAAAAAACCGAAGAAAAATCTGGTTTATTTTAAAAGACCTAAACAGATTTTTTTCTTTTCAATTTTATACACTGAAAAGAAAATTTATTTGATTCAATATTTATTTGATAATAGTCAAATAATCGGTTATTTGAATCAAATAAATCTTTTTTTCAGTGTAATGTTTTAATTTTATCAGTGAATAAATATCTGTAAAAATAGTTTTTATGATAAAACTCATGAGTTTAACTTTGTTGAGCCTCACCATGTACGTTATATTTTGTTAAATAATCGTGTAAAATGAAAAAAAGATCGATAAAAAAATTCAAGGCTAATTTTAGTCACCGTCAGTATTGATTATTATTATTTTTATTATTTTTCGTATTATTGTACAACAAAATAAATAATGAAATAATTACATTTTGTCAATTATTGCCTAATGTAGTGTCATATTTTGTTATTTATCTTTTAAAATAAAAAAGCGAACCTTTTTAGAAAAAAAAAATTAGGGGACAAATTTTCATTTGTAGAATTGTTAATTATTAATTATTATTATTAATATTATTAATTATTATTATAATAGGCAATTAGTAAAGTAACTACAAATAATTAATTAATTGTTAAATTGAACGAACATACCTTGTGAAGTTCGATTTAAATTGTATGTGCGCCTCCTCCGAAAAGATCAACTCGTAGTCCCCGGATCTCGTGCCAAAATTATCACATTTTTAAAGCAAAAAAAAAAAAATTTGCAATTTCGCGCTTATTTAGCTCTTCACTTATTTTTAGGTCTTCATTTGTTGTTTTATTTTCATTTATTTCATTTATTTTAAAGTGATGCCGTAATTGTTAAGTAGGGAAGATAACTAATGTAATTGGTTTTAGATAATTGGGCTTTGGGTGGGTTTGATCTTTTCGGAGGAGGCGCACATACAATTTAAATCGAACTTCACAAGGTATGTTCGTTCAATTTAACAATTGTATTTAGCGCCTCCTCCTCAAGATCAACTCGTAGATGTTGAAAGTTAATTACGGCATGGTAAATAACAGATAAATTATTATTTGATGTTATAAGTTCTTTATTTCGGTTAATTTGTAATATAACGTTATTCGATATAATTAATCTCGTGAAAATTAAACATCAATTGGAAAAAATAAAATAATAATAATTAATTTAATTAGAACAATTTTTTGTATTATAGTTAACAAAACATTTATCCTTGAAGGATACTTAATGCGAATTGGTTAGCGTCGGTAACAATTTGCTTGTCATAAAATTTCGCAAATGATTCAGAGTCTTTAGTCCAACCAGCCGTTTTAACGTATTAATGCTATATCGATTCCAGATCTTTTAGCGGGCAGAAGTAGACGCGTGACGTGTACTATGTGAGTGAACACTTCTGTATCGATTCCGCTATCATTTAGGGTGTCTTTAACCCAATGACTTAATGTCTGGCAGGTAACAGGTATAAACGGGTTACGAAATGACAAAAACAATTCTTGATTTGAATTTCTAATTTTTTCTGTTTTTTGTAGGTAAAATTTTAAGGCTGATGATTCACTAACTTTTGTTTCTTTGTAAATTGGAAGGATTAACAAGGGTTGTGATCTATTTCTCCTAGACGTTTTTATACGGTTAGGGATCTTTATTACAATAGACTTATCCTTTAATATATAATATTTTCGAGTTTAATTAGAGAAAAGGTTTTGCATTCGGTGTCGGTTACGAGGGCCAAAAGGGTTATTAGTTTTTTCGATATTTTGCTCTAAAGTTAGTTCTTCGTTAGTGGTTTTGATCTGAAATAGTCAAGGACCGATTTTGGATCCCAGGTGTGATCATATTTCGGTCTCGAAGGTCTTAAACCATAAACGCCTTTAAAAAATCGTTTTAGCCTTGATTCTTGGGAAAATATTTTGATTTCATAATTAGAGATATAGCCGACCTAGTTGCATTAATTGAACTATGAGACAAACCATTGTTAAACTCGTTCGTAAGGAAAGATAAAATTTGAGTGGACTGTGGGTTCATATTGATCAATTGAATTTTTATCACAGAACTTCCACCATTTTTTTCAAGGAGCATTCGTAACTTTTAAGTGAAGACTTACTAAGAGAGCCAATAACGATATCTATCGATTCTTCAGGTGTTTCTTGTCTTGTTGAAGGCTTCCCTGATAATACTGTCCGGATACCAGGGAAAGATTTCTCCATAGAGGATGATGGCTCCTATCACAAGAAATCAAAAAGATTTATATCTGGTTTAAAATAGATAGGTTTTTTAATTAACATTGAATGAAATAATGGGTACCCTGGTTGTCCTGGCCAATCAGGTACAACCATGATACCTTCTGCTTGTTCTCTTTTAATTTTTCGGAGAGTTTTCAGAATAATGCTGAATGGCGGAAAAGCGTAAAATAGGAATTTGCTCCAATCTAATGTGAAGGCATCGATCGCCTCAGATCCAGGATCTTTACACCAGGAAACGTATCGAGCACATTTTTTATTCGTTCGACTAGCAAATATATCAATATCGGGTTCACAAAAAGTTTGAATTGATTTTAGAAAAGGCGGAATCACATATTTCAAACTCCGTTTCGGGCTCCAATTTTCGTGATTCTCTATCAGCTAAAAAATTTTCTTTCGAGCTGATGTATGAAGCGAAGATCCAAATTTTGCGCTTTTCGCACCATTGCCAAATTTCTTTTGAAATTTTGTTTAACTCTTTAAATTTGATGCCACCCATTCTATTAATATAGGAGATAGCCGTTGTATTATCGATTCTTAAGAGAATTTCACAATCATGGTAATCACTTGCAAAACATTTTAGTCCAAAAAAAGCTGCCTGCAATTCTAAGACGTTTATTGCTTTTTCTCTTTCATTTTTTAACCAAAAAACCGTTAGCCTTTTTATTGTTACATACAGCTCCCCATCCAGATAATGATGCATCTGAGAAAATTTCCAAAGAAAAATTGAAACCCTTCTTATAGAATTAACCCCCAAATTTAATATGAGACTGCCACCATTGAATGTCTGATGTATTTGGATAAAATGTAACGATTGCATTCGTAATTTCCGGCATTAACCTTTAAAGCAATAAATTTTTGTCTTTCGAAATTTTTTGTATAGAGCCAGCTATATTTAATAGCAGGGCAGCAAGCTACAATGGACCCAATAAATTTAGCAATATCTCGAATTTTACATTTCTTAGCTTTGTTAAAAGATTTTAATTGTTTATCGATGTTTAACCGCTTTTTCTTAGGTAGTTCTATAGTCATTAAATTTGAATTAAATATGTATCCTAAGTAGGTACATTTATTATCAGGGATAGTTTGACTTTTTTCTAAATTTAACAAAAAAACCTAATTGTTTTAAACTAATTTTAGTAATTTCCAAATTTTCGAATGCAGTTTTCATAGGTATCTCCGAATAACAGAAAGTCATCCAAGTAGATAACTGAAACGAAAACCTTGTTTTCTTAAATTGGAGATAACAGGTTTCATAATTTTCGTAAAGACATGAGGAGCTGTACATAAACCAAAAGGCAAACATTGTAAATTCGTACAACTGATTGTTGAAATTCAAATCTTTAAGTATTTCCTATGAGACTTATGTACCGAAACTAGATTAAAGGCGTCCTGTAAATCTAAAGTTGCCATAAAACAGTCAGGATCTATTAGGCCAATGGCCGTTCTATAGTCCTCAAGTTTAAAGTGGGTTGTCTGGATGAATTTATTTAACTTTTTGAGATTGAGAATAAATCTATAAGTTCCGTCTGATTTTAAATTCAAAAAAATAACTTGATATAAATTGATCTTTGGTAGGTGTACATTTTTCTATTATTTCTTTATGTGAAAGTTTAGAAATCGACTCAATTAAGGTTTTTGTCATCAATTTCAGAAAATTGGTAATTTTATATTAATATTTGATTGTTGTGGAGTTGTTGAAAAAGGAATTTTATAACCCTTGATCCAGGAAATAATGACGGAGTCGGAGGTTAGAGCCTCCCATTGTTTAGAAAAGAATCTTAATCTACCAGCAACTTTACTTACAGGTACATCTTCTATTTCCTCTGATGGTCCCTCTTGTAAGAAGTCTTGTTTCTGCGGATATCGAGTTTTGTACGATCTTGGGGGAGCTGCAGACGTTCGTCTCGGCCCGTTTCTGCACTGCAGGATAATTTTTCTGCTGAGCTCGTTGTGGATACGGGCCTTTCGAGTTTTTTTTGGAGCTGCATACTTAGACTTCGGCTTAAGGATTTTTGAAGATGACTCCACTTTGGCTGACTTTAGACATTCTACTGTTTTTCCAAATAGGAACTCGTCGACAGTTGTGGATTTTAATGCTTCTTTTAAGCCATCATCAATGTTAGATAATATCAGATTTTTCTAATCTGCGTTTCATTGTATTGTAGGTCCAGAAGTAAACGAGTTGCATCACTTAATATTTCGATTAAGGGATGACATCAGCATTCGATAAGGAATCTTTATCGATAAGGAATAAAATAGCTTTTGACAAAGCCGAAATGCAGGTTGTAATTTTTCTGCTGTTTTTCAATAATTCGGCCATCTCGTAGTAGAGGTGCTTGTTTGTCCTTGAAGCTTATTTTGACTTCCTCGTTTAATTTGGGTGGATCAATTTCGACGCAATTGATTGGAAGTGAGTATTTCGAGTTGACCGTTTCAACGTCCTCTTTGGGTAATCCAAATTTCACGATATCATACCAGCGATCGACGAAGTCTTGGTGGATAGCTGGTGCGAAGGTTCTGGTCGCTCTACGATTGCCGATGACTTTAATAACATTATCCTGTAGCGTACTTATTGGAGATTCCTTATTTTCCGCTTTTTTATTAGAGCTTCCGGGTTCAGGCGATTTTTCGACACGAGAACGTTCGAGGTCAGAATTTCTCTGGGAATCGGAATCATTCTTGATTGAAGGCGACGAATCATACCGTTTTTGGTAATCTGTCAAAAAATATAAATAGTCAATATTTTCATTTATGATATAGCTTGAATAGGATTATTCACAACTTTGAATATTGTTTAATCTTTTATAAAAAGAAGTCTTAAATGGGTTAGAGCCCAGAAAAAAGACCAATATTCATTACTCTTATAAGAGTAAAATTCATGGGTTAGAGCCCTAGAATTATTAACAGCAATAGCTGTTCTTCACATATGTAGGTTAGAGCCTTATGTGGTATATAAGATTATTAAAAATAATCATAACAGATTAGGGTCTGTCAGATTTTTTATATTAAAGATGTCGGAAAATGTACCTCGACTTTGGCTCCGCGATGGATTTGGTGAAGATGATGATGAATCCGTTGAATCAGTTGAGTATCTTCTTTTTCTGTACTGATTGCGACGCACTTTTTTCTTTAATTTTTTATACTTCTTCAGAAGTTTCTTCGAATATTCTTCATCACTAGAATAATACTTTCTTTTTCCCATGATTAATTTTCGATGTGATTAGTTTGACACAAAGAGAAGGAATGAAATAAATGAAAATAAAACAACAAATGAAGGCCTAAAAATAAGTGAAGAGCTAAATAAGCGCGAAATTGCAAATTTTTTTTTTTTGCTTTAAAAATGTGATAATTTTGGCACGAGATCCGGGGACTACGAGTTGATCTTGAGGAGGAGGCGCTAAATACAATTAATTATTGCCTACTTTACTTTTGAACTTTGTTCTTTATCTTTGAAAAAAAAGAGTTTCGTTTTAGAAAAAAAACAATGAAAAAAATTTTAATTAGTAGGTATAATTAGTAATAATTAATAATTAATTGTTATTATAAATATTATTTATTGTTACTATTACTAATTATTATTATAAAAGATAAAGAATAAAATAATTAATGTAGTTAATAATTTATTGCATAATTTAGTGTCACATTTTCTCATTTATTTTTTACAATTAAAAAAGCGAATCGTTTTAGAAAAAAACTATGTGACAGATTTTAATTACTACAATTATTAATTATTATTATTATTATTTTTCATTATCATTACTAATTATTATAATACATAAGTAATAAAATAACTACATATGTAATTAATTAATTATTGCGTAATTTAGTGTCACATTTTATTTATCTTTTAAAATAAAGAAAGCGAATAGTTTTAGAAAAAAATAAAGAACAAATTTTAATTATTATTTCAATTATTATGATGAATTATTATTAATTATTTTTGTTACTAATTTTCATTATAATAATATATAAACATTCAAAGAATTATAAACAATAATAAATTTAATTGGCTAATTTAGTGTAATATTTAGTTTTTAAATTTTTCCAAATTCGAAAGAAAACGAATAGTTGTAAAAAAATAGCAAAGAAGACAATTCTTAATTATTCTAATTTTCCCTATTTTATTACCATTTAATATTATTATTATTATTATTTTTCTACTATTTTTAATCTGTTAAAAAAATACTTACCGGCTTTACGAGTTGAAACTTTATTTTTAGGTTATGTTCGTTGTATTTTTTTACTGTTATTTTAAAAGGCAAGATGTATATTCAGAAAAATTAATTTATTTTCTACTTTACGTTCCGATAAAATGAATTTTGTCACTTGCCGAGGCAGAGAATCAGAAATGAACTGTCAATTCGCTGGCTTTTGTGTACGTAGCACTGTAGGACTGAACTGTATGTCTGTAACGGCTCACTAAGACTATATATTGCGAGCGATGAAACAACATTATGAAATAAAGCGAAATGAACGAATTTGTTGAGCGTCTCTTTTAATCATGCGCATTTGTGTGGTTTTACATCGAACGCCTGTGGATTAGCAACCTGTTAACCTGCGGGCCTTTTTTTCTAAATGTTGCTCACTGTCAGGGGTAAAAAATTTTCAAGAAAAAAATTGTGTGACCAAAATTGACATTTACTACTAAAAAAAAAAAAATTTTAGAACTACTTTCAAGTAGTAGAAAATGATTGAAACTACTAGTAGATATTATTTTTACATCTTGCGAGTTGTTTAAAACATTTTTCCCACTTACAAATAGATTTTACTGTTTTCTACTGCTTACAAGTATTTTACTACTATTTACTAGTATTTTTAAACCATTTGTATTACTTAAAAGTATTTTTAACCAATTTGTACTACTTACAAGTATTTTTAACAAATTTTTACTACTTACTGACAATTTTAACCATTTTGTACTACTTACAACTAGTTTTAATTATTATTTAATTATTTAATTTAATTAGTAAAATATTTATGATTTTTTAGCAGTGAAAATGGGTTGAAATGACTTGTCAATAAAAAAAATGTTATTAAAACTACTTGTTAGTAGTTAAAACTATTTGTGAAACAACTTGCAAGTAGTAAATAATATTAGCAAAACTGCTTGTAGTAAAAAATACTAGGAAAACTACTTTTAAGTTGTAAAAAGAAATAAATAATAAAAAAGTAGTAAGAAATAGTAAGTCTGCTAATTATTAGTATTAGTTAAAATTTTTATGACCTTTTAGCGGTAAAGAAGTTTTAAAAGTACTTGTAAACAGAAAATTGTTCGAAACTACTTGTAAGTAGTTAAGAAAATTTGTAAAAAACTACTTGTAAGTGGTTAAGAATATTTATAAAACTACTTATCAGTACCTCTGCTAATTAGTAGTAAAAATTAGTCAAACATTTATGACTTTTTAGCTTTATAAAATGTTTCAAATTACTTATAAATAAAAAACAGTGATTGAAACTACTTTTGAGTAGTTGAAAATATTTGTAAATCGAATTGGAAGTAGAATTTTTTTTAGTAAAACTATTCGAAAGTAGAATTTTTTTTTAGTAAAACTACTTTGAAATAATACAATTTCTAGAAAGACTACTTGTAAGTAGTTAAACTACTTACAAGTAGTTTTTTTACTTAAAATTAGTTTTTTACTTACAAGTAGTTTTATCACTTACAAGTAGTTTATTTACTTACAAGTAGTTTTTTACTTACAAGTAGTTTTATCACTTACAAGTAGTTTATTTACTTACAAGTAGTTTTTTTACTACTTAAATGTAGCTAAGTAGTAAAAGTGTCTAATTCTGCTTTTTAGTAGTAAAATTTTTTAGAAACACTACTTCTCAGCAGTTAAAAATATTATC
Organism: Leptopilina myrica (nomen nudum); assembly: GCA_032872475.1. Taxonomy (NCBI): domain Eukaryota; kingdom Metazoa; phylum Arthropoda; class Insecta; order Hymenoptera; family Figitidae; genus Leptopilina; species Leptopilina myrica (nomen nudum). Next base: position 40,992,116 of record CM065460.1, on the reverse strand, counting down.
AAAAAAAAATTAAAATTACACAAATAAAACTACTTGTAAGTAGTTAAACTATTTACAATATTTAACTATTTACAAGTAATTTTTTTAGAAAATTTTACTATTTAAATTTAAAAGTAATTTTACTAACATTTTTCCTACTTACATGTAGTTTTACAAATATTTTTAACTACTTAAAAGTATCTAAGTAGTAAAAGTATCTAAATCTACTTTTTAGTAGTAAAATTTTTTAGGGAAATTACTTCTCAGCAGTTAAAAATATTACCAAAAAAACACCTATATTTCAAGTATATGATGAAAATATTTTAAATATTCAATAAAATTATATTTATAGTAATTTTTTGAAAGGAATTCATTGGTTAAAAAAAAATTGGTCAGAAAATATTTTGACCCTTTTTGAATTTTTATTTTTTCTAAAAATTAATACATTTTGTAATCCATACATAATTTTATAGAAAATAGGTTTTTGTATCCATAAAAAAATTTCCGAACGAAAAAATTAATATTTACAAAAGTTTTAGAATTTTTTCGAAACAAAATAGTTTTTAAGTTAAGAATTTGAAAGAAACATTATTTTTTTTTCTAACTAATTTCAGAACATAAACTTTTTCAAAACAAACGTTTTGTTGATTTTTGTTTTCATCACTAAAACATTTTTTTTTTTTTTTTGAAAAAGTTTATGTTTTGAATTTTTATCGAATTTTCTTTCTATCACTAAAACATTTTTTTTTTTTGAAAAAGTTTATGTTTTGAATTTTTATCGAATTTTCTTTTTATCACTAAAACATTTTTTTTGTTGAAAAAGTTTATGTTCTGAAATTAGTTAGAAAAAAAATAAATTAGTTTTTGTATAATAAAATTTAATCATGTTTTTTTGCAAATTCTTAACTTGAAAACTATGTTTTTTGTTGAAAAAATTCTAAAACTTTTGTAAATATTAATTTTTTTATAGATACAAAAACATATATTCTAGAAAATTACGTATGAATTTAAAAGACTGTGAATTTTTAGATAAAAATAAATATTCAAAAAGGGTGAAAATATTTTCTAACCATTGAATTCCTCTCAAAAAATTATAATAAAAATAATTTTATTGAATATTTGAAATAATTTCTTTGAAAATTGAAAATATAGGTGTACCGTTTACTTAAAAATTTGTTTCCCAACTTTTTTCCCCAGTTGCATGAAAACAAACAAAACTAAGCAAGAATTTTCTATTTTCTTTTGCAGTATTAAAAAGCAATAGAGAATCTTAGCACAGTTTACACGTATTTATATACTTTTTTTTTTTTTTTTTTTTTCTTGACTGTTATAATTTTAGAGAGTCTCTCTCTCTTTCTCTCTGTTTTTTATATCGCCACATGTTTCGAAAACTTGTGAAATTAACGCCCCACGTGCTTCATAGGTTGAATGTAAATGCCGCATCAACATGACATAATATACTATCAGATATCGTATACAGTGGAGAATTTACGGATTGTGCGTTCCATAATGTATTTAAAGTATATTACGCAGCCGCGAATAGAGAGGCATCTTGTATAATAACCTCTTGTTCACTTCTCTGCCACCGGGCCTGGAGAGGGCTCAGCACGAGTATAATTAGTTTCCCGCTATTCCGGAAGAGACAACCTCAAAAAAAAAAAAAAAAAAAAAAAAAAATACATTTGTTTCTTTTCTGGAACATTTTTTTTTTTTTTTGAAAATTATTTCTACTATTTAGTTTGTTACTAGAACTATTACTACCACTGTTGACTACTATCACTACTATCTTTGATAACATTTATGTAATCTTACCTATTTTAGCAAAATTCTCCGCGCCCTTTTTCTCTCTTCTCTCCTCACTCTTGAAACACTTTTCCAATTTTCACATTTCACAAAATGTTTTTTTCTTTCTTTATTTATTTTATTTTTTATTTATTTTTTTATTTTATATTTTTATTTTATTGTATCCATTATCATCTTCTTAAACACCGTTTATTTTTGCAGCACTTTTTTTTCACCCCCTTTTGGTTGATTTTGAAACTGAAAAAATTTTTTTCATTCTGAGAATGATGGGAACTTTCTTACTTCTTGTCATTTTTTTTTCGATGGTAATTTTTTTTACACGCACGAGTTTATTTATTATACCCCATGGTAGAATCGATCTTTTTGAGTGTGACTTTCAACCCTCGTTTTATTCTTCTTTCTTTGCTTTTCGTTTGCTTTTTTTTGTTTTTATTGACTTGCGAGGGTAATTGGTATTTTTATTTGTAATTGCTTTTTTTGTAGACTTGTTCTGGATTTTTTTTTTTTTTTTTTTTGGTGAAACACTGTGTGAACTGAGGAGGGCAGAGGAATTTTATTGTGAGAGAAATGAAGGGCGAGTGTTTGCGAATGCTCTCATCACGAAATTGTATTTAAAAAGTAGGAGCACTTTTGTGAGGAAGTGCAAGTGGTGGAATACACCGTGCAGTACTAGGTTTTTAGTTCTTGTGTGAACCACCGGCAAACGGAAAGCGCAGTGCAATCTCTATTTATAGAACGGCGCCGGCGCTCTGCCAACCCTTATTTAGAATCTTGACAATGCGCACCGAGAAAATCAGTGACGAGTTAAGTGAAGGGCTTCTTTTTTTTTTTTTTTTTTTTTTCCTTTTGAAAATACTTTATTTCAATGGGTTCATGTAAGATGTGTTTGTTTTTCTTTACTATTTCACTTTTTTCGTTTTTTTCCCTCTTATTTTCTGGTTTTTTGGGTTCTTATTTTTCTTTGTTTCTTATTTCATTTTATGTCAGTTAAAAATTTTAATTTATTCATTTTTATTTATTTATTTTCATTTATTTATTTTCATTTAATTTTTTTAATTTATTTATTTTAAATTGAATTTTAAAATTACATTGAGGGGAAAAGTTGATTTCACATGATTATTTGGCATAAAGATTTATTTGTAATGAATAATTTTATTACACTGAAAGAAAATGTATATTAAATTTTACAATTTAGGGAATTTTACAATTTAGTGAATTTTACAATTTAGGGAATTCTACAATTTAGGGAATAACTGCAACAAACCGAAATTTTGATATAAAAAATAATAAACTTTAAAAAAATTTAGGTGGAATTTAGTAAACTTATATTAAAATTGAACTTAAATTTTTACAGTTTAGGGAAAAAGTTCAACAAACCGAAATTTTTCTATAAAAAATACTAAGGTTTAAAAAAAATTATGTGGAATTTAATAAATTTTATTAAAATTGAACTAAAATTTTACAATTTAGGGAAAAAGTGCAACAAACCGAAATTTTGGTATAAAAAATACTAAACTTTTAGTCAAGTAGTCGAATATTTTAATCAAAACTTTCTTTCGTTTTACGATTTTAAAAGTAAGAAATTAAAATTTATTACTTAATTCGTGACAACTTTTAGATTTTTAAATTAATCCGTTTTCAATTAATAAATAACTGTTAAAATAAAAAGAAAATTTTTTTCAAATAAGCGTCAGAGTAAAAGAAATTGTTATTAAATAAAAGGGTAAAATAAAAACAATTAATTTTTGAAATGACGCTGAAAATCAAAACAATTGTTGAAAAAAATTTAAAATTAAAAACGGTTATTATTACTTGAAATTAAAAAATAATTTAAAACTACTTCTACAACGTTTTCTATTTAAAATTTAAATTTCCATATTTAAAAAATTTTAAATACTTTGAAAATAAATAATTAAAAAATTAAAAAATTAAAATTTTAAAAATAATTTAAAACTACTTCTACAACTTTTTTTATTTAAAATTTAAATTTCCATATTTAAAAAAATTTAAATAATTTAAAAATAAATAATTAAAAAATTAAAATTTTAAAAGTAATTTAAAACTACTTCTACAACTTTTTTTATTTAAAATTTAAATTTCCATATTTTTAAAAATTTAAATAATTTAAAAATAAATAATTAAAAAATTAAAATTTTAAAAGTAATTTAAAACTACTTCTACAACTTTTTTTATTTAAAATTTAAATTTCCATATTTTTAAAAATTTAAATAATTTAAAAATTAAAAAATTAAAAATTAAAGTTTTAAAAATAATTTAAAACCACTTCTACAACTTTTTCTATTTAAAATGTAAATTACCACGTTTTTTTAAATTTGACTCCTAATTGCGTGAAAAAAGTCATAAATTTCCTCTGAACCTACTTAGGAATTAATATTTACATATCATACGAGACTTAATTTAAGATTCAAGTTTTAATAACAGTCTTAATTAGAATGAACTTGATAAAAGTATATTTACGCAGATTTCTGGTATAATATTTGCCATGCATGGAATTTTTCAATTAAAATGAAATATTCATTTTGCTGAGGATAAAGTAGAATATGTTAAAAGAGCTGTGAATTGTCGATAAGGTAGAGAACTTTTCTAGAGAGAGAGTCTAGAATTCGAGTGGAAAAATAAAAATAAATCGATATTTTCCTAGAAAGTTTCAACGGTTCCTGTTCGCTGGCGCTGATGTACCGAATCTATATATTTATAAAATAACCAATGTGTGGTTGAAAATTTTTTTTTGTTACAACCTCACTGCAAAAAGAAGTATCTTAATTTAAGATGTTTTGGTAGTCATTTCTAAGATGTTTTGGTAGACACTTTTCAGTTACTTGAAACATCTTAATTTAAGATGTTAAAAGTATCTTCGTACACATTTTCTGTGGTATTTTTGGGGCAAAAAGTTTTGAGGTTAACTATGGGCTCTTATGGAAAACACTTTATGTATCTTAATTTTTAGTAACTTACACTTATGGCGCATCTTACGATTCTCAAGTAACTTAACGCTAAACATCTTATTGCAACAGAAACATCTTAATTTAAGATACTTTAAAGAACTTACAAAAGTATCTTACTTTTTTAAGATGGAAGAAATATCTTTATTACTACTAAAACGTATAAAGCATCTTAAATATCAGTAAGACGCTTTAGAAAACATCTTATTTTAAGATGTAAGACACCATTTTCCCATCTTACATCTTATTTTAAGATATCAAAAAAGACACCTATTTTTGCAGTGCTTTTGAAGTTAGATATAAAACCATAGGTTAAAAAAAGAATTCGTAAAAAATGGCTGACTATTTTGATTATTTAAATTTCAATTTTAAAGAAAAAAAGGCTTCTTGACTGTTATTACTGAAATTTAAATTTAAAAAAAAGTCTGATTATCGATTTACTTCTACTACTTAAATTACAATTATTAAAAAATGTCCGATTATAATTGACTTCTACTACTTAAATTAAAATTGTTTCGATATTAAATTATTGACTGTTTTATCGACTTTTACTACTTAACTTTAAATTACAATAAAAATATTGACTTTTACTATGTCATTTGCAATAATAAGGAAGAAAAAAGTTCCACTGTGACTGACAGTTACTACTGAAATTTAAATTACAAAAATAAAGAGTCTGACTTTTGATTTACTTCTACTACTTAAATTGCAGTTATAAACAAAAAATGTCTGATTATAATTGACTTTTACTACTTTATTTAAAAATTTATTGATACAAAAATGTCTGATTGTTATGGACCTTTACTACTTAATTTAAAATTCATAGATAAAAAATATCTGATTCTTATTGACATTTACTACTTAAATTTAAATTACAAATGTAAAAAGGTCCTATTCATTAATTTACTTTTACTACCTAAATTTTAATTGTAAAGATAAAATTTCCCAGGTTTTTTCTATTCAAATCCAAGTCACAAAAGTAAAAAATGTCTGATTATAATTGACGTCTACTACTTAAATTATAAATATAAAACATGTCTGATCTAAAAATATGAGGTCAGTACTTTTTTGTTTTTTTTCACAATTTTTTTTTAATGTCTGACTGCAATAGGCATTTACTACATAAATTCTAATTTTAAAGAAGAAACATGTTTTTTTTGGAATTTACTATTACTAATGAAATTTCAATTAGAAAGATAATAAATATCCGATTAAATTCCAAATATAAAAAAATGTACGATTGTTTAATTGACCCTTAACTACTTGAATTTAATTTGTAAAGAAAAAATAAATTTTTGCTTTTAGTGTTTAAATTGAAATTACAAAATTAAAAAAGAAAAGTCTGACTATAACTGACTTTTACTACTTAATTAAAAATTGCAGAAGTAAAACAAGTCTTACTATACCTATGGCATTTACTACTTAATTTAATGAATACAAAAGGAAAAAAGTCTGACTGTAACTGACCTTTACTACTTAAATTTTAATTATAAATGTAAAAAAAAATGTCTGAGCTTTACTACTTAGATTTGTAAAGAAATAATATAATTTTGCATTTACTGTTTTAATTGAAATTACAAAAGTAAAAAAAAAGTCTGACTATAACTGACTTTTACTACTTAATTTAACATTAGAAATGTAAAAAATGGATGACCTTAAAGCAAAATTAGGTCAGAGTTTTTTTGCTTCCTCTATTTTTACGATAGGGTGGTGAAGGGGGTGGGGAATGCAGTTAACACTGTAGATGCACGATCTGCATGGGAAAATGATGGCGAATGCAAGGCGCGTATTAGGTAAAATGGATATACATTATCGACTAGTCACTCGTCGAATGTATAATGGAATTCGTAAAGAAAAGAGTACTGGACAATTTCACACAACGGGAATTTAATAAAGTAGAAGGTTGCCATTGCTTGGAAAAGAAATGGACGTAGAGCGTGTCCAGCATGCACACGACTCTCCTTTTCCTCTATTTTGACTCTCTCACTCACTGTATATATATATATTCTTCTTTTTCTTTGTTCTGTAAAATTTTTCTCCCTCCACATTTTCTCCCCCCCTCTCTCTTCTCTTTTTCTCTTTCTTTCTTCTCTCTTTCTCTTCTCTCTCTCTTCTCTCTCTTACTCTTCTCTTTTTCTCTTCTTCTCTCTTTCTTCATTCTCTTTTCTCTATTTCTTCTCTCTCTCTTTTCTCTCTTCTCTCTCTCTTCTCTCTATTCTCTTTTCCTCTCTCTTTCTCCCTCTCTTTCTCTCTGCCACTTTATTTTCTCCTCTCATTTTCTCCTTGTACTTTTTGCCTATTTTCCCCATTCATCCTCCCCCTTACCCTTTCTCTAATCTCTCGGAGTCCTTTTTTTGTTTTTTCTTTTTTTTGTTTTTTTTTTTTTTTTGTTTTATATCCGCCTCTGTCCCCATAAGATATATGAGAGAAGCACGATATACGTCTGAATCTGCTTGGTCAACGAACTCTATTTTTTATTATTTAAGGTCCAACGAAAGGAAATCTTTCTGTGAACTCACGGATTCTATTAATAATAATTACTTTGTTATTGGAGGAAAAGTTTTTTTTTGGGGACTTTTTTGCTAAATAAACTCAATTTTACACTGAGACAACAATATATTTGAAGGAAACATAATTATCTTTGTTATACAGCCAACCAAAAATTATCATTGTTATACAGCCAACGAAAAATTATCTTTGAATTAAACATAATAATTTTCATTCAATATATAATAAAAAATTTTGATTCAATAATAATTATGTTTAATTCAATTGTAAAATATGTTTAATTTAAACATATTTCTTTGGTTGACTACTTATTTTTGAATAAAAAAAAAATCTCAGTGTAAGTTTAATTATGATATTTAATATTTCATATTTAAAACGAAGTTCTGATTATATTTTGTTATTTATAAATTCACATAATATTTCATGTTTTACTCTCTGAATTTGAATTAGTTAAAAATAACTTATTTGACACCAAAAAGTCAGTCACTGATTCAAATATTAATATTTTACTAATGAAATAGTTAGTAATGACTAATTATTAGTTAAATTCACTTTTAGTTTATGTGAAAATGACTGAAATTTGTAGTAACTAATTCAATTAGTTAAATTTGACTATTTTTTTAGTTATTTATTTATTTATAATTAGTGATTAACTACTAATAATTGGTTATTTTTTATACTAATTGCTGAAGCAAAAAGTCAGTCACGATTTTACTAATAATTAGTTATTTGTAACTAATTCAGATTTAGAGAGTAAACAAAATTGTTTTTTTTTATTTATAAATTCACATAATATTTAATTTTTAACAAAATTCTTATTATTTTTTTGTAATTTATAAATTCACATGATATTTAATATTTGAAACAAAATTCTGATAACTTTTTGTTATTTATAAATTCACATGATATTTAATATTGAATGTTTAATATTTGAAATGAAATTGTAATTATACTTTGTTATTTAAAAATTCACATGATTTTTAATATTTAACAAAATTTTGATTAATCTTTGTTATTTTTAAATCCACATGATATTTAATATTGAATGTTTAATATTTGAAACAAAATTCTGATAACTTTTTGTTATTTATAAATTCACATGATATTTAATATTTAACAAAATTCTGATTAATCTTGATATTAATAAATTCACATGATATTTAATATTTGAAACAAAATTCTGATAACTTTTTGTTATTTATAAATTCACATGATATTTAATATTGAATGTTTAATATTTGAAATAAAATTGTAATTATATTTTGTTATTTATAAATTCACATGATTTTTAATATTTAACAAAATTCTGATTAATCTTTGTTATTTTTAAATCCACATGATATTTAATATTGAATGTTTAATATTTGAAACAAAATTCTGATTATTCTTTGTTATTTATAAATTCACATGATATTTAATATTGAATGTTTAATATTTGAAACAAAATTCTAATTATTCTTTGTTATTTATAAATTCACATGATATTTAATATTGAATGTTTAATATTTTAAACAAAATTCTAATTATTTTTCGTTATTTATAAATTCACAGTTTTTCTGAGGATACTAAATTGAGAAAAAAAAATTTTCGCCTCGCATCGATTTTTAATCAGTTTTATGTCTCAATTGGATATATAATTTATTGAATAAATTTAATTTAGCTAATTAAATAAATACATTTGGGATTTTCAATAATATTTTTTTTTCCTCTAATTAGAATTTTGTAGTCTAAAATTATAGAATTTTTATCTTTATTCTAGGGAAAAAAGCGAATGCGTCTAAAAAAAGTATTTGTGTGTAACTGTCGATATATATTGTTGACGTGAAATATTCACGTGAGATGATTTTTTTCCTGTGATAAGTTTTACATATATATATATATATATATATATATATATATATATATAGAGTCGCGCATGGATTCAGTGAATTTTCACGGAGGAAAGAGCTGACACGATGCGCCATAGTTCACTTATATCTATATAAAGTGCTGTAGACAAAATGACTGTCATGTCAAATAACAAAAACAGAAAAGAACAGTGAAACGAAAATCCAAAACTAGGACTTTTTATTTTTTAATGTAAACGTGAGTAGTAAAACTACTTCTTAGTCAGACTTTGTTTAAATATTCAACATGTAAGATAAATAGTAAAAAATGGTTTTTAAAAATATTTGTGAGTTAATATAAGTATAGTCAGTGACGTTAATCGTCAGACATTCAAGTAGTTAATGCCAATTCCTGTCAGTAATTTTTTTGGTGAAAATTCTCTTGTAATCTTATTTTTAATAGTGAATGTCAATTATACAGTCAGACATTTTTTATCAATGGAATTTTAAGTTAAGTAGTAAAAGTCAACTATAATCGGCCATTTTTCGTTATATTTGCAATCTAAATAGTAGAAGTAAATCAAGAGTCAAACTTTTTGTCTTTAGAAATAAAAATTTAAGTAGTAATGGTCAATCACAGTCAAATATTTTTTTGTTTATAATTAGAATTTAAGTAGTAAAAGTCAATCACAGTCAAATATTTTTCTTGTTTAAAATTACAATTTATGTAGTCAAAGTCAATCACAGTCAAATATTTTTCTTCTTTATAATTACAATTCAAGTAGTAAAAGTCATTATTGTTCTTGTAATTTAAAGTTAAGTAGTAAAAGTCAATTATAATCGACAATTTTTTTATTATTGAAATTTAAGTAGTAAAAGTAAATCGAACGTCAGACTTTTTATTTTTTAAATTTAAATTTCAGTATTTAATGTCAATCCCAGTCGAACCTGTACTTTCGTTATAATTGAAACTTAAGTAGAAAAAAATCAATTCCAAGAAGCCTTTTTTTAATTGATTAAAATTTAAGTAGTATAACTAAATCAGAGTCAGACATTTTTCTTCTTTATAATTTCAATTTAAGTAGTAAAAGTCAATCGCATCCGGACATTTTAATTTTTATAATTATAACCTAAATAGTAAAAGTCGATGTTGTTTACCTTTGTAATTTAAAGTTAAGTAGTACACTGTAAAAAAAAGGAGTTAAATTTTAACTCCCCAGGGAGTCTATAAAAGTCGCACCCAATTTAGGAGTTAATGCCAGGGGAGTTAAATAAAAGGAGTTAAAATTTAACACCCAAATGCTGACTCCCCATGGAAAAAATAACTCCCGCGGGTGTTAAATGAAGGGAGTTAAAAATTAACTCTCTTTTGGAGTTAATTTTTAACTCTAAAAATTTAACTCCCTACTCCCGAGTCCGTTAACTCCCTAAATTTTTTACAGTGTAAATGTCAGTTACTATCAGACATTCATTATCTCTTTAATTTGAATCTATTAATTACTTTAAATTTATTTTCAGTAGTAAAAGTCAATTTCAATTTTTTTTTATATTTGAATTTAAATTTTAACTAGTAGGAGTAATTTATGATCAGACAGTTTACATTTTTTGCAAATTGTATTTAAGTAGTAAATGTCTATTATAATCGGACTTTTCTCGTTACAATTGCAATTTAAGTAGTATAAGTAAATCAAGAGTCAAACTTTTTATTTTTAAAATTAAAATTTAAGTAGTAAAAGTCAATCAACGTCAAACATTGTTCTTCTTGTAATTGGAATTTAAGTTGTAAAACTCAATTACAACCAGACATTTTTATATTGTTTTTTTATTTCAAGTAGTACAAGTCAATTATAATCAGACCTTTTATTCTTTATAATTGAAATTTAAGTAGTAAAAGTATATCGATAGTCAGACTTTTTATTTTTTAATTTTTAATTTAAGTAGTACACGTTACTCGAGAGACTGAAATTTTTCCTTTTCATTTAAAAATTAAGTAATAAAATTCGACCATAGTCAGACAAATTTAATATTTATAATTGAAATACAAGTAGTAAAAGTCAATGACAATGAGACATTTAAATCTTTATAATTTCAATTTCAGTAGTAAACGTAAATTATAGTCAGACTTTTTAATTGTCCTCGTGACATAAGTAGTAGTGGCTAATTAAAGTAAGAAACTTTTTTGAATTCCGAATTTTTATCATTAGTAGAAAAATATAGTTTTAAACAAGCCATTATAATTAATTTTGTAATTTTGACGAAAGTAGTTAAAAATTTTTAATGTCAGACTAAATTCCAAATGATTTTGAAATTATTTTATTGTTCCAAGTTTAATGAATCATTTCAGTATTTCCTAACCCTAAAAAAATTAATAATATAGTTTTCCTATCCCTAAAAGAGAATAAATAATATAATTTTCCTAACCCTAAAACGAAATAACGAATACAATGTTTTCCAAAACTAAAAATCGAATGTTTCAAAAAAATTTTAATTACAAAAATAACTTTAAAACATCAAATATTTTCGATTATTAAAAAAGGAAAAATAATCCATACAAAGACAGTGTTACGGGAGAAAGTCGTAATTTTTGCACGAAAAAAGTTGAACTTGATGTAATTGCAACCAAGAGAAATGCATTTTTAAAGGCAAGCTTTCGAACTAAAAGAACTTTAACAAAGAGAGAAAGCTTTCGTAATCGTTATTTACTGAAGGTTTTCTGTTGGTTTGTACCATCTTCTTCTTCTTTTTTTTTGCTCGGTTCTCTTTGTCAGCAACAAGTTCACTTTGTGAAGAATACTCGAGCTCTCCTCTTTATACCTTGATATATATATATATATAAAGTCTACTTATCTGAATTTTAAATCTACTTTAGTTGCATTGTTGATCCCGTTAACATATAAAGCACTTGTTTACATCCATCTTCATTTCAAATTTAAACAATTATAATTTCAAGGATATTAAGTTGCATAATTACTTCCACTTTTATTTACTTTTGTAGAGAGAAGTTTTTTTTTTGGTTCATTAAGAATGTTTATATGTAGAACATAATAATTCGTGTTTTTTCCATTTTGTTTTTTTTATGAAAAACTAATTTTACCATTTTAATGGTTAATTTTCGTATTTAGATTAAAAAAAATTCTTCTTTTGTTTCAGGTGAGTTGAACTGAAAATGTTTTTCGTTTCGTAAGTAAATAGAATTTTCGGTAAATATAATTAGTCTATAAGTTGGATATAATCATAAAAGAACAAGTTTAAAAATTCTCATTCGTTTATTAAATGAGGAAAAAAACAATTTTGATGGTTTTTATAAAATTGACAATTAAGTTGGAAAGGAAAAATTGAAAAATAAAAAAATCGTTTTGGGAAATTTCTTTTTAATTACTTCTTAGCGATTTAGTTTTAATTTTTATTACCACTAATTATTTTCGCCAATCGTGACTTACTCTATGTGTATACAATTTTTTTTTATTTAATTTAAAAATCCCTTTTTCTAAAACTATTAATTTTAAATAATTTTTCAATAATTTAAAAATAATTCAAAAATAATTTTAAAATCATTTGAAAGTAATTTAAAAATTATTTTGCATAAGTTTTTTTCGATTTTTTCCTCAATAGAAGAGCTAAGAAAAATTTCCAGTGCCCCACGAGACTTACATTCTTCCAAGAAAAATTTTTTTTTTTTTTTTTTTTGTTAACTATTTTGGTATTCACTTCAATTTGAAATTTACACACGAAAAAATAATAATATTTCAAAAGTGCATACATTGTGAGGAAGAAAAAAATAATGTTCTTCAAAGGAATAAAAGAAAATAATACCCGACAACAAGGAGCAATCACGGTGAAATATAAAAGATGGAAATATTTTTTTAAAAAAGCGAGAAATAAAGAGCAAAAATTTCTGCGAAAATTGTATATATATTCTCGGTAGAATATATTTTTGTAGCTCAGTAATCTGCGATATATATCTCGGAGGTAAAATATATTTTTTTTTGTGTCCACTATTAAAAAATAAAAAGAATGTCTATTTATTCAACATATTTTTTCCAACACGCTCATTTAACATTCTTTTCTTCATTTTTCACTGGCGCGAGAATAATAGAATTTTACATGTTTATAATTCCTCAAATTTTAGTATCAAAAAAAATAAATAAATAAATAAATAAAAAATTGCCCGGAATTTTTTAATGGATTTCAATTTTTTAATTTTAAATTTAACTATATTTGTATTTAAATTAAAGACATAAAAAATGTCTGATTGAGACTGACTTTAACGTCAGTTAACTTTAAAAATCTTACAATAGGTCAAAAATATTGACTATTACTACTTAAATTATAATTACGAAGATTAAAATGTCTGAATGCGATTGGCTTTTACTACTTAAATTGCAATTGTAAAAAAGTTTGACTTTGATTGACTTTTACTAGTTAAATTTTAATTTTTAAGATAAAAAAAGTCTGTCTGTTGATATACTTCTACTACTTAAATTTTAATTCTAAAGAAAAAAATGTCCGACTCTAATTGACATGTATTACTTACTTTCGAATTTAAAGTATGTAAACTGTCTGATTATAAATTACTTTTGCTACTTGAAATTAAATTATGAACATAAAATTGTCTGACTCTTGATTTACTTCTACTACTTAAATTTTAATTATAAAGAATAAAATGTTTGATTATAATTGACATTTACTACTTAAATTTAAATTGCAAAAATGACAAGTGTCTGATTATAATTGACTTGTACTACTTAAAATCAAAATACAAAAAAATGTCTGATTGTAAGTGACTTTTACTACTTAAATTTCAATTACAAAAAAGAAAAATGTTTGATGTTGATTGACCTTTACTACTTAATTTTTAAATATATAAAAAAAATGTTTAACGTTGATTGACTTTTACTTTTTAAATTTTAATTTTAAAGATAAAAATTCAGACTCCTGCTTTACTACTAGTAAATTTCAATTTTAAACACAAAAGGCTTCTTGACTTTTATTAAATTTAAATTTAAAAAAAAGTCGACTTACTTTACTTCGATTTACTTCTACTACTTAAATTGTAATTATAAAAAAAAATGTTTAATTATAATTGATTTTTACTACTTAAATTGCAATTATAAGGAAGAAAAAAGTTCGACTGTAATTGACATTTACTACTGAAATTTAAATTACAAAAATAAAGAGTCTGACTTTTGATTTACTTCTACTACTTAAATTGCAAATATATAAAAAAATCGATTATAATTGACATTTACTACTTAAGAACAAATTGCAAATATATAAAAAAAATCGACTATAATTGAGATTTACTACTTAAATACAAATTGCAAAAAATGTAAACTGTCTGATTACGAATTACTTTTACTACTTAAAATTTAAATTGAAATATAAAAAACGTTTGAAATTGACTTTTACTACTAAAAAAAAATTTCTGACTACATTATTAATTTTTTCAACTTGAATTAAATTAAAAATAGATTTAAAAAAATGCCTGACTACATAATTGACTTTTACTACTTAAAAAAATTCCTGACTACATTATTAACTTTTACTACTTCAAAAATAAATTAAAAATAGATAAAAAAAAATGCCTGACTACATTATTGACTTTCACTACTGAAAATAAATTTAAAATAATAAAATGTGAGAAAAGTTACTACTCAAATTGCAGTTTTTAATATTTTCAAAAAATTTGTTTGTGATAAAAATTGATTTTAACAAAAATTTAATATAAAATATAAAAAAAATATAAAGTGTCTGACTTGAATTTACTTTTACTTTTACTACTTATTGTAGAACTACAACGACTTAAAAATTCTCTTTTTCTACGCGAATTTTGACTAATAAAATTGATAATAAAAAGTGTAAGAAAAATTGCTAACTATTAAAAAAGTGTGTTAAATTAATAGAAAACAATTAAAAATCTCGAAATATACACGAATTATTGTCTATTTGGAAGCATAATTTCCGTAAAATGTTAATGCGCTATAATTACGTTGTTCCGTAATAAACTGAACACACTGCGCGCCATGTGTGTCAGATTCAGATTTTAACCCCTTGATGAAATTCTCAAAAGCAATGTAACGCTAACAATTTACGTCTTCGTGTGAGGCCGTTGAAAATTGACATAAGCAAATGTCACTCAATTATCTTGGAAGTAATTCCCTTTTGTTTGCAACGTATTCAGAATTTAACAGTATGACATTAGGAGACTGATTATTCCCATGTATATTGTTGCAATCTCCCCCCCCTCTCTCTCTCTCTCTCTTTCTTCTATACCGTCTTCTCGAATTTATATCAAATTTAATTCATCAACCAAAAAAGATACAAAAAATTTTCAGCAGATAAAAAAGAAGAAAAAAATTGTCATTACTTTTTACTTACTTAGGGCAAAATTATGGTTAATTTAACTAAAAATCAATTTTTTATCGTGTAGAATATTTCAGTAAAGTTCAAATTTATCAATACTTAGCGAATTTCGATTTTCATGAATCCTTTTCGTAGAACAAGTAGTAAAATTCAGCTATAGTCAGACAGTTAATTAACTTTGTAATTATGATACAAGGAGTAAATAACTAAATATTAATTACGTTTAGGAATTTTTTAGATGTATTTAAACTATATATTTTTTTGTACAATTTGAATTTCAGTAGTAAAAATCATTTTTAATCAGATTTTTTTCTTTAGAATTAAAATTCAAGTAGTGAAAATCAATTTTAATCAAACTCTTTTCTTTAGAATTAAAATTGCGGTAGTAAAAATTAATTTTAACCAAACTCTTTTCTTTAGAATATAAATTTAAGTAGTAAAAATTAATTTTAATTAGACTTTTTCCTTTGGAATTAAAATTTAAGTAGTAAAAATTAATTTTAACCAAACTCTTTTCTTTAGAATATAAATTTAAGTAGTAAAAATTAATTTTAATTAGACTTTTTCCTTTGGAATTAAAATTTAAGTAGTGAAAATTAATTTTAATCAGACTTTTTTCTTTGAATTGAAGAAAGTGAGTTTTTTCATTGAAATTAAAATTTAAGTAGTAAAAGTAAATCGAGAATCTGGCTTTTTATCTTTATGATTTAATTTTAATTAGTGACAATCAGTCAGAAATGTCTAATCTTAATAATTGAATATTTAAGTAGTACAAGTCAAGTATAATGAGAAATTTATATTTTTTAAAATTAATGTTTAAGTAGTAAAAGTAAATGTCGGGTCAAACTTGTTACTATCTTTATGATTCAATTTTAAGTAGAGAAAGTCGATTCACAATGAGAAATTTTAAATCGTAATAATTTTAATTTCAGTGGTAAAAGTCAATTATGTAGTTTGTTATTTTTATCATTGTAATTTAAATTTAAGTAGTAAAATCAATTAAAGAGACGTTGTTTTATTTTTTTTTCTTATTTTAAGTAGTAAAACTCATTTATAATAAGACAAATTATAGTTTTGCCATTTGAATATATGTAGAATAATTCAATTACACAGTCAGGTATTTTTTACCTTTGTAATTTAAAATTAACTCTTAAAAGTTACTTCAAGCGGAAATTTTTTTATCTTTGTAATTTAAATTTAAGTAGTTAAAGTCAATCACTGTCAGATATTTTTCTTCTCTCTAAATTCGATTTAGTAAAAATGTTTACTAATTTGAATTAGTAACTGACTTTTTGCTTTCGAATTAGTAAATTTTACTAATAAATTGTTATTATTACTAATTTCGTTAGTAAATAACGAAATTAGTGAATTAGTAAATTTACTAATTCAAAAGCAAAAAGTCAAACATAATTTTTTTTTCAAATTTTAATTTAAGTAGTAGAAGTCAATTATAAGCAGACATTTTTATTTCTTTGTATTTTTTACTTCAGTAGTAAAAGAAAATTACAGTCAGACACTTTATATTTTTGTAATTTAAGTAGTAAAACTCAGTTATAGTCAAAAATTGTTTTTACTATAATTATCTGATAGTGAGATAATTAAAAATTTTGTATTTTTAAATCAAGTAGTTTAAATATAAAGCAGTGAAGTCAGACATTTTTTTTCATAATTGTAAGTTAAGGAGCAAAAGACAGTTGAAGTCAGACATTTTTAAAATTAAAATTGCAATACAAGTAGAAAAATTCTATTATAGTCAGACACTTGAAATTTTTTCATTTTAATATAATTATTTAATTTAATTTAATTTTTAATTTAATAATTATTTTAATACAAGTAGAGAAATTATATTATAGTCAGACACTTAATTTTTTTTTTATTTTAATATTAAATACTAATTGTAAATTCATTGCTGGAGTGAATTATTTTTTTCATTGTAGTTGTTACCAAAGTAATAAATGACAATTGTAGTCAAACAATTTTTGATTAATTATAAAAATACAGTATGAGTAGAAAAATTCAAATTCAGTTTGATATTTTCCATCTGTAATTTTGTTATTATTATTATTATTATTATTAACTAAACTCAACTTTTTATTGAGAGGACGTTAAATTTAATAAAATTGAATTAAATTCTTACGTTTGTGCAACAAGTTTATGTTGAACAATAACTCTCTGAATCGTACATTTCATTTTTATTCTTACGTGTCGGAAATACACAATATCCTGTGTTTTCCGCTCCACATCTCATAGCAAGATATCCGATTCTGGTGTTTGTATAAAAAGAAAAATAATATTTATCCATTTTGTCAGTAACTAAGAAGCTAAATTGTATTTAAAAAATAAATAAATAAATTCTAATTGAATATTATAATAGAAATAATTATATTTAATAATTATATAATACTTATAATATAATTATGATAGTTGAACGATTATAATATAAGTAATATTATTTTTTTGCAAAATTATTATTTTTTTTTAATAATATTTTTTTCCAAACGTCCAAATTTTGTGAAAAATAACGTTAAACTAAGTGATTGATCAATTTTAATATTCTTCATTCGAGAAAGTATGTTTTAATAAAAAAATATCCAAGTTTAGAAAAATATTTTCTTCTTTTGAACGTTCAAATATTTAGAAAAATAAAATATTGTCGTTCATGTGAAAGTTCGAAACTTTAGAGAAAGAGAAAAAGGAGAGGAATGAAAAGAAAATTGAAAAATTCGTATCTTTTCTATAAATAATCTTTGAACGACAATTACAATTTTTTATAAATAACAATTTTTGATTATTATTATAATAATTATTATTAAAATTATTACTATCGTAATAATTATTATTATCATTATTATTATTGTTGTAATTATTGTAATTATTATTAGTATTATTATAATTATAATAATTTTTATTATTATAATTATTATTATTTTAATTTTTATTATTATTTTTTTTACCATCGATTTTCATCAAATCCGTCATTTTATTCGCTATCATCACTTAATTGCAAATAAATTATGTTTATCAAACAAGAAAATTAATCTTCTATTAAAACAAGTTGGGGTATATTATAACAAGGTTAAATTAATTTCAAGTTTCAGGTGAATTTACTTATAAGTTTTAAATTGAATTTCAAAACTCAACAGGTGAAGCTGTTGCATGAAATGTGATATATTCTGACGTACAATTCAGTTTTATTTTTAATTATTTATTAATTTTTTTAATAATTATTTTTGCTACAATTTCATGTAGACGGTAAAAATAATTGTACTATCGCAAATGAACATTCGTTATCAACTTTGAAAAATTGCTTCAAATAAAAGTGAAATTTATATTTCTATTTTTCTAGAACAAACCGATAAGTAATAAACTATGTCTTTTTTTTAATCTAATTTTGTATAAAAGTACATAAATATGCTTTTAGTTTTATTTCCACGTGTCATCAAAAAGACACATTGAGTCGACTCAAGACTTATAGTCAACTCTCTATAAATTGATTCTCAAGGGACATATGAAGAAAATTTTTCAAATTATAGAGATTTTTACTTAATATCGAATATTTTGATATTTGGTCTTTTTTTTAATTTTTAGTTCAAACAATTTTTTAGTAATTGAAATTTTAGGGAAATTTAATTGAAAACAAATGGATTTAAAAAATAATTTTGCAGTTGGATTTCTTTTAATTATTTTAATTTGAAATTGACAGGTGGGCACTTTTTCTAAAAAATATTATCTAATTTTTTTTCCTTTAAAAAAGCGATTTTTCATGTAATCTGATTTCTGAAAAAAGTTTTTCTAACAAATTTTTTATTTCTAAAAAACTTTTTCATAAAAATTCTGATTTCTAATATTTACTTTTTCTAAAATTTAGTAAAATTCCACAACTTTGATAAAAGTTATGCTAAAAAATTTTCTAACTTTTATAAATATTATGGAATTTTAGAAAAAATAAATATTAGAAATCATAACATAATTATAATCATGTAATCATATAAAATAAATAATCATTTTCTATTTCTCAATCACAATTTTGTTTACAAAATTATAAGATTATTTTTGAAAAAGAAACAAATGTTCTAAAATTACTATTTCTTATCACAATTTGTTGAAAAAAATTTGTTCTTCTTCGTGAAAAAAATAATAATTTGCATTATTTTTGTATAACAATTCCTAAAATTAATTTATTTCTAAACATTTTTTTTTTAATCTCAAATATCTTTAGAAAAAAATTTTCCAAATTCCAATTTGTTAATTTCGATTTTTAACCACATTATTTTAAGATTTTTAAAAAAATTTGAATAATTTCTATTTTTTATCACCATTTTTTAACGAAATCTAAACAAGTATTTTTTTTAAGTTGTTAAAAAATTTGCATAATTTCTAAATTTCTACTTTTTTATTGCAATTTTTTAAGGAAATCTCAAGTATGTTTTCAAAAGAATTAAAATTTTTCGTAAATTTTGTTACAGAAATACAATTACAAAAATTACAAAAAATTGGAAAAAAATTGAAATTAAATTGTTAGAAAAAAGATATTGAAATATTATTATATTTATTAAAAAAGCTTTATTAAAAAAAGAAATTTTTAGAAAATTACCTGTATTAGAAAAAAGTTTTTTTTAGAAATCCACGTTTATTAGAAAAAAATTTAATTAAGGAAATAAAAAATAAGAAAAAAAAAGATTTTAGAAAAACTGTACCCAAATTTTTAATTTTTAATTCTGTGTTTCTTTCGCAAATTTGTAATTTACATAGGTTTTAAATTGTTTTAAATTTTTTAAACTTTTCGAAATTTTTAAACTTTTTCAAAAGTTCGTTAAATAAAATAAAAAAGGTTGTTAAAGATAATTTATTTGGAAAAGTTGTCGACATTAGCGATTTTTTCAAAAATGATTAAAAATTATTCATGTAGAAAAGAATTTTTCGTTACAAATACTAGAAAAAATCGAAAAAATACGAGTTTTTCAAAAATTCATCAATTAAAATAAAAAAGTTTGTTGTACTTTATTTTTTATTTAATTTTATTTATCTTACTATCTATTTTATTATTCATTTCATTTTACTTTATTTTAAAAATGTATTTTTATATTTTTTTTAAATGTACTTGTTAAAGTCGTCGAAATTAGAGATATAACATTTTTTTTAATTGTATTATTTGTTTTTAATAATAAAAATATTATTAAAGATATTATTTTCTTAATTATATTTTATTATTCATTTTATTTAGTTTATTTTCTTTTTGTTTTTTTTTTATTTTTATTTGTTTAACAAAAATGCACTTGTAAAACTTCTCGAAATTAGGGATTTTTAAAAAAAATTATCAAAAATAATTCATGTAGAGCAAAATTTTCGTTTAAAAATACTAGAAAAAATCAAAAACCAGAAAATAGTGACAATTTCGAAAATATCGAAATAGAAAAAAAAGTTACGTTTATTTAGACGATTAAAATTATTTTTTCCTAGGGAATTAAAATTCGAGCAAGTGGAAAAATTAATTTCACACTATAAAACGAAAATTTCACTGCAATAAAAATAATTCAAGTGTACATTCTGATGATTCAGAGATGTGTGTCGTCTTTCCTTTGAAGAAATAAAAATGTAATTTCTCATTCAATTTAGTTGAATGTTTCATTAATCTTTATTTTCCGTGGTTGCGATCATGCGATAGAAGTATGTAGTACATAAATTACAGGGTAAAATAGATAAATTTTCTCCACGGGGGGGAATGAATGAATGAAAAAAAAAGAAGAAATTGCTTAGTATTTCCATTATGAATAGGATGAGTTTTGAAATGGTGAATCAGTGCTCGATCGAGAGGATGCGATACAGTGTCTTGTGTATCATGATTCAAAGCTTGTCCTTTCCTCTTCCTTTCAGCCCCTATATTTTCTTTTCCATTGTTCGATTAATGCGCTTGTTCTCCCCCCTACAAGTGAAAATTATACTCCAGTAAACGACAATTACGTCATTTTTTCTTTTATTCGTCAATTTTTTTCTTCGTCTCTAAATTTGAATTTGTAAAATTGTTTATTTTATTTTTAAAGGTAATTATTTAGTTTATTAATTATTTTATTATTAATTTTATTTATTTTATTAAGTTTATTAAATTTATTAATTTTATTTTACTTTATTTTTAAAGTTATTATTTCTTTTAATTATTTCTTTTATTATTAATTGAATAGTCTTTAACGTCCGAGATACTTCATAAATAAGTTAAATTAATGAAAACGAAAACATTATTTTATTATTTATTTCATTTTTTGTCTCGTTTTATTTTCTTATATTTATTTTATTTTTGGTTTCGTTTTATTTCCTTTTATTTATTTTATTAATTTTATTAATTTTATTTTACTTTATTTTTAAAGTTATTATTTCATTTATTTCTTTTCTTTATTATTTATTTCATTTTTTGTTTCGTTTTATTTCCTTTTATTGACTTTATTATTTATTTTATTCTTCATTTTATTTTATTTATTCAATTTTCCTTTTTTACTTTAAAAAATGTTTATTTATAAAAATATTTGTTTTTATTTAATTTTAATTTTAATTTTAACAAGTGACTGATTTTTTGCCTTCGAGTTCGTAAAGTTAGCGAGTAATTTTAGTAGAAATGACTATTAGTAAAATTTCCTAATTCGAAAGCAAAAAGTCAGCCACTAAATTCAAAATAGTCATTTTTATTGTAATTCAAATTTGGAGAGTGCAATTTTTTTTCAATTCGTTGAATTTATTATTATTTTTTTTTACAATCTATAGCAGATGTAAAGCTATATTTTAAAGTTCGCTTTCGTTTTTTAGAAAAAAAATTGATAAAAATAGAAGAAAAGTAAAAAAGCGTTTTTTTAAAAGCTGTTTTATTAAATTTACGGTTTACAGTAATTTGCTATTATTGCAGTAGCTGTGAATAATTATTGTAGTAATTGTTATTTTGACAAGAAAATTGACCAATAAAGTTTTTTTCGAACTTAAAAAGTGGAGCACATTTTTGTATAAATACCACGGTAATATCTAAGTATAACATCTATTCTTTTCATTAGTTAAACGGAAAATAACAATGAAAGGCATTACTTTACTCTCTAAAACTGAATCAGTGGAATTTCACTGAGAATCAGTGAAATTTGACTGAGAATCAGTGACTCTATTCTCGCGATTTGAATCAGTGAAATTTGACTGAAAATCAGTTAAAAATGATTGAAATTTCAGTCATATTTCACTGATTGACCAATAAAAAAGTTACTGGAAATTTCAATCACACATATTGAAAATTTCAGTTATTTTTTAATTGGCCAATCAGTGAAATATGACTGAAATTTCAATCATTTTTAACTGATCTTCAGTCAAATTTCACTGATTCAAATCGCGAGAATAGAGTCATTGATTCTCAGTGAAATTTCACTGATTCAGTTTTAGAGAGTAACTCTGTTAACAATTGTATTTCTCATTAGCATCTTTCATTATACTGGTGAGTAAAAATTTGCCAAATAAAATTAATTTGATTTGAAAATTTAACAAAAACAATTGTTTTTTAATTGAAAAATTAATTTATCTGAATAAATAGAAAATATTAATTTATTAAAATTAAAAATCGAATTCGTAAAAATGGGTGAAATATTTTTTTAATTTCGAATCTTTATTTATTGAAATATTGAAGTTGGGGTTTAAAAATAAAAAAATGTTGATTATTTTTTTTTTTTGCTATACTGGAAAATAATTTTTAATAGACGCAAAAGCGGGCACTCGCTTGAAGAGGTGTGGATCAGGTAGCTCAGGTTATTGTGTTTATCCAACATGGTGTAAAAATAAAGATAAAATGGATGATCCAGATAGTACTTGCGGTTCAACTCAATGTTGCACAAACGTAAGAATTTTTTATTTAAATATTAAAATATTTATGAAAATTTTAAAATATTTAATTAAATATTAAAATATTTATGAAAACTTTAAAATATTTATGAAAATATGTGTGAAAATATTTTTCAAAAATATTTATAGAAATACTAATTACTAAAAACTAAATTAAATTATTTCGTAAGATTCATTCTTTAAGGTCAAAAATAAATTATTTAAATTCCAAATAAAGGAATTTAAAAATTTACCTTTCTCTCAAATTTGTAACTTTTGGCAAAATTTTTCTCCTTATTTAAAAATTTTCCAATTATAAATAGAATAGAAATTTAAAAAACTAAAAAAAGGAAAAATTACTTTTCTATTGATTACTTTAAAGCAGTTTCTAAAAAAAAATTTTTTTATAAAATTTTCTGTTACAGAAAGGCTAATGAAAGTTTCAAAAAGCTGTTTGCTCCTGTAAAGAGAGTAATAAAAATGCAAATTATGAAACAATTTATTTTGTACCATTATTTCGTATACTTTTTCACGAAATCATTTTTTTATTCGAAAAATTTAAATTTAAAGAAAAATTACAGAAAATTAAAATAGTTGCTTTCAAATACTTAATTTTAAATGGCGACAGTTTATTGGCTTATATGTTTTAATGTATTTTTAATTCTTTGCAAAATTTGCCATTTGAGTTCGTGAAATAATAGAAATCTTTTTTTTAATGAAAAAAATTATAAAAAATTAAAAAAAAATTGGAGAAAATTAAAATAATTGATATAAAAATCTTAATTTTAATGGGGATTGTTTATAATTTTATATTTTGCTTGTTTGTTTAATTCTTTACGAAATTTGGCATTTGGGCTCGTGAAATAATAGAAATAAAAAATTTTTTTTTTTTGAAAATGAAAAAATTATCGGAAATTTAAATATATTCTCCTGAATAAACCTCTTCCTCTCAGTAAATTCTCTTTCAATTCGGAATAGTATAAGATATCAGGAACATGAATTACGATCTTCTATAAATTTTGACATGATTCTCTTATTTCAGACGTAGATTATACGAGGGTGATAAAATTTCACATTTTCTCATCCACAATGTTTACTTCATGGAATTTTTTTTCTCTTATCAAATAAATGACGTTTTTTCAACTTTTTTCTATTTTTTTCTATTTATGTTCATTTTAAATCAGATACATTTTGTATTTTCTTTATGAATTTGTGGAAATTTCTACGTATTTGCCTAAGTAGATTTAATTTTATTGGCAATTGGTTTCTCTGAGAAATATTTTTAAAAAAGAAAAAACGGAAAATTTGTTCTAGTAAAATTGTGATTATAAAATAGAATTTATGTTAATTTTATCATTTATTTAAAGAAAATGGATGAAAAATTCAATTTTGTGCCTTTTTTTTTAAAGAATTAACTGCGAATTTTGTACCAAAAATTATATTCATGAAATAGAAATTATGTATTTTTTTTATTTATTTTCAGAAAGAAAATTATTAACTACGTTAAAAATCGTGATTTTTAAATTACGGCAATAATAAATTATTTAAATAATCAAATGATAAAAAAAATAAAAAGAAACGAAACAAATAAAAAAAAAATAGAAAAATTCGACAAATAAATAAAATAGCCAAATCAGCAGTGCGTAAATAAATTCGAATTAGTATTTATCAAAAAGTTTCTTTTTATTTCGTCAAAAACATTTTTACTGATTTTATTTTTTAATCATCACTTTAATATTAGTGGCGAATTAAAATTGTTAACGCTTCTCGAAGCGGAAACGATGAAGAGTTTATTTTTTTCTCGTGCTAATAAAAAAAAAAAGAAAAATAGAACATGAACAATTTATCAAACAGAATTTCAACGATAGACAAAAAAAGTCAGAAAAGCATTCAATAGGAATGCGAATGATGTTACGAATCAGAATGCAGTGTATTTGAAGGATAGTTTTGCAGAAAGTGGAATGAGTGAGTTAGTATCAAAACTCTCTTTGTTTTATGCCTTGTCCCTTGCATTGTCGGACAACATAAACTAGTAACCTCTCCCCCCCCCTCTCTCTCTCACTCTCTCTCTCTTTCCTCTCTCTCAGTTCCAGTGACCAGAAGATTCATTTAAACCGTGAACCAAAATGAATGTGTACAACGATGCGAGAAGTATGACAAAGGAAAGGGGGTGAGAGAGAGAGAGAGATAGAGAGAGGGGGGAAGAGAAGGAGAAAATACGGAAATCTAGGATCGAGGGTGGCTAACTGTAAGTCAGTTATCGTCTGAAATGTAGCGAGAGAGAAGTGTACACCCTTCGTTCCTAACACTGGGTAATCCACCCCCCCCCTCTTCCCACAACTGCTATGGGAAAACACTATGGGAAAAGCGTATTACTCGAAAATTCAGTTTGAGAGGATTGTTTCTATTCTCCTGTCTCTCTATAACTTCCGATATATGCTATATATATATATATATATATATATGTGTATAAGGGCTTACATTGAAACTTTAGAGGAAAATTTAAACGCTTATAGTATAAAGAGATGAGTTTCTCTCGTTCGATATATGTGTGTGCTTGTCACGAATTATCTGAAAAAGTTCTCTCAAAAATACTCTTTTGTATTATTCCTAAACAAAAAAGAAAAATTTAACAAAAAAAAAGAAACATTTGACAACAATTTTTATAATAGAATTTTTTTTTTGAAGGTTTTTTTCGACTTTAAATGCGCTTATGGTGTTCTTTTCTTTCTTTTGCAAAATTACCAGAAAGGTTTCATAGAATTTTACTGGAAAGATTCTTAGGGAAAATAATTTTGTTTTTGAATTTCGCGCCAAAAGAGTTCTTGAAATTGCCGCCTAGATGGCATGAAAGTTCTCTCACAAACGAGATGCAACAAAGAAAATGAATTATCGTGCTGTTTTTTTTAGTATTTTCTTACATTTATAAAGTCAACAATTTTATAAATTGCAAAAAAAATTACAAATAGTATTGAATATATTAATAATATTAATATAATATAATAATGATAGTATATTAATAATATTAATATAATATAATAATGATACTATATTAATAATATTAATATAATATAATAATGATACTATATTAATAATATTAATATAATATCATTATTATATTATATTAATAATATTATTGAACTGAATTGACAATTGCTTCGTGAAAAATTTTGGGAAAATTCAAATAATAATATTATTGTTGTAAAATTTATTACAGAAAAAAATTATTCAAGTATTTATTATTTATTCGCTTACATGTTCTCTTTTTTTTGTAAAATTACCAGAAAGGTTTCATAGAATTTTATTGAATTGAATCTTAAGGAAAATAGTTTTGTTTTTTGAATTTCGCGCCAAAAGTGTTCTTGAAATTACTGCCTAGATGGCATGAAAGTTCTCTCACAAACGGAATGAAGCAAAGAAAATGAATTATCGTGCTTTTTTTTAGTATATTCTTACATTTCTAAAGTCAACAATTTTAAAAATTGCAAAAATAAATTACAAATAGTATTGAATATATTAATAATATTAATAAAATATAATAATGATATTATATTAATACTATTATTGAATTGAATTGCCAATTGCTTAGTGAAAAATTGTGGAAACATTCAAATAATAATATTATTGTTGTAAAATTTATTACAGTAATAAATTATTACAGAAAAAAATTATTCAAGTATTTATTATTCATTTGCTTACGTATTCTCTTTTTTCTTTTGTAAAATTACCAGAAAGGTTCTATAAAATTTTATTGAATTGAATTTTAAGGAAAATAATTTTGTTTTTTGAATTTCGCGCCAAAAGTGTTCTTGAAATTGCCGCCTAGATGGCATGAAAGTTCTCTCACAAACGAGATGAAACGGAGAAAATTAATTATCGTGCTGCTTTTAATTATTTTTTTTACAGTTATGGATGAGTCAACGATTTTATAAATTATGAAAATATATTACAAATACTATTGAATTTATTAATAAAATTAATGTAATATAATAATGATATTATACTAATAATATTAAATTGAATTGACAATTGCTTCGTGAAAAATTGTGGAAAAATTCAAATAATAAATTATTGTTGTAAAATTTTGTTACAGTAAAAAATTATTATAGCTAAAAAAATTATTCATGTAGTTATTATTTATTAATTGAATCGTTTAAATAAAAATTGTGTTAATTGTTTTCTGCGCCTCCGAAAAAAAAAATTTCCAGTATTGACCACATTATTCTGAGTGAAAAACCACTTTGAATTAATAAATTAACAAAATTCATTTCAATTAGTTTCACAAAATTTTAATTTTTAGTTCAAAATTCTCGAAAGTAGTTAAAACTTTTCAAAGGAATTACAATTCAGAATTTTGAATAAAACACTCTGAAAAATTCTTGTATTTTCTAGAATTTTAGATTAATTTATGGATTTTCAATTAATATGAACTAATTTATGGTCTTTTAATTATTATAATGATTTATTGAGTTTTAATTTTTAGTGTTATCACTGAAAATCGTAATAATAATTAAAAATCCATAAACTAATCTAAAATTCTAGAAAATACATGAATTTTCTAGAGTGTTTAATTGAAATTATAAATTGTAATTCCTTTAAAAAGTTTAACTATTTTCTAGAATTTTGAACTAAAAATTCTTCTGGAAATCGTATTATTTTTCGTATTAAATTTGAAGGAAATAAAGTATATTAAGGCTTTTAAAAAAAAATTTTGATTTTCTGCTGAATGGCGGCTGGG
Source organism: Leptopilina myrica (nomen nudum) (assembly GCA_032872475.1). Lineage (NCBI taxonomy): Eukaryota > Metazoa > Arthropoda > Insecta > Hymenoptera > Figitidae > Leptopilina > Leptopilina myrica (nomen nudum). The sequence goes on along the minus strand of CM065460.1, from coordinate 40,964,097 downwards.
GTTAAATACTATTAAAAGTTGAAAAAAAATTTTCTATCCTTCAGAATTTTTTTAAAACTCAATCCCTACTAGAACTTTGGTCATTTACTGATGACAAAACACAAAACTACTAAAAATTAGAATTCTGAGGCCAAAAATATTAAAATTTAGAAAAAATAAATTTTTTAAGTCTACTTTAAAAGACCAATTTATTTCAACAGTTATTATCGAATTATTAGAGTGAAAATTTTATTGAAGTAAAAATGATTAAAGTGAAAATTATTTAAGTAAAATGTGAAGGTAAAAATCATTCAAGTAAAAATTAAAAATTAAATTCAATAATCAATAATTAAATTTAATAATCAATAATGAAATAAAATAATCAATCATTGCATTTAATAATCATTAATTTAATTCAAGTGAAATGTATGTTTTTTGATTTAAGAACAAAATATTTGATTTAAGCAGAAAAAAAAAATTGTTTTTCTTCAATGTCTTTAAAGATTAAATTCCAACTGTAAAAGTATTTACTGCTTCCATCAACAACAAACTTCTCGGGGGAATTTCAAATTGCGAGCATTATTTTTAGTAACCCCCTTCTCCTCCCCCCTCTTTAACCGCAATGCCATATCGTTTGAAACAAGTTGATTCATCTTTTGAGAATAAGAAAATGATAAATGGTTGTGACTTTCAGCGAGAGTGGATTTCATCCCCTTTTTCCCACTCAAGCATCTCTTTTAATAAAAAAAAATTTTCTTATATTTTTTAATTTTTTTTTCTCCACTCTCCTCAAAGCTTATAGGAGAAATATATTAATAGATATTGTGACGTATAGTCGCAACTCTAAAAAAAATATTTTAATTTTTTAAAAATTAATTCTAAATTTATTACATAAATTATTGACAATCACTTTTTTCTTTAAATGTTTTTAAAAATTGAGCTGAAATTTAGTATAAAAGTTTAAAATATACATTAAAGAAGGGCAGTGATGTGGGGAAGTTTAAATATTTTAAAACTTATTATTAATAATTAATATTTAAATGTTAAATAATTTAATATGTAAATTTAATTATTTTCAACAATTTTAATAAAATTCTTTTAAAACACTCATTATTCCTTCAAAAAAAATTCAATTATTCATAAAAAATCAGATAAACTTTGTCAAAACAATTTAATTATTTTTAGAAATTGTAAAATTCTCCTCAAAAAATCAATTATTTTCATATAAATAATAAAAATTCTTCAAAGAAATTAAATTATTTCCAATTAACAATTTTAATAAAATTTCTCGAAAGGATACAATTATTTTTAAAAATATAAAATAAAATATTATTTTCGAAAATAACAATTGTTTTAGCGAGAATTCAATTATTTCGCAAATTAGTAAAATTCTTCTCTAAAATCCATATTTATTTTCAAAAATTTTCATAGAATTCTTAGCAAGAATTCAAAATACAATTATAATAGAATTTCTCGAAAAAATGAGAATAGATTTTCAAGAATTATAATGTAAATTCAATTGTTTTCAAGAATTTTAATGAAATTCTTTAAAAAAACTTATTTTCTCTTCTAAAAAAAAAATTATAATAATAATTATTATTATTTTTAGCGAGAATTCAATTATTTCGCAAATTAATAAAATTCTTCTCTAAAATCCATAATTATTTTCAAAAATTTTCATAGAATTCTTAGCAAGAATTCAAAATACAATTATAATAGAATTTCTCGAAAAAATGAGAATAGATTTTCAAGAATTTTAATGTAAATTAAATTTTTTTCAAGAATTTTAATGAAACTCTTTAAAAAAAAAATTATTTTTCCTTCTAAAAAAAAATTATAATAATTATTATTATTATTATTTTTAGCGAGAATTCAATTATTTCGCAAATTAATGAAATTCTTCTCTAAAACCCATAATTATTTCCAAAAATTATTATTATTATTATTATTATTAAAATTATTCTGAAAAATCAAGAAAAATTCTTTGAAAAAATTTCATTATTTTTATGAATTGAAATATTCTTCACAAAAATTTAATTATTTTCAATTTCAATACAATTTTTTAATTTAAAAATTTTTTTAAATCTTTTAATTAAATTTTTTTGAATTTTTTAATAAAAGTAAATTAACTTTTAATTAAATTAAGGAGAATTTTATTAAAATAGTTTTTAAAATAAGTGAAGGCCTACTGATAAGAATTTTTTTATTTACATAAAAGTAATTGAATGTTTTACGAAGATTTTTGTTGTTTATAAAAAAAAATTTAATTAGTCGCAATACTCTAAATATTAAAAATAATTACACGGAAAAAAACCGTCAACTGGAACAGCGATTATTTTCGCTGAAATAGAGAAAGTATTCTTTAAAATAGCGAAAGTATTCGTTGCAATAACTACAAATTTCGCTAATATAGTGAATTTTATAGTCGTTCTTTTCTTATAGATTTAATATTTTTTTATAGATTTTTTTCGTGTAATATGTAATATGTAATAAAATTTAATTAAAAAAGTTCTTGAAATCAATTATTTCAAAAAACTTTTGTAATTAAATTTTTTCAAAACTAGTTAAAAATATTATATAAAATACCTATTAATACTATATGTTCAGTTGTAGAAAAAAAATATATTGAAACTGATTCTGTTATTTAAACAAAACAAAAAAAATTTTTATCATTCTGCACATTTATAAAAAAGGAGAAACTTTTAGAGAGGAATTTTTTTTTTTTATTACTAATATTCCTGTACACGATACATATAATGATATATATGAAATATTGGAAAAACAGAAGTAGACACATTTTTAATCTGGGATTTATTAGACTCAATGGGTTCTAGAGACAAGGAGGAGTTGGCAGCGCGGTGGCGTCGTCTCTCTACCCATAGACGAGAGAGGATGCCTCTGTGAATATATATTATACGTTCTATCAATATTCAGGTACGAGATACAGAGTTTGCTTGACATAGAGTGAGGGAAACCAGAAAAGCGCATTTCATCGCGGCTCAGAGTTTGAATCGTGAAAAGAATCGTCCATGGGATTTTCATTTTATTTCCCTTCTATATATATATATATATATTTCACTCACTTTTTACAGTCCATCTTTGTAACCGAATGATACAAACAAGGAAACTTTCCCAAAACCTCCCTCCCTCTCTCTTTCTTTCTCTCTTTCCCTCTCTTTCTCATTCCATCGAATTTCCAATAATCCACGCTTTTGTATATAACTGAAAATATTCCAATGCGCCGAAAAAATTTCAATAAAACACTGAAATACGATTGATTTTCCATTTTCCGATAAACTGGCTAAATAATAATTTTTTATTGTTCGAAAATTGGAGAATTTTTCTTTTTCACTGTACAAAAACGTATTCTTGTTTTGAGGGGAAAATTCCTCTTTAAAAATTCTCTTGAATCAAGAATTTTACTCTTTATTTCTTTTCATGAAAAAAAATATAAATAAAAACACTGTAGTTTTTGATAAAAGAAAAATTGGAATTTTTATTTTCGATTTAATTGAAATCTATTTACGTGATAAAAACAGAAATTGTTTCTTCTTTTCTGGTACTACTTTTTATTGCTTAATATTAACAAATAATTTTTTTTTAATAACATAATAACAAATTTTAAATGTTTTAATAATATAGTGACGAATTTTAAATATTCTAATTATGCAATTAACAATTTTTTTCAACAATTTCCAGGAGGAGGAAAAAAAATATTTTTATGTTTCAAAAATTACTAAAAAATACGATCCCAAAAGTTCCGAACGTTCATGTGAACGAAATTTGGTTATTTTTTCGTCAAATTAAACTTTTATTACAATAATTTTGCGTTAGTGTAAAAAAAAAATATTTCATAAAGTTTCGAATTGGGAAATTTAATTTTTTAACTTTTAATACCAGCAGAAATTTAGGAAAATATATTTCAAAGGAAATATTTCGTTTATTTAAAAGCTCGAAAATTATTGAAGATAGTTGAAAAGTAAAAAAAAACTTATAACTAATTAATGTAATAATAAATTTTAAAATTTATAAATTTTGTAGTTTACAAATTTTTTTATTTTATTTTTTTGTAATTTTTTGTAATTTAAGTTTTGTATTTTTTGCAATTTTAATTTTTAGAAATTGTAAACAATTTTAAAAATCGGAGCAAAAAAGCAAAAAATGGCAAAAATGATAAAAACCAAATAGAGAAGTGTATTTAAATTAAAAATTTTGAAAAAGGAAAAAAATATTTAAAAACCTGATTTCTGGTCAGAATTTTGACTTTCTCTTTAAGTCGAAAAAATTATTCGATTTACAGTACTGCTTATAACTAAATTTATTTAATTAAATTACTGAATTATTTTTGAGATTTCAATTAGATTATTTTCTCAAAAATTTTTAACCAAAATTCTTCTCTCCATGTCAATTATTTTTATTAATTTTTGAAAAACAATGAAATTTCCGCAAACATTTAAAAATTATTAAAGTGAATAGTTTTCAAAAAACTAAATTTTTCGGAATTTTAAAAAATAAATATTATTTTAAAAGCCAAATTTTCGGAAAATTTCAATTTGAAACTTTTAGAAATCTCACTATTTATGAAAGTTTTAATCACATCTCTTGTAAAATTAAGTTATTTTTGAAATTTTTAACTAAAATTCTTCAATAAATGAATTATTTTGAATAATTTTTAAAAAAGTTTTTTAAAAATCCAATTATTTAAATGAAGAAAGAAAGTCCGATGAAAATTATTCTGAAATCCATTTAGTTTTCAATTTAAATTTCCTATTTTCAATTATTCAAAAATTTTCCAATTCAACGTGCATTCAAAAAATTTGATGAATTTGAAAAAAATTGAAGTTCCAATTTTTCAAAAGAGCTAACTTCTTTAGAATTTTATTAAAAATTATAATTTTTTTTTGTTCTTCAAGAATTGAAATTTTCCTAAAATTTTAACTTGAATAATTTAAAGTAAAAATTTTTCTTTACATTTTTCGAAAATTAATTCAATTTTTAAATATACGTTTAATTGTAAAATTGTCAATTATTTTAAATATATGTTAAATTATAAAATTGGCAATTATTTTAAATATATGTTTAATTGTAAAATTGTCAATTATTTTAAAAATCGTCAAATTTTACTTGAAAATAATTTAATTTTTTAGATGTGATTTTAAATAAACTTAAATTTTTTAAAATAATTGAATTCTGTACAAAATTTCTGAAAAAAAATAATTCGTTTACATTAATTATTTTTAGTAATTTTCAAAAATTTTGTAGAGAATTCAATTATTTTATAAAAAAAAATAGTTCGTTAATAAGTCATTTAATTCTTAAACTCAATTCATTTATTTTCAAAATTTGCACTAATTATCTCGAAAAAATTTTAATTTTTATCTTTTCAAAATTCTAGGTTTTTCTTTAGATTGTTTAATTGAAATTTTTTTCTAATTAGAATCTAAAGAAAAACCTTGAATTTTGAAAAAATAAAAATAAAAATTTTCCCGAGAAAATTAGTGCAAATTTTGAAAATAAATGAATAAAGTTTTAGAACTACGTAAATTATAAATGAACTGCCCTTTCTATAAAATAATTTAATTCTCAAAAAATGTTCTCTAAATTTCTATAAATAATTGATTTAGAATAGAATTTTAGTTAAAAATTCTTGAAAATAGTTGAATTTCGAAAGAATTATAATTATAGTTTTAATTTATTAATCTAAAATCAAAAAATGTCAGATTAATAAATAAAATATTAGAGAATAACATATATAAAATAAATAATTAAATAAATAAAAATAAATAAAACATGAATAGTCACGTAATACTAATTTAAAAAATAAAAAAAAATCTACTTGCGTGAAGTTATTAAAAATGATGAAAATCCCAAATAGTTACGTAATGGCAATTAAAATAATAAAAAAACCAATTTTGAACAAGTTCTAAAAATCTCCTAATTAATTATGTAATTAAACCATTGAAAGTCCACGACCAGAGGGAAATAGGGAAAAAAAAATTGTGTCACGTTTGCGTCACTGGTGGTAGTATACGGGCACTTTAAAAAATTTATACCTAATTCAACTTCAGTATTCTAAGCTTTTTGGGGTCACTGAATACGTTTTTGATGTTCGATTTAAAAAATTCAAAATTGTCCCTCTAACATGGGGACTAAAAATTTAAATTCTAAATCCCCTTGAATTTTTTGTTCCCCAAACGAATTTTAAAATACTATCTCAAAAAAAAAATCGGCGTCAATTTTATATCCTTAATGAGATTTATAGCATATTTTACTTCCATACACAAATTTTCAAATCCCACCGCAATTTAATTTGAATTTTTAATTTTTAATCTTAATTTTAGTCTAAAAATTTATTTTCTACTTTTTGTGTCCGTACAAACATAAATAATTTTTAATTACACCGCAAATTAATTTTAATTTCTAATTTTTAATTTACTCTGAATTTTAGTCGAAATTTCTATTCTATTTTTTTTCCGCACAAACATAAATAATTTTTAATCACACCGCAATTTAATTTTAATTTCTAATTATTAATTTATACTCTGAATTTTATCCAAGAATTTTTTTCCATTTTTTGTCCGTACAAGCTTTAATAATATTTAATCACACCGCAATTTAATTTTAATTTCTAATTTTTAATTTACTCTGAATTTTAGTTGAAATTTATTTTCTATTTTTTGTCCGTACAAATTTAAATGAATAAATGCAAAAAAAAAATTCAAACTATTTTTATATCAAGAAAGATTTTCAGCTTTTTTTTTTATTTGAAAAAAGAAATTAGAATATTTAATTATTTTTTAAATGACAATTGAATGTGAAGTGATCGTGTAAAGATCGCCTATCAATGTTGAAGAGCTTCTAATTATATGCATGTCATTAAATAATTATATAATTGGCAGTAGACTTAATTAATATCAATCAATTTATTCGACTCTCATAATATCCAGACGCATCAAATTTTTCGTCTAATAAATTTAATTCGCAAATTGTTTGACGAGCTTTCGAGAATTCAATTTCCGAATTTTGATATTTATACGATTCTCGAACATTGTACTTTTACTTACAAAGCGGAAATGGATTCAACTTATTCGTTGTAAATTCAATTTCAAATATATATTTGCCACACAACTACTATGCTATGTAAACGATAAAAAATATTTTTTTGTTATTTTATGAATAGAAAAAATTACTTTATTAATGATAAAATTTTTTTTTTATTCTTTATTAAAATTGGTATAATAATAATAATAATAATAATAATAATAATAATAATAATAATAATAATAATAAAATAATAATAATAATAATAATAATAATAATAATAATAATAATAATAATAATAATAATAATAATAATAAAAATAATAATAATAATAATAATAATAATAATAATAATAATAATAATAAGAAGAATAATAACAATAAGAATAATAATAATAATTTTGTACACAAATATTATTAATTATTGATAATTAAATTAATTAATCCAAATTGTTTTTCTTTTGCTAAGTTTTCTTCTGGATTGAATTTATAATACGTAAATAAAAAAATTTATGTATTTACAAATAAAGATTACAAATTAAATTATTTACTCAATTTTTATACAAATTATTATTATTAATATTATTATTACAATGAAAAAAAATTTATTTGATTCAAGTTACCGACTAGTTGACTATTGTAAAATTAAAATTTACTTGAATCAAATAATTTCTATGTCAATTGAATAGTATTTAAATTCAAATACTGAAATTAATGGTTGGAATTGAAAATATAATTTATTTGATCGAAATAAAAATTATTTGATTTAATTAAAAATTATTTTATGCTTAAAATTAATATTCCATATTTAAATTTGTTATTAAATATTAGATTAGAATAAAAACAATTTCGTTTATGTAAAAATTATTTGATTGAAGTTAATTTTCTCAGTGCGTATAAAGAGTTCAATTTTTTCTTATTTTCTTACTGTTTCAGGAAAATTTAAATTTTTTAATATTAATAATATTAAAAAAATAATAATATTGCAATTCATTGAAAAATAAAATCTATGAAAATTTATAAAAAAATGATTGATAGTAAAAAAATGAAAAATTAGAATTATAATTTATAATTTTATGTAAAATTTATTTGATTCAAGTTAATTTTCTCAGTGCGTATAAAGAGTTAAATTTTTTATTTTCTTACTTTTTCAGAAAAATTTAAATTGTTTAATATTAATAATATTAAAAAAATAATAATATTGCAATTCATTAAAAAATAAAATCTATGAAAATTTGTAAAAAAAATGATTGATAGTAAAGAAATTAAAAAAATGAATTATAATTTGTAATTCAATAGGAACAGAATTAAAAAAATAATTATTAATATTAATAATATTAATAAAAATAATAATATTGCAATTTATTGAAAAATAAAGTTAGGAAAATTTATTTAAAAAATGATAGTAAATAAATTAAAAATTTGACTTATAATTTATAATTCCATAAGAATGAAATTAAAAAAAATTTTAACAAAAATTTTGGCAACTCTTACACTTTTTATTTATTTATTTATTTTTTTATTGCACAATTTTTGTTCTCTCATTTGCACGTGTCTCCTCCCTGGCTAGTTAATAGAAAATGAGTGGGTGACATTTGTGGGATTTCGGTTGAAAAATAGAACAGCGAAATTAAAGTAGAATAAAAAAAAAAAAAAGAAATAACGAAAAATACGTATAGCAGCGGAAAACAGGGACTGAATTCGCGATGCAATTTCCTCTACTCGCTCGTTTCCGCACGTCGCTTTTTTGTTACCGACCCTCGTTTTACACAATATCTTTTACTCTTTGTAAATACATTTTCCCGAGACTTTTACTTTATAAACTTGCTTTCACCGAAAAAAATTTTTTTTTTTATTGCACATTCATTATTTATAAACTGGGAGAAAAAATTTTACATATATAGAGTAACTTTTACTATTTATTTCAAATAAAAAACAAAACAAAAAATTGTTTGAATATTTCTGCGTGATAAAGAAAAAAAATAGAAAGGTGGAGGGGAAATTTATTCGGGAAATGGTAAAATTTGTTCGTTTTTTTATTACACTTTGAGGGGAAGAAGACGTTTCTCATTTTTTTAATGATTCTATTTTTCTGACCCTAAGTTTCAACTTTGATGATTTAAATATTTTATTACTATAAGAAAATGGAAATTAAATTCTTGTCGAAAGGAATTTTTAATTTTATTTAGAAAATATTCGTAGTAGAAGTGAAGGATTTTACATAATACGTGTTTTTTTTTAATACGAAAAACTTGTTTATATTTCTCCATAATAATATTAATATTTTATTAAATTATAAAAAAGAAGTAAATAAAGTATTATAAATATATTTTTTAATATATTTACTTATATTATTTTTATTTATTTATAAATTATAATTTATTTATATTTTATTTCTTTATTATTATTATTATTTATTTATTTATAATTAATTAATAATATTATTTATATTATTTTATTTATTAATTAAAAATTATTTTACATAAATTATTAATTACAATAATTGCATCAATTTTTACAATTTTCAAATTCGTTTATTTATATTTTTTACAGATTTTTACTATTTTTGTACAAATTTATTTTTCTTCATAATAAACAAGTATTGAAAATCGATTCTCTTAGTTCGTGAAAAAAAATTATATTTTTACCACTCTTTTTTGTTACTAAATTAAAAAAACTACAATGAACTTTTGGAAATTACCGAAAAGAATAATAATAATTTTTAAATGAATAATTAATAAATGATTATTAATATTAAAAATTATTAAAATAATATTGGACGAATTTAGTCTAAATTTGATAAAGAGTAAATTTAAAAGATTGAGAAAATTAAAGAAAATTAAATTTTTTGCACTTTTAACAATTTTTTTTGTTACTAGATTAAAAACTACAATGAAGTTTTTAAAATTATCGAAAAAAGAATAAAAATTGTTAAACCAATAATTAAAAAGTAATTATTAAAATAAATTCGGACAAAAATAGTCTAAATTTTTGAAAAATTGGAAATAATTTAATAATTTAACAATATTAATAATAATAATAATTTTAATTTATTATTAATTTAAAAAGTAGTTAATTCTTTAATAAAAACAATTATTAAAATAATATTGTCAAAAAAATTGCCACAAATCGAAAGAAGTTTTTTTTTACTCCACTTTTATAAAAACACTTCTCTACAAAATTTAAAGAAAACGATAAAAAAAAACTTCTCCGAAAATCAGATTACTCTTTACATTTTGTTTTGTTTCGAACAATAAAAATAACGGCAAAAATAAATACTCTCGCCGTTTTACAACGTTAAAATTAATAGTTTGAAAATTTTTCAAAACTACGCTTCAATTTTTCTTTTTTTAACAACACAGTTTGCGAAGAAGTGAAAACAATTTATTGTTAGTTCAGTAAATATTTTTTGCCCATCAAAAAAAAAAAAAAAAAGAAAAAGAAATGAAATTTGAAAAAAAAATGTATAAAAGTTATTGAAAAATAATTGTTTTGCCTTCTGGAAGAGTGAAAAAAATGAACAGAGTAGTAGTAGAAATTTTTTGTTTTGTTTATTTTTTTGAGGGGGAAATCGCAGAAAATATTCTGGTCAGTGAGTTATGGATTCGTATTGTACGTGAATGTTTGCAAGAGACGTGTAACAAAACGACTGTCTGACTCATCAATTGGGATCAATTGCTCCGCAGCCTCTGGTTAGTGGCTGCAACTTTAGTCGTTGGCATTCCCTGGAACACATTTATTTTTCTTTTTTTTTTCCCATCCCTTCTTTCAACCATAAAGTCAATTACGTTGAAACCGTTGAGCGGTCCAGAGATGCGATAAGGACTAAAGAAGATCAAGAAAAGGATTCGGATTTCCAAAGAGAAAATGCTGGATCGTGATAACGAGCCAAGGAAATCCGAATTCCTTTTGTATCAAAAAAAAAGAAAAAAAAAGACTAGAGTCTAAAGCTCCAATTTATTAAATGCTATTGTTTATTTCTCCTTGTAACCTATTTTTTAATTACATTCGATTTCAACAGTTGTACAAAATTAATTTATTATTTTTTTTAGTTCTTGTATTTTATTTATTTACTAACAAATGATTATTTTACATTTATTTTTTATTTATTTATTTAATTTATTTTTATTTATTTATTTTATTTATTTTATTTTATTTTATTTTATTTATTGTATTTTATTTATTTTATTATTATTACATACATTTATTATTATTTTGTAAATTAAAAATTTTTATATTTTCATGAATAAACATTAAATTTTGAAATCATTACAGATTCAAAATTTAAAGAACTCATATTTATTAAGTACATAATATAAAATATTCTTGTTTATTAATTAAAAAAAAAATTTCGCAAGAATTAAATTATTTTCATAAATACTAAAATTTTTTAGTCATTCAATTATTTTCTATACGTCCAATTTTAATAAAATTACTCAAAAGATTTCAATTATTTTCAATAATTCTGATAAAAAATTCTTCGAACAGTTCGATTACTTTTAGACATATTCGTAAAATTGTTTGCTAAAAGGTAAATTATTTTCGAAAATAACAATATTTTTTAGCAATAATTCAATTATTTCGCAAATTTATAAAATTCTTGCTCAAAATTCAATTAGTTTTTAAAATTCCAATAGAACTCTTTGTAAGAATTAAAAATACAATTATCATAGAATTTCTCGAAAAAAAGAAAATAGTTTTTCAAGACTTTTAATATAAATTTAATTATTTTCAACAATTTTAATCAAATTTTGTTTAAAAAAAACTCATTTTCCATTCAAAAAAATTCAATTCTGAAAAACTCAGATAACATTTTTCGAAACAATTCAATTATTTTTATGAATTGTCAAATTTTCCACAAGAATTCAATTATTTTCATAAGTAATAAAATTCTTTAAAAGAATTCAATTATTTTTGTAAATAATAAAATGTTTCGGAGAAATTCAATTATTTTCAAAATTTTTAATAATAATTCAATTTTTTTTAATAGTTCTGATAAAAAATTCTTCGAAATGATTCAATTACTTTTAGAAATTTTCGTAAAATTGTTTGCTAAAATTACATTATTTTCGAAAATAACAATATTTTTAGCAAGAGTTCAATTATTTCGAAAATTAATAAAATTCTTGCCCAAAATCCAATTATTTTTAAAAATTCCAATAGAATTCTTCATAAGAATTGACAATACAATTATCATAGAATTTCTCGAAAAAATGAGAATAGATTTTCAAGAATTTTAATGTAAATTCAATTGTTTTCAAGAATTTTAATGAAATTCTTTTAATAAAACTTATTTTTCCTTCTAAAAAAAATTAGAATAATTATTATTATTATTATTTTTAGCGAGAATTTAATTTTTCTCATAAATAATAAAATTCTTCAAATAACGAGTTCAATTATTTTCCACACAATTTTAATAAAACTTCTCGAAGGATACAATTATTTTTAAAAATACTATTTAGATTCAATTATTTTTAAAAATATAATATAAATTCAATTATTTTTAATATTTTTAATAAGAATTCAATTATTTTCGAAATAATTTTAATAATATTTCTCTAACAAGTTCAATTATTTTTAAAAATTGTAATTTTTTGAGTAGAATTTTAATAGAATAGTTTTTTAAATAATTGAATTTTCTGGGAAATTTACTGTTTATTCATATCATCTGATACTTTCGAAGAATTTAAATTTTAAACATAATATTTTTTAAAAAATTTATTTTTCATGGAATTAAATTAAAATTGTTGTATTTAAAATAATTGAATTCCAGCGAAAATTTCCCTTATTACGAAAATAATTGAATTCATGAATTGAATTTTATTAAAAGTTTTTTAAATAATTCAACTTCTGTGAAGAATTTAGTTATTTTTTAAAATAATTGAACTTTTTCAGAAAATTTTTTTAAGATTTTAAAAAATAATTAAAATTGTCGAAGAAATCAATAAAAATTGTATTAAAAATATTTGAAACCCTGCTGATAAGAATTTTATTATATTTATATAAAAATAATTGGATTTTTTACGAAGATTTTTATTGTTTAAATTTATTTTTATATTTTTGAGAATATTGAAGTAAATTCTTAAAAATAATTTATTTATACTTAATACAATTTTTAATTACATTTTCTCGAAAGAATATAATTATTGGAAAAATATCGATAAAATTCTTGAAACGAATTAAATTATTTAAAAAATTTTTTATAAATACTTTACAAGAATTCAATTATTTTCAGTACATTAAATTAAAAATGTTGAACATTTAAAGAGAAAAATTATTATTATTCGAAAAGTGTTATTTAAAAAGTTAGGAAAGTTGGGAAACAAAAAGTAATCATATAATATAGATTTTTTATTAAATTGTTCATTAAATTATTATATCTGTTAACATTTTATTTTTTAATTTAATATTTTTATGTAAGTAATAATTTTTTTCTTATCTACTAATTAAATTTGTAAATTAATTAAAGTAGACAAAATATTTATTTTTAATAAAGCGAATAACTTTTTAATAAGGTTTACGAATAATTTTACAATATTAAAAACAATTAAACAATTAGAATAATTGCAATAATTTGAATGCTAATAAAAAAATTCGTCAGTACTGATTTCTTATTTAATTTTTCTTTTCTATGACAAAAGAAATAAAAACACTTGAAAATATTCCTTATTGCTGAAATCACTTAAAAAGTTTAATCTTGGTATTAATTTCGTTATAATAGAGGTTTCTCTCCTTAATGAAAAGTACTCGTTCAAGTAGAATTTAATTTTGTTAATTCATTCTCAACTGTGGAGCAAATTTAAGAATATATTAAATATTTTATAATCAAAGTCTCCGCAAAGTATGACGTCTTTTTATCTTCTCAAAAATTATTTGATGGAATAAAAACGAAGGAATTTATCATTTTAAATTAGGAAAATTAATTTACCAGCATTATTATACGATAAAAGCTTATTATTAATTATATTTTCTAGATTCAACGTAACATGTTATTTCTCCCATGTATATATACCAAAGTGTATAACCTTATTAATAGGAAACCCCAATTAAGAAAATTTTATAACTTTGTCATTATTCTGAAATACACTTCATCTCCTTTTGAAGGAATTACGTATATATATATAGAGAGAGTGTATATTAAAGTACACTCAGTAAAAACTTGCTGCATAAAATTTGCAGGCAGAAAAACTTTATTAATTATCGAGATCGAGGGAAATTGGAAAATATTAAAATAAATATTTAATAGTCTTATTTTCATGACGAATACAATTAAAATATGCTAAAAAAATTAATAAATTATTGACAAAAAAAAGAAATTGATTGAAATTACAGCAATGTAATTTATTTATTAAATAAATACATAAATAATTTATTTTTTAACCAAATAAATAAATAAGTTTTTTTTAAAACAAATAAATAAATAATTAATTTTTTAAACAAATAAATAATTAAATTACAGAAATGCGTTTAATTGTTATTTTTATACAAAAAAAAAGAAAATTATTGATCATCTTTGAAATTATTGACGTGGAAAAAAGATGTCTGCGTGGTAATTTATATTCACGTTGAGAGACGATTTACGTAATCAATGGAAATTTAAGATAATTGGAATAGTCATTTTGAAAAGACAAAAAAACAAATAAAATTGCAATTATTATAGATGAAAGAGTTATTCTATCAAAAGAAGAGGTCCGCTAAAAGTTTCCTGTTGTGCTTCGTAAACGAGGAAAGACGCCCACTTGATAATCAAGATGCTAATAAGACAAATTGCTTAATAGGACCGACCGATTTAAAAATTAATGTACCTACTACATTTAAAAACAAATTTTTTTTGTGTACCAAAATTCTCATTCATAAAATTAAGAAACGGACGTATTTTAATTGTTTCTTTATTATTTAATTATTCGAAAAAAGTATTTTATACGTTCCTTAGTGTATTAAATAAAAAAATTATTATTATTATACGAAATTACAAATTTTTTTTATTTTTAAATACAAATTTAAATTTATAAATAATTTTAGATTCAAAATTTAAAATAATTCACTTCAAAAATAAATAATTATTATTAATATCATATAATAATAAATAATTATTATTATTTATTACTTTTTACAAAATTAATAAAATTCCGTAACGAAAATTTAATTGTTTTCAAAAATGTTAATAAAGTTTTGTGTCAGAATTCAATTATTTTTGTAAATAATAAATTTCTTCAACAAAATTCAATTATTTTTGTAAAAAACAAAATTCTTCACCAAAATTCAATTTTTTTGTAAATTGTAAAATTCTTCGCCAGAATTCAATTATTTTCATAAATTATATATAATTCTTCGCAGGACTTTCATTATTTCTAATACAATTTAATAATGCTTCTCCTTGAAAAAATTTTTTTATTTTCAAAATTTTTTAAACAAAATTTGTTAAAAAAATATTAATTTTTATCAAAAAATTGATTATTTTTCCAATTTCTGATAAAATGTTCGGAAAAAATGAAATTTTTATCATAATTTTTATTCTTTTTATAAATTCAATCATTTTCAATAAAATTCTAACTGAATTCCTCGAAAAAAACTTTCATTTTCTTCAAAAAAAACAATTATATTGTTTCAAAAAATTGTAATAAAACTATTTGTTAAGAATTTAATTATTTTCATAAAATAAAAAATATCTTTGGAGAAATTAAATTATTTTTAAAAGACTTTAATAAATTTCCTTGGAAGAATTGAATCATTTTCCATATTTTTTGATAAAATTTCTTTGATTCCTCAAAAGAATTAAATTATTTTTGTATAAGTTTTTCACAAAAAATTTAATTATTTTTAATTAATAAATTTTTTTTTGCATGAATTAAACTATTTTCATAAACTAATAAATATCTTTGGTGAAATATTTGATTATTTTCTATTATAATTATTAAATAATTTATTGAGTCGAATTCGAACGAAGAATATTCCAAGACTTTTTTCATGGTCGAATTTTGGTTTTTACGTTAAAAACATTAATTTTTATTGTTAATGAATGTTAAAGTAATTTTTTTTATCAGAATGAAATAATATTAAAAAATATCCAAAGAAAAGAATTTTTTGTTCATTTTAACTGGTAAAATTACAAAAACAATTTTTTTTAACGAGGAACCTGACAGTTAGTCAAATCAAAAGTTAGTCTAATATAAAAATTTCAAAGAAAAATACAAATTAAATTTTAAATTCATTTCGGTGGAGAGGCAATGAATTGCATTTTAAATATTTTAGAAAAAAAATTGTATTTGAATTATAAAAATTACAATTTTCTGTAAAATAAGAAACATTTGTTAAATTTTACTAACATAATGTATTATGTTACTTAAATTATTTATTATTAACAAAAAATTATCATTTTCATTCAAATATAACTTTAAAATGTTCGAAATGTAGAAAATTAAATTCTTTACGCTTCTGCCAAATGAAATTTAAAATTTAAGTTGACTTTAAAGTTTAAACAAAACAAAAAAACTAAATTATGACATTTGTATAACTTTTGTTTCGATTGTTTTTCGGATTCCTCCTTAATTTCAATAGTTTGGAAAAATAAATTAATATTGGATGAAAATTGTTTAAAATATTTCTCAGATGTAAAAAATTAATTATTATAACCATATTTTTATTATTATTATTATTATTATTATTATTATTATTATTATTATTATTATTATTATTATTATTGTTTAAAGTCCCAAATGTTCTAAAAGTTCCAAAATTTGGGAAAAATAAATAAAAATGAATTAATTGGTTTAAAATTATTTAAAATACTTCTTATATGTAAAAAATTAATTAATATAAGGATATTGTTATTATTATTATTATTTGTATTTGTATTATTATTTTCACTGAAATTGTTACTACTTTATTATTATTATTATTATTATTATTATTATTATTATTTGTGCTATTATTTGCCCTGACATTGTTACTATTTTTATTATTATTATTATTTGCACTGACATTGTTACTATTTTTATTTTTATTATTACTATTATTATTCTTAATTCAATATCATTTCCCATTTTATCGTGAGCATTATATTTTTAGCAAATGTGCCATTTTCCTCTTAATTTGGAAACTGCTGAGCAAGTAGGTTTCACCCTTATGTATATATGTATGTATATGTACATCATGTCTGGAGTCTAAGACTCTAGAATAGCGATAATTTGATTCATGAATATTCACAGCAAGAGCTCCCAGTACATTCAAACTGCAAGATCCTATACACAAATATCTGTTCATATACATATACACCAACGATGTCTACCATTATTATTATTATTATTATTATTATTAATACTATTATTATTATTCGAAAATGTAATATCCTGTGTAGATATCGGAATTCATCTCTCGATATAAATACACATTTGCAAGAGGCTACTATTGTAGTAAAATACTATATATATACAGGACTGCGTTGATTATATCAGAGTGGGACTTATTGATAAATATTTATAGTTTAGGGAGAAACCAACATTGAATAAAATCAAGTGTAATTCGATGGACTGTGAAAAATGCCGAAGAGAATGAGAGACAGAGAGAGATTGCTTGTTTGATCGTGAGCAATTTCCTCACGGGTGAATGAAGCGCACCTTTCAGAAGAGATTTCTGTTATACAAAGTGTATATTATTGAACATCTGTAAAAAGTGAAGAAATTTTACATTTTCGTGTCAAAATGGAGAGGAAAAATTAATTTTAATTTTTTTGACACTTTTTACTTCGGGTAATATTTATTTATTTTTATACTTTATATTTATTTATTTATTTTTATATTTTATATTTATTTTTATATTTTATATTTATTTTTATATTTTATATTTATTTATTTAATATTTTTTTATACTCAGTTATATTTTTCCTGAAAGAATTGTCAAAAAGAGGAGAAATTTCTAGTCGAATAGAATTTTATAGTAATTTACTGTAGAGGAGAAACTTTCCCTCGTTTGAATTTCGCGCCAATTTAGTTCTTCGAATTGCCGCCTAGACGGCATGAAAGTTCTCTCGCAAGCGGTGAAGCTAGAGTTAAGAATCGGACAACTGAACCTGGTGCTTAGTTTCGATTGTTCTTCTAAACAAAAATCTGTTTTCATTCAAACAAATTTGTTTAGAAAACAATTTCTAATTTAATTTTTAAATTAAAAACATTTTTTTACAAAATTTTAACCTAAATTTTTGTTAAAATACGAAAAGTATTTTAACAATAATTTAGGTAACATTTAGTTTTCAATATTCGAATAAATTTCCTTAGCAAACAATTTTTAATTTAATTTTTAAAATAAAACAAATTTTTTTTTTAAATTCTTACTCAAATTTTTCTTAAAATACGAAAAGTATTTTAACAATAATTTAGGTAGAAATCAGTTTTCATTCGACAAAATTTGTTTAGGGAACGTAAAATTTATTAAAAATTATTATTATTTATTCAATTTCCAACTCTTTTTGTAAAAATAGTTTTTGTATTTTAACAATAATAATTTTGGATAAATGGGAAAATTTTTCGAAAAAAAACTATCGTTTAGTAAAAATTTACACTCAAGACTATTGTCATTGCAATTTAACGTAGTTTTGCAATGAAACTGTTTAACATAATTTTTTATGGAAAAAAATAAAAGTTTTGAAGTTGAACCTATTCTCTTTTCTTTTTTTTTGCTCTTCTTTAAATTACGATTATGAAGATGATCCTCGTGACGAAGTAAAAAAGTTCGAAAGAGCTATGCGCGCACATAAAAAGATATTTTTCTTATGCCCATCTCCGGAAAGTCCGCATTCGTATTTTTTTTTCTCTTTCCTCTCTTGGAACAATAAAGCCACCAACAGGACATGAAAAATATACGGAAATGTATGAAAAGGTTTTATACTCCTCTGGATAAGGACAGTTATTACATTGGACATTTACTTTATGATCTTTAAATTGTCTGCTGGAAATTAATCCAACATTGGATTGTGCGCAAGGTTTTCATTTATTTTGTCCATTCAATTTATTGAGGGCGAGGAATGAGGGAACTGACAAGCATTGTTCTATGGGAAATATTATTTATAAGAAAATAAGTAAAAATTTATTTTCATTACTGTTTTATTTTTTTATTTATTTATTATTTGTTTATTATTTATTTATTATTTATTTACTATTATTTCTTTTTTATTATTCATTTTTCTTTATTTGTCGTCTATACATAGTTTCATTTTTCAGTAATTTTTCTTATTTATATTTATTTGCTTTTGTGTTTAAAAAAATATTTTTGTTTCATTTAATTTTATTTCCTTGTATGTTTTTTCAATTTTTTTATTTATTTTTTATTTCATTTATTTTTATTTGCTTGTATGTTTTTTTAATTTATGATTTAATTTTTATTTAATTTATTTTTATTTGCTTTTATATTTTCTCAATATTTGTAATTTAATTTTTTAATTGTTCACTTGTTTTTATTTATTTTTAAATAAAGATAAATTATTATTGTTAAAATACAAAAAGTATTTTTACAAAAATAGTTGGAAAATAAAAAAAATTATAATTTTAAATAAATTAAAACAATAATTAAAACGTTCCCTAAACAAATTTTGTCGAATGAAAACTGATTTCTACCTAAATTATTGTTAAAATACTTTTCGTATTTTAAGAAAAATTTGAGTAAGAATTAAAAAAATAATTCTTTTGGGAATTTAAAAAATAAATTACAAATTATTTGCTAAACAAATTTATTCGAATATTGAAAACTGAATGTCGCCTAAATTATTGTTGAAATACTTTTCGTATTTTAAACAAAAATGTTGGAAAAAATTAAAAAAAAAATTTTTTAATTTAAAAATTAAATTAGAAATTGTTTTCTAAACAAATTTGTTTGAATGAAAACAGATTTTTGTTTAGAAGAACAATAGAAACTAAGCACCAGGTTCAGTTATCCGATTCTTAACTCTAGCTTCACCGCTTGCGAGAGAACTTTCATGCCGTCTAGGCGGCAATTCGAAGAACTAAATTGGCGCGAAATTCAAACGAGGGATTATTTGCTTGTATGTTTTTTTTTAATATTCTTTAATTTAATTTGTATTTCATTTATTTTCATTTGCTTCTATATTTTCTCAATTTTTCTAATTTAATTTCTTAATTGTTTACTTATTTTTATTTATTTTTATTTACTTATAAGTTTTTTTTTAATTTTTTAATGTTTGAAATTTATATTTTTTAATGTTTGAAATTTGATTTTTTTTTGACGTCTTAAATTTAATTTTTTTTAACGTCTTCAATTAAATTTTTTATTTACGCTATAAAAATGAAAAATAACAGAATGAAAAATAAGAGATTGTCCAAATCCATATATATCAAGAAGTAAAGCTTGAGTTAGAAAACATGAATTCCCCTGAATTGTTCACATTTTTTTTTTCATGTCAGTCGGAGTAGAAATTTACGGTAGAAATGAGAAATGGACGCTCTGGTATATCATAATAAGAATGCCGATGATATACAGTAAAGAGTCTAGGGGGAATTTTCTATTTCAAAAAAATCACGCCACCAGCTGCATCATTCAAACTGAGAATAGTTGCTTGCGCTTTTCTGTTTGCTCACAAGTTTCTTTAAAGTACAATTTGCCTCCGAAAATTCTCCAATTTACAATGAATGCTACCAAAGAATACCCTTTATTTTCCAAGATGTAAAATTATTTCTCTCTAGATTCTTATTTTTTCAATACTGTCGAATTTCTCAATGATTTATTCTTTGATTTTTCCCCTTTTGTTTTGCGCTCGAAAAAAAATTGTTTCCAATTAATTTTAATTATTAATTATTTTTTTTAATACTGCCAAATTTCTGAATGATTCGTTCCTTGAATTTTTCATTTGTTTTGTGACCTGAAAGAATTATTTCGAATTAATTTTAGTTTTTATTGCAATTGGTAATTAATAAAAATATTTTTAAGGGGAAATATTTTCTCTATTTGTGAGTTGAAAAATTTGGGGAATTATTTATTTGAATTAATTTAACGGATGAAGTTTGAAAATTTAAATAAAATAAATAAATAAACATGACGTGAAGTAAGAAATAAGTGGAAGCGTCAGGCCGAAAGAGAGAGACAGAGAGTACTTAACGTCCCCTCTTCTTTCTCTCTCTCTAGTGACGCATGCGCACGAACGACTTACATTAAAATTTCTCGCACGATTGTAATTTTATTCAAAAAATTAATTATCAAACCAAATAAATTAGAAAATTTATTCGAAATAAATTTTTTATTGAAAAATTTATTCGAAATAAAATCTTTATTGAAAAATTTATTCTAAATAATATTTTTACTAAAAAACTTATTCAAAATAAAATCTTTACTAAGAAATTCATTCGAAATAAAATTGTCATTAAAAAATAATAATCGTCATTAAATCATTGTTTGAAATTAAATCTTTATTGAAAAATTTATTCGAAATAAAATTTTGTACCAAAAAAACTTATTCAAAATAAAATCTATATTAAAAAATTCATTCAAAATAAATTCTACACTAAAAAAATCTATTCTAAACGAAATCTTTATTAAAAAATGAAAACAAGAAAGGAAAATAACTAAATTCTGTGAAAAATATATACATTCACTTGACTAAATAAAATTTCATTTGGCTAAAAAAAATTTTTTCCAGGTGTAAATAACAAAGACTAAAAAACGAATCTCGAAAGTGCGTCTTGTTTCTCAACTATATATATATATATATATGAATTCAATGAAACTTTTTCTCAATCGTAAAAGTTCCTTTGTTATTGAAACACCTTTGATCGTTTCAAACTCCTTGCAGTAGGTATGTAAAAAAAAAAAAAAAAAAAAAGAGAGAAACTTGAAGAAGTTGTGATGCAAAAATCGAGGGGTGTGAGATAACGGGAAAGGAATCAGGGAGATCTATACTTGGGACCATAAGCTGAGAATGTGGGCGTTTATCCAATATATACGATAAAGGGTGGGGGTTAATTGTTGAATTAACCTTAATTATCGGACCCTCCATGCTTCTTCGTTCTTCCTCTTATGCGAGTTATCCTATAACTATTCAACACTATTCATTATCGTTTACTCTCTAGTAGTAGTTTGTTACACGATATTGCTCGCCTCTGGCCTTGATACCATTTTTTTTTTTTTTTTTTTTTTTTTTAACAAATTACACGTCTTCCGTGATTTTTCTCTTCTGGATACTGTTTTTTCTTCTTTGAAAAGAAAACATTGTTTTCCATCCACTGTAAAGAAAAATAGAGTTCAAAACATTTTTATTTTTTTTTTTGAATTAATAAATATAAATAAAATAGATTTGTCTGTTGAAATAAATCTAAAAGTCAGCTATGTATTAATTGTTTTTGTCATTTGTTACTTGTTTCTGAATATTTAAGTAAATATTTACATTTATTTATATTTATATTTTTTTCTTTTTTTTTGTTATTTACATTTATTTTTTTATTATTTGTATTTTGTTATTTATTTATATATATTTTTTTGATATTTTTTTATTATTTGTATTTTATTATTTACTTCTTTTTCTTTATTCATTTTTTTATTTTTTTTTTATTTATTTATTCATTTTTTTAAATAAATAAATTCCAGAAGTCACAAGAGACCAATAATACAGAATTTCGATAGAAAAATGAAATCAAAAAAAGGCAAAAGCGCACAATATTGCAGTGGTAATAAATAAATAATTTTTTTTTTTTCCTAAAGAAAAAATTTGAAATGATTTTCAAAAAAATGTCGCAGTCACTCTTTATTTTTTCTTTTTTCATTTTCAATTGATTTATACACATATTTTTTTTTATTTTTAAGCGTACGACAATATATTAAAGATACTTAATAATAATTGTGTTTAATAGTATATATTTAATAAAAAAATGTCGAGCATTTTGTACAATAAATAAAGACTCTAAAGCGATTTAAACACAACGTCACATAGCTCTTTACTATTCGATAGTATCGAGCATTATTTTTATTATTTTTTTCTTCATTTGTCAATAAATCGATTTTTTATTTTATTTTTCTCAACACTTCGCATTTATAGTCTCATTTTTTTTTCTTGATTGCATTTTTATTCTTTTTTGCAAAAATTATTGCAAAAAAAAAAACATTCGATGAATACAATTTATTTTTTTTTAATGTTTTCGTAATTATAGGTGATTTATTTATACATAAATTAATCGTAGATTAGGAGAAAAATGTACACAATTACAATTTTTTGGGGAATTAATTTATAGGTAATTTTAATTTTATTGTGGGTAAATTTTTAGACGATTTGAAATATTTTTCGCTAAATGTTAATTTAGAGAATGGTATTTTTTTGCAAAATTCAGATGGTTTAATTTTTTTTTTCTTATTAAAAATTAATTTAGACGATTGAATTTCTTTTGCAAAATTTATTTTGACGATTAAATTTTGTTTTGCAAAATTAATTTCGACGATTTAATTTCTCTTGCAAAATTAATTTAGACGATTTTAATTCTATTGCAAAATTAATTTCGACTAAATTTTTTTTGCAAAATTAGCTTAACCAATTTAGATATTTTTTTCTTGCAAAATTAATTTTTATTTGCCAAAAAAAAAACATTCAGACAGTAATAAATAAATAGAAAAGTGAATTTTGTTTCGAATAATTTCAAGAATTCGATGATAAATTATAAATAAATAGCTGGAGTGTATAAGATATATTAAATAGATGTGTAATTCAACAAATGTGATTTCTACTTAAAGATAGTTTTTTTTAAGTCATCTCTCATTTATGACTTCATTCATTATTAACATTTTCACAAGAGCATTAAATGTGTTTGTAATATAATTTTTACTTTTATCTCTTGCTTCTGAATCGAGGAAGATTTTAAACTTTTAAAGTTGTAAATTTTTAAACTTTAACTCTTTTTTTTCTTTTGACGTTTTAAGGTCTTTTACATCGGACCATAAATTTTTTTATTTCCACTTTATTCAACAATTATTTTAAGTATGCTGGAGAAATGGGGTCAATTTTTATTTTTAGCTTAGAAAAATAATTGTTAAATAAAATAATAGTTAAATAAAATAATAGTTAAAAAAAATAATAGTTAAATAAAATAAAAAGTAAATAAAATAATAATTAAATAAAATAATAATCAAATTAAATAATAATTAAATTAAATAATGCAATTAAATAATAATTAAATTGAATAATAAAATAAAATTAATAATTGAAAATAATAATAATAATAAAAAATAAAATTCTGATAATAAATGAAAAACAATTTTCAATATCGAAATAAAATCTAAAAAACAAAATAATTAGCAGAAAAATTGCACAATATCGTGTTATAATTGTGAAAAAAAATTCTTTTGCGAAATTCAAGATCAAAAAATTGGATTATAACGTTTCTCTTGTTTGCTTTCAGTAATTTTCTAATTATTTGTGACAATAGTGAAGTTATTTGTTCAGAGAAAAATGAATAGATTGTCCGTATATCTATATATATACGTGACAGACAGAGAGAGAGAGAGAGAGAGAGGGAAAAAATATGCAAAAGGAAAACCGGATGGAAAATATGAAGCAATCAACATGTAAATACAAAGTGCAAATACGAATCTCGCGGAGGTAAATTAATTTTTCACGTAACTCTTTGTCTTGTTTACTTTAACGGAAATGAAAATTATTAAATGACATTATTTTTCCAAAGGCGTGAAAAATTATTTCACTTTTTTATTCGAGAACGAATGAACGAAATTATATTAACGATCTCATATTTTTCAATACTCAGTCTCTCACAATCAGAATTTTTTTTTTCTCATAATTATTTGAAATTTTCCCCAAATTCAGGTAATTTTTTGCAATAAACAATTTGCAGGGGAAAATTTAATTATTAAAATTCATTTATGTTGAGTGAAATAAATTGGAATTATTAGTCAAAAATTTAATTTGAAAAGTGAATAAATAATTTTTAATTTAAACGGATTCTTTTTTGGTTTTTAATTTACTTTGTTCTTGTAATGAAAAATGTTAATAAAAAAAAATAATTTGACAAATATTAACTGAATCAGATACTAATTAATATTATTAATTATTAATTATTAATTAGCAACAATGTTAATTGATAACAGTATTAATGAATACTAATTGTAATTAATAATAGTTTTAATTAACAATAATTTAAATTAATAACAATATTAATTAGGAAAAATATTTATTAATAACAATATTAATTAGCAAAAATATTCATTAATAACAATATTAATTAGAAAAAATATTCATTAATAAAAATATTAATTAACGCTAATAAAAATTAATTTACAAAAATAATTAATTTTTTCCTGCGAATATTTTTTTTATGTTTTAACGAATTTCGATAAAGAAAAAAAATAATAAGGAAAAGAAAAAAAAGAGAGGAACTGACCCAGAATTGTTCTGAAATTAGAACATTAGAACAGACTGTGTCTTGTCGTTAACAACTTTACCATTGACCTCTATTAAAATTGACCCCAGTCTCCCCCATACATTCATAGCATCCGCAAATTTTATAATATTTTTATTTTTCTTTTATTTTTTTATCTTCATTATAAGGTACGCTTATGTGAGAAGTAAAATTTATATCTTCAAAAGGAGAAGGGCTCACTACACATACAGTCACTTAATTATAATTAATAGACGTCTTAAAATTAAGGTTCTGTACAAAAGATAGATATAAATAAGAACACTTAATTATGGCCAAGGCTTCCAAAGGAAAAACCCATTGAAAATTATTACCACAAAAAAAAAGAAAAAGATTTGTGACTCGAGCAGGTTCGCTTTGTATAATATTAATGTAGAAAATTTACTTTTTTTTTACCATTCGCTAATATTTTTAATTTTTTTTTTACATGTGAAAAAATTCTTGGCGTTGATTTTTAATATTATTTTTCGTGAACAAAACGATTTTTTTTTCTATTCTATAAAAGTGATTTTTTTTACGTCTGATATGTTCTAATCGAAAGTAATCTTGACGTTTACACTCAATCTGGTCTTTATAGAAATTGATTAATTAATTAAATAAATAAAAATTTTTTTGTAGATATTTTTTTTTAACTATGTGAAAAATAATTGTTTTTTTATTAACAGGGAAATATATGAAATATTAAAAGTCTGCTTATTTCTGTAAATATTTATATAAAGTTTTAATTAAAAATTCAGTACGTTTCAAATAATATTTACATATTCATGTTTTATTTGAAAATATTGTTACGTTTTTAATTAGAGTCCAATTATACTTTTGTATATTAAATTCTGACAGTCTTTTAATGGAAAAAAAAATGTTGAATCGGAAAAAATTGTTCTGTATGAAAAAATTGCTTTTTCGTTTAAAAAAAATTATGTAAAACAATTTTTTCGAAATCAATTTTATTAAAGGAAAACACTATTTTTAATTTCGAAAAATATTCTTAACAATTTTTATTTAATAATAAATATTTTTAAATAATATAGCAAATTTTTTACGTAAACAAATTCTTTTAAAGAAAAAAAGTGCTTCTTTTACTTAAAAAAATTCTTTTAAAGAAAAAAGTGCTTCTTTTATTTAAAAAAATTATTTAAAAAGGAAAAAGTGCTTCTTTTATTTTTATAAAATATTTTTAAAAAGAAGCGTTTTTTCTATTAAAAAACCATTCTTTTAAAGCAAGAAGCATTTTTTTTTATTAAAAACCATTCTTTTAGAGAAAAAAAAAACAATTTTTTCATTACAAAAAAATATTTTATAGAAAAAGCAATTTTTTTACTTAACAAAATTTTATAATTGAAAAAATGCTATTTTTGTAATTAAAAAATATTGTTCCGCTTTTAATTAAAGTCGGATTATACGTTTATACTAAAATCTGACAATCTTTCAGTGTAAATTGAAATAGAATAGTGAAAAAAAGGTTTTTTTCTAAACAAAAAATTAAAATTTAGAATATTTTTTCTTCTTTCTTTCGAAAATAAAAATTTATTTATTTTTATTTATTATTCATCTAAAATAACTAAATATTTTTTTTCGAAAGAAAGAAGGAAAAATTAGTAGAATTTATTGGAAAAAGAAATTTAGAATTTCGTATTTGGAATTGGAAAATTTTATTTCATTATTTCAATTGCAAATTTTAGTTTAATCCTTGAATTTCAATTAAGAATTTAATTTTTTCAAACGAAAATTGAAATTCAATTCTTTAGTCTCAATTTCGAATTTATTTCTTCAATCGAAAATTGATATTCAATTTTTTAGTTTGAATTTTGAATTTAAACTTTTAATTCGAAATTTAAATTCAATTTTGTAATATAATGTTTAATTGAAAATTAAAATTCAATTCTTTAGTCTCAAATTTTTCTACTTAAATATTCAATTGGAAATTGAAATTCAATTCTTTAGTATGAATTTTGAATTTATTTTTAAAATTGAACATTTTTATTGAATTTTTTAAACGGAAATTATAATTAACAATTTAATTTTTCAATTAAAAATTGAAATTTAATTGTTTAATCTTAATTTTGAATTTAATGTTTGTAATCGTAAATTGGAATTCAATTCTTTAGTCATAATTTTGAATTTAATTTTATAATTGAACATTTTTAATTTATGTTGTAATTGAAAATTTTTATTTAATCATTGAATTTCAATTTAGAATTTAATTCATTAATTAAAAATTGAAATTCAATTCTTTAGTCTTAATTTTGAATTTACTCGAAATTTAAATTAAATTTAATCTGTTATTTGAATTTAATTTTTTAATCTAAAATTAAAATTCAATTCTTCAGTCTGAATTTAAAATTTAATTCTTAATTAAAATTCTAGATTTAGTTTTTCTTTTCCCCTTTTGAAAAAAAAATTATGCAATAAAAATAAAGATAGATAAACTTCTCACTCGGTGGTATTTTAATAATAAAATTTATATTTAATAAAAATATAAAATTTTTTTTAATTTTCGAAATTCAAATTTAAATCTATTTTTTTTAATTCACTGAATTATTTCAGTGAATAAAAAAAATTGTTAAACTCACACGAAAGGAGATCATAACTATTTGGCCAGTAGCCAATTTGGACTTCGTGTTTCCTTCAAATTTTGACCAAATAATCATGACCAAACGAGAAAATTTCTTCTTTCGAATCTATTATTAGCAAATTTCATTTGCACACGAAATTTCATCTTCTCATATCTCGTGTGTCTCCTTGTAGAAACACGGAGAGATCTTTATTACTTTATATCTCTTTATATATATTTTACGTTTTATCTCTTTACTACTTTCTACATTTTCATTACTTTATATCTTTATTATTTTATTACAATAATTTTTTTCTTCTCTTTCCATAAAAATTTTATCACATTTTATTTCAAATTATTTTACAGACTTTCATAAATAGAGAAAACAAGAAAAAGTTTGTAAATTTGAAAAATTTCCATACAAATCAAATTTTTCATTCTATTTGTAGGAGAAAAAAAACCTTTTTTTCATTATTTCAATTTCAATTAAATAGTTTATAACAATTTTATTTCTTTCATGTTTGTTTTTTTAATTCCCATTTTTTTTTATTTTTCCATCATCATATTTTTTTTGTTTTTATACTTTTCGTTTCGCTATTTAGGTTAATTTGCAATTTTTTATAGAGAGCAATCAAAAATTTTCCAATGAAATGAAAAATATTTTTAATTTTTTTTCCCCTGATAAAAAATGTCGATAACAAAAATTCACAATGAAAGTATATTTTTTTCTAAACTTTAAATTACATTTTGAACACTGGCGCGCATTTAATATTATTATCATTATTATCGAGTTATATTTAATTTTATATATAATATATTTAATTTTAAATTCAATAATTCGTGTAATTTTCATAAATTTTCATTCTTTTACGAAGACGCTGGTAATTATCAAATATTTTCCGTGTTTTTTTTTACAAATATTGTTAAAAAAAGTGTAAAAAAATGATTTTATTTAATAATGTGGTATTTAGAAAATGAAGAGGTCTCTCAACCTTCGTGACAAGAAATGGAATTGTCTATAATGATCTCGAGCTTAATCTCTAAATTGAGTCCGATTGATGATGATGATGATCACGACTCAAAGAATGAAGAAGCTGAGAAAGCACAGAGTTCAGAATTTAAACAATTTTCACACTTTAATTATTTTTTTAACTCGCGTGTGAATGTGTGTGAAAAAGAATGTTTCTTGAAAATGGAAAAATTTTAATTGAACAGTTTCGCGTAACCTTTTTCGAAATCACGTATTATATCTATAATTTTTTTTCCTCTTTACTCTATATTTATATATATATATAATATTTATAATAAAAATAAATAAATAAATAAAGAACACTGCATCTTTATCTAAAAATGTTATCTATATATTCTCAACTTTCATTTACATTATTCACTTCCGTTTATTACAGGGATCACAGCGATTTTTACATTCTTTTTTGTCATGTAGAATTGGGTGAAAAAACAGGAATTTATTTTTTAGAAATTTAATAATTAATATTTGAAAAAAAATTAAAAAAAATTTTTTTTTAATAACAAATTAAAAAAAAATTAAAAGAAGAGCATTTGTCAAATTATGTAAAACATTATTTCATTATAACAAAAATATTTATTTTACTGATTTTTAATATTAATAAATTTAACTATTTTAACATTTTTCATTCGGAGAGAAACGTTTATTAGTCTCAAAATAATTTTTTTTTTATACAAAAAAGAAACATTTAGTTTACAAATTGTAAAATTTACTCTCAAAACAAAATTTTTTAATAACATATTGATACTACGTAGGAAAATCAATTTTTAATTTTATAGAAAAATTCAAAAAGTGGAAATAGTAAAATTTGTTACCAAAATTTGTATCTGCAAAAGTAAATTTTAGTACAATTTATAACAAAATTAAATTCTTGGTAAAATTTTTTCCAAGAACAGAAAAAATTTACTATTATAATTCCTTGTTCAGAATAAATTTTACCACTTCGAAGAAAATTAGGAAAATTTTACTTTTGGAAAAGTAAAGTTTACTCTGGAAATATTTTTAAATAATACATTTTATTAACTTCGAGAAAAACTTGCCAAATTTTTATTTTTAAAAATTAACTGTTAAATTTAGTTAACAAAACTAACTGTAAAAATTGCTATTGGAAGTTTTTATTTCCAGACTTAATTTTACTACCTTTAAAGTAGATTTTAATAAAAAAATTTAATTTCTAAACATTAAAAATTGAAATTTTATTCGCAAATAGTAAAATTTACTGTTCAGAATTTTTATTTTCAGAATAACTTTTACTTCTTTCTTGAAAAATTTATTTTTTACAAATTAGGAGAATTTATTTCAAAAATAGTAAAATTTGCAATGAAAACAATAATTTTTAGTATTTAGCAACAAATTTTACTTTCTTTGAAGAAAATTTCAAAGAATTTTAGACAAAATTTAATTGTTTCAAAACTTAAATTTTCCATACAAAAATTAATATTTCCAAAATAAATTTTTAAAGTGAAAGTAGTCAAAGTAAAATTTAATTCGGACTTTTAACAATTTCAGCAAAAATAGTAAAATTCACTATGAAAAAAATTTTTATCCCTAATATATTTTTACTACTTCCTTGATTTTATAATAATTTTTAAAATAAAAATTAGAAAAAATTTAGTTGAAAAAATTTGCTTTGAAAAAAATAATTTTTAATTATAAATTTTACTACGTTCGAAAAAAATTAAAAAATTTTTCGACATAATTTCAAATTTTTCTTTTTCTGAAGTAAAATTCAGTATAAATTATAGTAAAATTTAAATCAAACCCAGTCAAATTTGAGATTAAAAAAATATTATTTCCCAAGTCAATTTTAAAATATTTAAAATAAATTTTAATAAAAATTTGAAAAATATACTTTCAATTATATAAAATTTATTCTAGAAACAGAATTTTTTTGATAAAAATTCCAAATAATTCAAATTTTTTTTGTAAGTGGTAAGAATTATTTTACTTTTAAGAAAACTTTTTGTAAAAAAGTTGCCAAGTTTAAAAATTTTAAGAAAAAAGTACAAAACGATTTTTAAGTTTTCAAAAACAAAAAGTTTTCCAAAGTTTACAAAATAAAGAAATTTTTTTCAACTAAAAGACAAAAAAAACTTTCTAACTTAAAAAAATTATTTTTTGTAGATTTTCTTTAAGGGGAGAGTTAAAAGGTTAAATAAAAATTTTTTTTCTAGTTTAAAAAACTATATTTTTATAAATTTTTATTTTTTTTAAGGGGAAAAAGGAATGTTTTACACAATTTAATGTTTTTTTTTAGTAAATTTTATTTATTTAAGGGAAAAAAATTGATTGGACAATAAAATTGACTAACTGCGATCCCTGCGTTTAATTTCTAGAAATTTTCTATAAATAGAACAATAATTTTTCCAGTCGGAACGAAAAAAAAATAAGCAAAAGAAAAACAAATAACTATTAGAAAAATAATTCAAAAAATATATTTAACAAAACATAAAAAAATATCCGAAAAGAATTATTATCTGAGAAACATTTACAATTAATTATTCATAATTTTCAATTTAGAGAAGCACAGCAAAAAATTTAGTTTCTAAAAATATTTTTTTTCTATACAATCAAAAAAAAGTTTCCAATTGAGGAAAATTTGAAAAATTATACAAGATTAGAATGATTATAAATGAGATTTTTCCTCAATCAATCCTCTTTCTCTCTCTCTCTCTGTCTCGCAGTACTTTTCTATACAAATAAGATTTATCTATTCGTACAAAGAGTCAGAGAAGGAGAGAAAATTGAACAAATTTTTTTTCGAATTCGAATCACGTAATGTCAAAAGATTGACTGTGTCAAAGATCCCAAGGAGTGATTTGTAGGATTCGATTTTAAAATCTCAAGGATCTTGAATCATGTCAGAATTGCTTTTCAAATTCGATATTCGCACGAAGAATGTGACTTTTCATGCACTCTGAATTTCGAACAATTATTTTATTCTAAGCGCGAAGTTTGTCGAATTTTTTTTTTCTTCGTAAATGATGTGTGTTTGTGTGTGGACCTCGGTCTACAAGGAGATTCAAAAAAAAAAGAAAAAAAAAATTAATTAATGCCAAGTGAAACTTGAAAAGAGGCCGGAAGACGTGATAATTCCCAGTAGGACCAGCCAACCGAGATTAAAATTACTTATTAATTGCGAATTAGCGCCGCCATTGGCGCATGATTTTTTGATTTTCGATATTTTCAAATCACGTCGATTTAATAATTTGTGCACGCCATTAATGTCATTGATACTTAAAATATGATCACGTGACATTAACACGGAATAGAGTAGTCCGGGATGTTGATCCGTTGATGATGAGCAGAATGTCAGGACCATGTGCG
The DNA here is from genome assembly GCA_032872475.1 of Leptopilina myrica (nomen nudum). Lineage (NCBI taxonomy): Eukaryota > Metazoa > Arthropoda > Insecta > Hymenoptera > Figitidae > Leptopilina > Leptopilina myrica (nomen nudum). The sequence continues at coordinate 40,931,757 of CM065460.1, read as the reverse complement.
TTCCCACGGCTTTCATCACGTAAACCTTACCGTAAAATTGCAGATAATTGTAGTCCACCAATGTACCTATAAGAACAGAAGAGAGAGAGAAAAAGAATTATTACCTTAGTTTAATTCATGTTTAATTTAAACTCGAAATCTGAGTCAAGCGAAAATTGTGCCACTAATTACAATTAGTACGAGGTGGATGAATGAAAAAAAAAATATTCTTTACTTTATTCCTCGTTTTTTTTATCCAAAGTATGAGAGCTTGAATTTTAATTAATTACTGGAGCAATAATTATTGTAGTTCTTTTCCATTAATTAATTCAGTTCTCTTGGAGAGAGGGGATTTTTTAGTCTAAGGATTCAGGAGAAGAAATGTTTTTATTAGATAGATAATTTTTTTTAACAGATAAAAAATATTTTTTATTATTTATTTCTTATAATAAAAAAAATATTTTTTATTATTTTTTTTCTTATAATGATAAAAAAAATTATCTGTCTAATAAAAATATTGTTCGGTTATTAATCAAATCGATTTGATAGTTTGCCTTTTAATTATCGACGTTTGAAGTAAAATTCGACAAATGAAACCTCACGTACCGTTGGGAGAGAGGGAGGGGAGATCTCAGGTAGCGTCGGTTTTTTGGCCACGCCCCTCAACTTGCAGCCTATCAGCGGGCGCTTTTCATACAGTTTCGTCTTTAAATTACAATTTTAACTACAATTTTAATTATAATTTCAATTTTAACTACAATTTTAATTATAATTCCGATTTTAAGGACAATTATAATTATAATTCTAATTTTAATAACAATTATAATTATAATTCCAATTTCAATTACAATTATAATTATAATTACAATTTTTAATCATAATTTCAAATGTACTTACAATTTTAATTATAGTTATAATTTTAATTCCAATTTTAATTACACCTTAATAAAATATTTTTCCAAAAACAACAAATAATGATTAATGACTATGATGATGATGATTTAAATACTATTTAACTAGTGAAAGAATAATTTTAGAAGGAATTTATTTATAATAATTGGTTTGAAAAATTTTTATAAATAAAAGTATTGAATTTTTTAAAAATAAATTATGTGATGAGTGGATGAGAGAGGAAGAAGACAAAAATTCTAATTAGTCTAATTAGATAATTTTCGTATGGTAATTCATTTGATATAATCCATAATAAACTAAAGTGCAGAAGCAAGTTCAATTAGACTGAAGTAGATTTTGACTTGAATAGGTCTGGTTACATTGACTTATCGGATAAGTAATTCCATTAGACGACTGGTCAATATCACCTGAGTAATCGACAGATACTTTAACCCCCCCCCTCCACCCCCTTCCTTCTTGTAAACTTGCTTCGCATTACATTTTGCTTCAAATAATTATTATCGATTTTAAATAATTAAAAAAAAATAGAATTCAATTAAACTTTTCAGAAAAAAAATAAATTTTACAGAATTTTTAGTAAAGAATTTGAAAAAATCAAATTTTTCAAAATTCTACTTTGAAAACTTTTAAAAATTGAATTATTTTTGAAAATTTAATTGAGTTTTCTAAAAATTCTGTTGTTATTTAATATTTTAACTGAAATTTTTGTATTTAAATGAATAATTACATGAAAATTCAACGAGATTTCAATTATTAATAAAAATAAATAATTATTTATGAAAATAATTTGAAAATTCAACAAGAGTTTAATTATTTATGAAAATAATTGAATTCCAAAAAAGAATTTTATTATTTACGAAAATAATTGAATTTTTGCAAAAAAATTTGGTAAATTTTTATTAAAATAACGAAATATGTATTTCTTTTATACAAATAATTAAATTCTGGCGAAGAATTTAATTAAAATCTTTAAAAATAATTAAATTTACCTAAATTTTTTAATTAAAATTTAAAGCAATAATAAATCAATTATTTCGAATGATTTAATTCAAAGTGTTTTAAAAATAATTTAATTTTAGTGATTATTTGGACGAAATAAAAAAAAATTTGTCAGAATAATTGAATTCCTGTGACATTTTCGTAATTTATGAAAATAATTCAATTCCAGCGAAGAATTCTATTCAAATTTTTAAAAATAATCAAATTTTTTAAAAATGTTTTATTAAAACTTAAAAAAATTGATAATTCAATTATTTTGAATAATTTAAATAAAATTATTGTATTAGAAATAACTGAATTCTTTGGGATGAAGTTTATTACTTATGATAATAATTAATTTATCGCGAAAAAATTTATTTTTATAAAAATATTTGAACTATTACAAAGAAATTTATAAAAATAATAAGTAAATGATTGATTATCTGTTAAATTTTCATTTTTTTGTAAATTTGTTTTAAATAATTGAATTCTTTTAGAAACATTTATAAAAATTGGATAACTATTGAAATTCATTGAATTGTAGAAAATTTTTTTGAATAATTAAAATTTTGCGAAGAATTTTATCAAATTTTTTGAAAAGTAATTGAATTTCGGTTGAAGAATTTTATTGTTTTAAAATAAAATTGAAATTTTGACGAGGTTTTCGTTTTCAATTGTGTAATAATTTCTAATTCAATTATCGAACATAATTGAATTTTTGCGAAGAATTTTATTACTTTTGAAAATAATTGAATTTCGCTGCAATTATTTGTAACTTCTCTAAAATTGAATTCTTTTTAGTGTTTCAAATTAAAAATTCTTCTATAAATTTATTGTTTTGAAAAATTAATTAAATATACTTAAAAAATCAATGAAATAAACTAAAATTGTTTAAAAAATATTTTTCAAATTGTAAATTTCTTAAAACAGTAAGTTTTTGAAATGTTCAAATTTTTTAAAACAGCAAGTTTTTGAAAATTTCCAATCAAATTAATCTAAAATAGAAATTTTCTATATTTCTAACTTTTTCTCGTCTATGTTCGCCTTTTGAGAAACAAATTTGACTTTTAGAATTTTTTTCACTGTGTGTTCAGGAGACAATGAAGAAAACATTCAAAATTCTCACACACAGATGGAAAAAAAATAAATTTTCAAATTTTTTTTTCTTACAAAAATTTGGATTCATCGCAACTTTGAATGCGGATATAAAGGTGGGTTCGTGTAGATTTCTCTGTCTACGGGAAATGAAAATTAATATCCTTAATTGCAGAAGCCTTGGTATTTGGCTGTATGCCAAACCACTACAATACCCCCTTGAAACATGAAGGGCTAAAATGAACGAGTAATGCGAATTTCAGTCTCTTGTGATTTACAGCTTCGCTAATAGCTCAAATGACAACAGTTTACTCATCACAAGTGTTCATGAATGAAGTCGAAAAAAAAAATTTTTTGTTTTTTTTTATTCCTAACTGCAATGCTCAAGTCTAAATTAGAACAAGTCGTCGGCATATTTTATTTTAATATTTTAAAGAACGGAGAATTTTCTCGTTTAGAATTTCACTGGAATATTTTTATCGTTTTTTTTTATTTATTTATATTTTATACTAAATATTTTATTTATTTATTTATATTAAATTGTTTTTTCATTTATTCCTAAAAAAGTATTTTTTTAATTAAAAAAAAGAGCAGTAAATTTTTTAAGCTGAATAAAATAATTTATTTTGTAACTAAAACGAAGAAATTTTATACTAGCAGCATAATTTATTTCATTTCGTTTGTGAGAGAAATTTCATGCCGTCTAGGCGGCAATGTAGGGAACTATTTTGGCGCGAAATTCAAAACGAGAAAAACTTCAATAATACAAATAAATTAATAATAATAACAAAATCTGTAATTTATAGTGAAATAATAGATAATATATTATAAATAATATATAATAAATAATAATATATAATTAACAATATATAATTTATTAATGTCGATAAAAAATAATCTCTTTGAATAAATAAAATTAATTTCTACCCAATATTTACTAGAACTCGTGAAAATTTCTATTTGCATTCTATTTAATAGTTCTATAGTAAAATTCTGCAAAATTTTCACTCCATTTATAATTAATTATAAATTATAAATTATAAATTATTACCTAATTTGTAAAAGTTCATTTTAAAAGTTAAACCTAAAAGCAATTTTCGAATGCATCATATTTCCAAATATATTTATTTCAATACTTGTAAATTTTCTATAGAGTATAATTTTTGCATTTGAAAATATATAAAACCGAGTATTTTTAAATCAATCAATGTAAATTTATTGAAAACGTATTTTGATCCACGCGATGTATAAATGTAAATAAAAAAATATACATATGTTTGAATTATAGGCGAATTGTGACAAAAATATGATATTCCGCGACGAATTGAATATTGTAAATACAAAATATTATAAATACAGAATTATTAGAAATACAAAATTATTGATACAATAGAATGAGCCCTTTTCGATGATAAATAGTTGATATTTACATTTTAAAATGATGTATATTATTATTAATTATAAATAATGGTTTTCCCTCATATGCATATTAATTATTATTTTATGCGCAGATTTTAGTCGTATTATTATCCAAACGAAATTATGTCCTAGTTACAATTATTTAGTCATATTATTATTCGAAAATAATCTAATTTATATTCCCAATTTTAATGTATTTGCATAATCAAGCAAAAATAGGAGGGAAATTTTATTCATTTATTTATAAATTTTCATCGATATTCTAGATTCATGACAGGTGAAATTCTATATTCTTGTGTAGTATTGGAATATTTCTTAATTTATGATTTGTGATTGGAAACATTTTTATATTTTTGCTCGACGATATTTATTATTCTGTCAAGTCTATAGTAATTTTTTTTTTATTTTTAATTTTTATTTCGTATCAATTTTCTTTCTTCTGATTTTTTCATTTGAAATTTACTTTATTTACTTACTTAATTCAGACGGGCAAAGAAGGAAACCGTTTTTTGTCTATTTTTATTATTTTTCATTCTTATTTTATTGTAATTTGTATTTTTTTTATTTTCGAGACTACTTTTATTACTTATAAATTTATAATTGAATTTAATTGGATAAATTATTTACGTAATTCATTGAATGCTTAGAAATTTTTTTTTAAAATATAAAAGAATAATTGAATTGATTAAAAAAAAGTTAATTACGATTGTATTAAAACAAACATTTTTTTCAATAATTAAATTCTTTTAGAAATATTTATTAAAATTGTATAAATATTGAAATTCATTGAATTGTATAAAATTTTTTTTAATAATTTCGTTTTCAATTGTGTAATAATTTTAAATTCAATTATCGAACATAATTGAATTTTTGCGAAAAATTTTATTACTTTTGAAAATAATTGAATTTCTGCAATTATTTGTAACTTCTCTAAAATTTTATTCTTTTTAGTGTTTCAAATTAAAAATTAAAAATCTTGCGAAGAATTTTATTTAAATATCTCAAAATAGTTAAATGTTTGCAAATTATTTCGTTACTTATCTTTAATAATTGAATTCTTTCAAAAAATTATTTTTGTAAATAATTGAATTCTTGGGAATAATTTTATTAAAATTTAAAAAAATAATTGTATTATTTAAAAAAATGTGATTAAAATTGTATTTGAAATAATTTATTTTTTAAGAACAATTTTATGAAAATAATGGAAAATGTTTGAATTCCTGGGAAATAATTCAATTCTTCAAAAGCATTTAAAAAAAATATTTTAATTATTAATTTTTTGGAGAATTGTAAAAAATTGTTTTTTTATTTATTTTTTTTTGAATCGCATTCAAAATAATTGAATCCCTAAGAAGCATTTTATTATTTTTGAAAAATAATTGAATTTTTACGAAAGATTTTATTTAAATTCCTAAGGTCATTGAACTTTTAAAAAGAATTTTATTACTTTAAAAAATAATTGAATTCTTGTTATAAATATTGTTGTTTATGAAAATAATTGAATTTTGCAACGAATTTTATTAATAATCTTAATAACTTAAATTTTTGGGAATAAATTTGTTATTTATCATTAATAATTGAATTCTTGGGAAGAATTTTATTAAAATCTAAAAGAATAATTGAATGATTTCAAAAACATTTTATAATAATTTGAATTTGAAATAATTAATAACTTATTAACAATTTTATGAAAATAATTGAAGTCCTTGGATATTTTGTATTCTTCTTGAAAATAATTGAATTCCTTGGAAACTTTCTATTCTTCTTGAAAATAATTGAATTCCTTGGAAATGTTCTATTATTATTCTAAATAATTCAATTCTTCCAAAGAATTAAAAAAAATTGTTTTCAATAATTAATTTTTTTTATGGAATTTATAAAAAAATTGTAAAATTATACTAAAAATAATTGAAATCCTTCGATGAATTTTATTATTTATAAAAATAATTGAATCGTTGCAATAAAAATTTTATTGAAATATTCAAAAATAATTTAATTTCCTGCGATAAATTTTTTTATTTATAAAAATAATTATATAGTTGCCTAGAATTTTATTGAAATATTCTAAAATAATTGAATTTCGCGCCACGACAGTTCTTTAAATTGCCGCCTAGATGGCATGAAAGTTCTCTCACAAACGACATGAATTTGAATAGAGTAAAAAAATTTCTCGTGACAATTGAAGTTAATTATTGTTAATCATATTTTTATTTACAATTTTAGTAGCTGGTAATTAATTATCAATTATTAAAATGAAAGAATTATTTATTAAAATAAAATAAAAGACTTAAAAAAATTTTTAAAACGAAATCGCCTAAAAAATTTATTAAAAGTCAATAATTTTTTATTGCCCTGTCAGTTTAATTTTTTCCCTCACTGAAAAATGCCTCCGGTACCTAATAATACACTCCCTGCGTATGATATTTAAATGTCAGATACCAATCAAATTTTCTCGCCATAGAAAGCGAGGATGAAAAGTCTGAATTCTCAATTACCACATTGTGGCCTACAATAATTATGCGAATATATAGAATCGTCTAGAAAATTTTGAAAATTATGTCGCATCTGTTTGATGCGACAAAAGTCATTAGGAGATATTTCATCTCGTTTTCCACAGTAATTTTCATTTGGTAGTAGGGGAAGTGACTCTTCTCTTTGATTTTAATGCCTTTTCATATTCTCTCCTCCCCCTCTCGCTTACTTCTATATTTTATACATATATAGTTTATCTCGTTGATAAAATTGAAATGAAAAATAAAAAAAAAATACTTCAACTCTGTGATTTTGAAAGAACTCTCTTTTGTTATGAATCTCTTTTGTTCAATTTCGTAGAAATTTCGTATAACCTGAAAAGAGGGATTTTTGATTATCTTCATTCCATTGACTAATTAATTTTCAGTGAAATGGTGTGAGATTTCATACAAATAACTCTTCTGATTTACTCTTAAAACTTTTTACTGTATTTAAAAGTTTCTCAAATGTTTCACTATATATAAAGCCCTCGTCCTCTATTAATAGAAATTTAATTCCATTATATTATTTTCCTGTGTGGCAGTAGTGTTGAATAATAAAATCCACATTTAGTCAAAAATAGAAAAATTGAATTTTTTTATTTTTATAATGTTCCATTTTGCGATGGAAAGGAATTTTTTTTTGATTTTTCTTTTTCAATGGAGGAAAATAGATAAGATGATATCTTGAAATTTTAATAACGAACGTAGAAATAAATTCTCTCTGAAAATGTGTATATATCTTAATTTTTAATGCTCGCTTTTGTATGTCGAGAATCGATTTTTTAAAAGATGACGACGGAAATAATTTTAATGGAGAAAACGCATTTCCTGCAATTTTAAGATGGAAAATTCCCTCTGTGACTTATTTTCAAAAATAGAATGCTTGCAATAGAAGCTGTTACGCGGATAATCAGTGGATCGTAAATTGGCAATCGTTAAGCCGTCAAGAACATTCGACATTGACGAGAATACGACGGTGGGTGAGCTTTAATGGACCAAAATCTATACATGTGGTTGCTGAGTCCACATTAAATGTTATATTCAGGTGACTGCATTCATATTAATTAATCCATTAATAATAATAATTATTATTATTATTATTAAAAATAATGACCACGAGAATGAAAATAATAATAATTATATTATTATTATAATAATAAAGAATAATAAAAATTAGAATATAAACTAAAACTAAAATAATATAAAAAAATATATATAAAATAAAAATTCTTCTATTTATATAATTTTAAGGCTCCAAAAAAATATTTAATTAAAAATAATAGTAAAAATAATAATAGTTTTAAGGGGGATTTTTTCCGTTTTTGAATTTCGCGCCAAAATAGTTCCTTACATTGCCGCCTAGATAGCATGAAAGTTCTCTCACAAACGAAATGAAGCAAATTGGGTATACATGAATTCTACAGAACTAGTTTTGATTGCAATTTACATTAAAAAGAAAAAAAAATTAATTTTAACGAAAATTAAAAGTAATAATTTCAAAAAAAATTATAGCTCTGCCCTCATCTACTAAAATCCACAATTAATTACTTTTTTTTACAATTAACTACTATTTGAATAATTTTTTTGAAATTTCCCAGTCTAAAAGCTACTTTTCCCATTTTATGGAGAATTAGCAATACTTTAAAGTACCTAATAGTTTAAATAAAAAATATATTTAGAAAAATTTGAATAAGAATTTCTCTGAGAAACAATTAAAACAATTTTTTAAAAATTCTTTGAAACAATTCACTTAAGTTTAAAAATTTTTAATCAATTTTACCACAAGAATTCAATTATTTTCCTCATAAGTATTTAGAATCTTTGCTGAAATTCAATTAATTTCATTATCTACTAAAAGAAATTTTTCATAAGAATCCAATTTATTGAAAAAAATTGTTTGTAAAATTGTTGGCAAAAAATCAATTAATATTATGAATAATAAATCTTTAACAAGAATTGAATAGTATTTCAATTTAAAATGTAATTTTGAAGACAAATTTTGGTAAGGAATCAGTTATTTGAAATTTTTTATTAAAACTCTTTAAAAGAAGTTAAAAAGTTTCAAAAATTTTGATAACATTTGTTTATAAGAATTAAATTCCTTTATAAGTAATAAAATTAATCCCTAGAATTCAATTACTTGTAATACAAGTTAAATTAAATTATTCGAAAGAAATTAATTATTCTATTAACTTTAAATAAAATTGTTTAAGAAAAATTCAATTTTTTACAAAAATTTTAATAACAATCTTAACTAGAATTCAATTATTTTTAGAAATAATTAAATTTTTGAAAGTAATTCAATTGTTAAAATAGAATTTAATAAATTTCATTGCCAGAATTCAATTAGTTTCATGAATAATGAAATTCCTCAGTTGATTTAAATTATTTTTAATACAATTTCAAATATATCAAATTTGAAATATTATTTCAAAATAATTTTAGAAATTTAATTATTCTCTAAAATGTGATTAAAATTCTTCGAAAGAATTTCACTTTTAGAAAAATTTCAATAAAATTCTCTATAAATTTTTAATTTTAAAAACCATTTAATTATTTAATAAAATATTAATTTTTTAATTAAAATAATTTGATGGATTTCAATTACTCGTTTTAATACAATTTCAAATAAATGTCTTCAAAAATAACAACATTTTATACAGAAATTCAATTCATTTTTTAAACATTTCAATAAAATTTTTCGCAGTAATTCAATTATTTTCATAAATAAATAAAATTCTTTTTAGAAATTCAATTATTTTCACAAATAATAAAATTCATTGCAGAATTTCAATTATTTTTAATCCAATTTTACAGGAATTGTTCAAAAAATGTAATTATTCTTAAAAATTTCTTTCCAATTCCTCAAAAATATCAATTATTTAAAAAAATATAGTTTTTTATTAATTTTTTGGAACAATTCAATTATTTACAAAAATACTTTTTTTAATTTTTTGAAACAGTTCCATTATTTAAAAAACTATAAGAATATATTTCTCAGTAATTTAATTATTTTCAGAAATTTTATTAAAAATTCATCGAAAAAAAATCAATTATTTTTATTACAATTTTGATTAAATTCTCAATAAGTATTAAATGTTAAGAAATAATTAAAAATTAATTTTAGTGAAAAAACTTGAGATACTAATTCAGCATTAAAAATAATAAAGCCTTTTATAGAAATTTTTTGGACAGTAAAAAATGAAAACTGAATAAAAGAAATAAAAAAAAAGTAAAAATGAAACGAAAATTAATAAAAAATTTAATACTGAATTTAAAAAAAAATTAGCAACTTGAAGAAATTGTATAAGACTTTTTTTTAGTATTTTTTTTTCACTGAGCAGAGAGTAGAAAAGGTGTCATTGAACGAACGTAACGATTCATTACGTTCGTATCAGAAGTCAAACAGAAAAGGCAACTCGAACCAAGAAAATTTCGTTCTTAGAAATGAAACGGGTCGTTTTAATGGTGTCCCCGCTTTTAACTCTTAACTCAAGTCATTAAATCGTTAGGAAATATTATATCGATTCATAATAAAATAATTCAGAATTTTTGAACCATTATTTTTTACGCTTGTAAGAATTTAAAAAAAAATTATTCGTTTGAAAAAAGTAATTATTCATTACGTTATTGAAATTTACTATCGACTTTTCCTACGTATTTGTAGTTTTTTTGTTCTTCTATTTAGTTCTTTTTTCTTTTTTTCTTCTAAATAGTATTAGTTTCTTTTTTTTTACTAAATAGTTGAGCTAAATTTTACTAAACAGTTTCATTTTTCTCCTATATAGTTTTATTTTTTTTTCCTCTACATTATAGTTCTATTTTTTCTCCTATATAGTTCTATTTTTTCGAATCAAAATATAATTTTTATGTTTCTCTATCTCTGCGGAAGGATTTTCACTCCAAAAAAATTTTTTAAATGTAAAATAGTTTTTAAGGGATAAAATTGAGGTTTAATTTCTCCACTTGAGAACGCCAAGGTCACCACCAGGTGGCAGAAACAATTCCTAGAAAAAATGCAGTGCCATCTTGCGGTGACCTTGGCGTTCGCAGGTGGAGCCTTGCGTTTCCATATTGACTCTCAAGATTCTCGTCTATATTCGTAGTTCTACAATAATTTTTAATTATAAAAACAATAAAATATTATTATTACTATTATTATTCTTAATATTTATTTATTTACTTATTTCTTAACTTATTTATTCACTTATTTATTTACTTAAGTAGTAAACTAACTTAGAAAAAATAAATGCTCTTTCGTATCAAATGTACTAGTAGTAATTAACTAATTAGTAAATTTAGAAAAAAACAATAGTAAATAAATTTAATTTAACTTTAATTAACTAATTATTAATTAACATCATTTTAATAACTTAATTTCGAAATAAATACTTCAAAACAATGAGAAAAATTTAAAAAATACATTAATTACTTGTTTTAATGTAAAATAAAGCATTAAATCTTGAAAATGATTATCAGCATTCATCAACACAAAATGGATATTCATCTCGAACCAAATGAAATGTTCACATGCATAAAATCAATAAATTTATCTGGGAATAATATTCCCGCTATTATAGTTTCCTATAGTACAAGGCACACGCTTTACGTTTTGCTCGTTAATCCAATTTAGTTTATGTTCTCTAAACTTTTGGGGCCTCTGTAATTTCCATTTTGATGATTATAGTGACTGGTACCAGTCGAAAGCTTATGATAATCGCCTTCCAAAGGAGCTTAAATTTCTCCACTTCTCTCTTTTGTCAATTTCCCCAATCATCTTCTCTTCTTTTTCCCTCCAATCTGATTGCTTATCGATATTCAATAGTTATTGATTTCATTTTTAGCAAAGAAAATATATTTTCGAAAAGTTTTTTTCTTCCTTTTTTTGCTCTCTAAAATAAATTGTTCGAGGACAAGAAAGCTTGTTTTTTTTTGTTTGAAGTGGAAAATTTTTTTATTCCTTTTTTTATGGTTTAAATATTTTTATGTGGAAATATTTTTATAAAGAAATATTTTTGTATGGAATTATTTTTATACAGAATTATTTTTATACGGAAATAATTTTATACACAGAATTATTTTAATACAGAAACATTTTTCTCTTTAAATATTTTTACACAGAAATATTTTTATACAGAAATATTTTTGTACGGAAAATTTTTTTATACAGAAATATTTTTATACACAGAATTATTTTTATACAGAAACATTTTTCTATTTAAACATTTTTATACAGAAACATTTTTCTATTTAAAAATTTCTATACAGAAATATTTTTATCCAGAGAATTATTTTTATACAAAAACATTTTTCTATTTAAATATTTTTATACAGAAATATTTTTCTACTATAAATGATTTTATTTCGCTTTTAAAATTTCAACTCACCATTTTGTTTGCTATCAGTGTACCAAGAACCCTCGTGTTCGGGCTGAAGAAAAAAATGATAGGCCACATCGCCAGCCTCCTCGCTCCAAAATAATTTCAATGAACGTGGATCAGTTGATTTCAGATGAATAATTGGACAAGTATTACTCTCAAAAACTGCATACTGATTTTGAAGTGGACTATTTTCCTGCATATGCTCCAAAATTTCCACAACGTACCATTTGCCCATTATCTGTAAAAGAGGGGGGGAAATACCAATCAGAATTAATTTATAGACGAAGAAGAAGAAGAAGAAGAAGACCGCAAGAAACTTCGATACGCGATAAGCTTAAGATAAATTATCTCCCTTTAACCAGCTGAGGTATTGCCTCCCCCACACCCCTTTTGCCCTCACCCTTCGCCCGCCTGGCCGCCATGAAAATCCATTTTACTTAACAATATTAATGGCACAGGCAATCAAAGTCAGAAATTTATTTAATGAAAAATGTTCATTATATTAGCCATGCTAATAATGACGATATTCATTAAATAATTTGCAAATCTTCCCTTTTAGTGGTATTAAATCATATTTTTTAATTTTCTTTTAATATTTCAAAAAATTTTAATTTCCATTTTTTTATTCTTATTTATTAATTTTTTATTAATATTTAAAAAAATTTAATTTCCATTTTTTTATTCTTATTTATTAATTTTAATTTTTTAAATTCAATTTTTTAATAGCAATTTTCAAAATTCAATTTTTTATTTGTAATTTTTTTAATTCAATTTTTTAACGAACTTAATTGATTTCAACATAAAATAAATAATACTCGTTTACTAGAAAAATGAAAAATTTTATACGAAAAAACCTTTTTTGTTTTAAAAATATGAAAAATTTAAAGAGTCTACAAAAAAAAAATTCAAAATTCAATTATTTTTAACATTTCTTGTATTTTCATAAAATTTCGCAAAAAGAATTTAAATATTTAAAAAAAAAATTAATTAAATGTATTTAAAATTCAATTATTTTTAACATTTCTTGTACTTTTATAAAATTTCGCAAAAAAATTAATTAAATTTATTTAAAATTCAATTATTTTTAATATTTAGTATTTTCAAAAAATTTTGCAAAAGAATTCAATTATTTTTGAATGATTTTTTTATATTTAAAATTCTAATATTTTGATAAATTAAAAAATTTGCACACGAATTCAATTAATGTATAAAATAGCGATAATTTAATTACTTTCACTAGTAACAAAATTTTCCAAGGAAATTGAATTTTTGACAAAATTTTTTCATGAAATTCTTTAAAGCAAGAATTAAATTATTTTCATAAATAATACAAATTATTGTAGAATCTTAATCTTAATTACAACATTTTTTACAGAAATTCAATTCTTTTTTAACATTATAATAAAATTATTCGTAACAATTCAATTATTTTCATAAATAATAAAATTTTTTTTCATAAATTCAATTATTTTCACAAATAATAAAATTCATTACAGGATTTCAATTATTTTTAATAAAATTTTACAGGAATTGCTTGAAGAATGTAAATTATCAAATATTTTAATAAAATTGTTCTAAAAAAATTAATTATTTCAAATACAATTTTAATTAAATTTTTTTTTGAAATAATTAAATTATTCTTGAAGATTTTATTAAAATTCTTCCCAGCAATTTAATTATTTACATAATTGATTATACGAGGCATTTTAATTATGTCGATAAATAACAAAATTATTTTTAAAAATTTAATTATTTTGAGATATTTTTTATTAAAATTCCATTATTTTAAGGCATTTTAATAAAATTCTGTAAAAAAGTCAATTATGTTTTCAAATAATAGAATTTAATTATTGCAAAAGTGTCATTTTGTACTGGAATTCAATTATTTTTTAATATTTTCATAAAATTGTTAAAAAGAAATAAATTATTTTATATACAAAATTTTTCACGAAAATTCCACTATTTCAAGGCATTATAATAAAATTCTTTGGAAAAATCAATTATTTTTAACTTTTCAACAAATTCAATTTATTCTTTTTAAACATTTAAATAAAATTCCATTATTTTCAAGCATTTAAATAAAATTTTTTTGAAAATTCAATTAATTTCATAATTAACAATATTTACTACAGGAATTGAATTATTTTTAAATGTAAAGAATTTCTTCTTGAAACTTTAATATCGTTTTAAAAAATTATAATAAAATCGTTCGCATGAATTCAAATTTTTTAAATTTCATAAGTAGTAAAATGCCTTTTAGGAGCAATTATTAAAATTCTTTCTAAAATTTAATTATTTTTCAAAAAAATTTCCGCAATTCACTAGTTTTTAATATTTATTATTTTCATAAATTTTTAAAACAAAAATCCATTATTTAAAAATTTGTTTGTAAAAATCTTCCTAAACATTCAATTTTTTCATATAAATGATAAAAAATTTTCAGGAGTTTAATTATTTAAATTAGAATTTACATAAAATTATTCGAAACAAATATGAATTATTTAAAAATGTTTTTAAAATTTTGAAAACGCTTTTCTTGTTCTTTTTTTTTGGAAAATTTTTATATTCCTTTTTTCATGGTTTAAATATTTTTATGTGAAAATATTTTTAAATTAGAATTTACATAAAATTATACGAAGCAAATGAATTATTTAAAAATGTTTTTAAAAGTTTGTCGCAAGATTTAAATTATTTGTATAAAAATTTTAATTCTTTCATGAATAATAAAATTCGTTTGCAGAAATTCAGTTTATTAGCACTATATAAGGAAGAAGTAAATATTTTTTTTTTGTGAAAATTAGCAAAAAGTCAGGAAAATAAAAAATAAAGAATGGAATGTTTATTTGTTTTGTGTAAAGAGTCTAAAACGAGTTTTTTTTAGTCATAAATTTTAATTTTTCGATAGCTACTGTTTGATTATTTTCTTTTACTTTGAAAGCTACTTTTTTAAAATTAATCATCGAGTGCGAGGTTTGAGCTTTACAAAATATACTTTTCAAAAAAAAATTTAAAAAAAAAGAAAGAATGTTTGATTTTTTTAACATTCCATTGAATTAGAATTCAATTAAAACATTGTTTTTTTGCGTGGAATTCTCTCTTTTTTACACACACACACAAATTTTTATATATAGAAAGAAAATCGCTCATATTCTGCGAGATAAAAATGCAATTAACGAATCCTATTTGAAAATAATTATTTATCGATTCGCAGATGTATCCAACGGAGGTGAAATGAATTTTTCGCAATTTCGCACAACATTGAAAATTTGCCTTTAATAAATATTGGTGCGAATATTGTATACTATATATATATGCACATCACACAGTTTGCTGGAAAATATATACATACAATTCTAAAATTGTTATACGCTTGATATTTGGCGGACCAATTTGCCTGTTCATTACTTTAATTGGTGACCGTCACGGACCAAAATTACGATTCTCTGTCTCTCTCTCTCTCTATATATATATGTAGAATTTTGCTAGTTTCTACCCCCTCCCCCTCTTTTTTCCCCTGTCCCCTTCGACAATATAACTAGAGAGTTCGTTTTCAAAAGCGCGTGCCCCTAAAATGTAACCTACTACATGTACATACATATATATCTTAAAATACGATTACACAAGTTTGTGCTATAATATGAGAGAAGTTGGGCATGTGTGCAAATGCATGATTATTATTCCACACGAGTTACAAAATAGCCCACGTTGGTCGTTAGATTCTACACTCGCTCGTCATTAACGCTAAAATGTCCTTTTCCTCTACACACACTGCCAGCGATAAAGAGAATCTCTTTTCTCATATTATAAACGAATGAATGACTCGAAAAATTTTCTCAAAATTCTTTATAGTCGCTACAAAAAAAAAGTAAAAAGTTTTAGAGAAAATAAAAAGAAACGTAAACAAAATTATCAAAATTTTGTAAAGAAATTCATAAAAAATTTTTTTTTTTTTAAATACAATAACAAACAATAACAATAGATAACAATAACAATAGAATACAATAGCAATAACAAACAATAACAATAGAAAACAATAATAATAGCAAACAATAACAATAGAAAACAATAATAATAGAAAACAATAGTAATAGAAAACAATAACAATAGAAAACAAAAACAATAGAATACAATAGCAATAACAAACAATAACAATAGCAATAGAAAACAATAGAAAACAATAATAATAGAAAACAATAGTAATAGAAAACAATAACAATAGAAAACAAAAACAATAGAATACAATAGCAATAACAAACAATAACAATAGCAATAGAAAACAATAGCAATAGCAAACAATAACAATAGAAAACAATAATAATAGAAAACAATAGCAAACTAACAATAGCAAACAATAACAATAGGAATCAATAACAATAACAAACAGTAACAAACAATAATAATAATAATAATAAACAATAATAATATCAATAACAAACAATAATAATATCAATAACAAACAATAATAATACCAATAACAAACAATAATAATAACAATAGAAAATGGATTGGATTTTTTGGTAGAAGAAAAAAAACTTTACAGGATTGCCTCAGGTCAGGGAAAATTCAGGGAAAGTAAAATTGGTCTGGAAAATCAAGAAAAAGTCAGGAATTTTAATAAAAAATTCTGAAACAAATTTAATTTTTAAAATTTATAGGAAAATTCAATTAGTTTCAAAAGATCATAAGCAATTAAATTCTCGGCAAAATTTAAATTATCTTCAAAAATTTTCATAAATTCAATGATTTCCAATATTTACTTATTTAAAAAAAAATTTCTTCGCAATAATTCAATTATTTTCATTAATAATAAAGTTTTTGTATTAGGGATTCAATTATTTTTAAAAATATTTAAACTTATCGCAGAATTTCAATTATTTTAAAAACAATATCAATCGAATTGCTTAAAAAGAATTTAAGTATTCTTAAAAATTTTATTAAAACTTGTCAAAAGAATTCAATAATTAAAAAAATTTGTTGACAAAATTCTTAATGAGAATTGAATTTTAAGAAACATTTAATTGTTCAATAAATTATTTATTTTTTGTATTTAAATAATTCAATTGTTGTAGAATTTTCTAATAAAAATTGATTAATAAATGAATTTGGATTATAAATAAAAAATTTTAATTGAATACTAAAAAAATTATAGTGTGGATTCAATTAGTTTCATAAAAAATAAAATTCTTTCCAGTAATTCAATTATTTTAAGGAATTTTAGTGAAATTCTCTACAAAATCCAATTATTGTCAGGAATTTTAATTCCTGAAAAAAAATTCTTTACATAATTTAATTATTTTTTTTTATAAATAATCAAAGTTTATTACAAAAAGTCAGTTATTGTCAAAAGACGTAGAATTTTTCGCAGAAATTAAATTAGTTTCAAAAAATGGTTAAAAATTCACGTCAAAATTTAAATTATTTTTAAAAATAGCAGAATTCTTAGCTGAAATTCAATTATGTTTGAAATTTTTGCTTTATTCAATAAAATTCAATATCGCCAATTTTGAATAAAATTTCTAAACAGAATTTAATTATTAAAAAAAATGTTTGATAAAAGTCTACCCAAAAAATTTTATTACTTTCATAAATAATAAAAATTCCAAAGAAATGTAATTATTTAAAAAAGAAAGGACATAAATTTGTTCTGAAAAATCGATTCTTTAAATATTCTTGGGAATTCAATTATCACAGAAAAATTATTTCTTGTAAAATAAAATCAAAAAATTTTATCAAAATTCGTCGAAAGAATTTAATTCTTTTTTCAAAAAATTTTCTTAAATTTCTTATATTGACGAATTTCGTATTTAATGAATTGTTTTTATGACTTTTCGATTATCAATCATGAATTATTTTATCACTACTTTATTTTCGTATTTAAATAATTGAATTCTCGCAGGACTTTCGAATAAGAATTTATTTAAAAATAAATATCAGTTGCCATTTTAGATAATTGAATAATAAAAACATTATAGCGGGACTTTTTCGAATTACTTGAATTTAGAAAAGGTTACAAATTAAAATCTTTGAAAATCTGAATTTTTCATACTTTTCAACTAAAAATTGTGTAGAATTAATGTTTTTTAAAAAAGTTTAATTGTATCTTTTTGTTAAACTATTTGAAGTTTTTATTTTATGATATTAAGATTTCTAATATTTAATTGAAGACTTTTCAAGTGTTGGAATTTCATGTAAAATTGAATTATAACAAAATAAATTTGATAGTTATCAAAAGATCTTTTTGAAAAAATTATTAAAAACTAGCAGCAATAATTGATTTAAAGAAGAATTTTATTTGAAAATTTTAGAAAATTGTAGTTGAACGGAAGTGATGAAAATAATTTTGAACAAGTTATTCAGTAACAATATTCTTATAATAAAAAATAATAAAAATATATTATATTAAAAAAATAAGAATAGAATAAAAAAAATTATTTTATCACTCGGTAAACTTTAAATGTTACAAAACACGAAGAAATCAAACATGTTTTTTATAATTAACAGCAATCGATTCATGATTTTAATAATTCTTATTTCTTACAAGTTGTTGAATTTCAAAAATGTTTGAATTATTGTTTCATTTAGTCACGACGGCTAATTATTCTTCTTTTTCTCTCTTTTTTTTTTTAATACTAACTTCGCAGATTTTTTATTAAGATTTTAAATACATACGCGTCATGTTGACGCGAAAAGAAAATTGATAAGGAATTTAATTAAACTGAAAAGTTAAATTTTCTCATCGGAAGACAGATTTCAGTAATAAGTGTGTTTCGAGAGAAATTACATTTTATATTAAAAAATTCTTTTATCGCATTCATCTGTTTCCGATATATTCCCAATGTGTAAAGCAAAAAAAAAAATAAAACTTTTTTTCTCTTTCTTTCTTTTCCTCTTTCTTCTTTTTATTCATATTTTTTCTGTAAATATAAATCATGTCCATGGAATATTTTTGTTGCATATTCATTAAATTGAGCGCATGAAACAAGCGCCAATTCCAATCGTTTCATTCACACTGGAATGTCACAAAAGATTCTTTTACTGCAATTGAAACATTTCATATATATTTTTTTTCGTCTTTTTGTTCATTCCTCTTTCTCTCAACTACATTTCTCTATCTATATATATACGTATGTATCAAATTGAAATCACACATTTTTATTAGAACTGAAAATTCTCTATTCATTTAACACATTCAACTGTTAAAATTGCCTATCATCAAAAATATCTTTCAATAACTGTCATTTTCACATTTTATCACAAAATGTATTTATATATGAAACGTTTATTGATTTACTTTAATAATCATTTCTTTCTGATTGTCCATTAAAAATAGAAAAATGTATAATTGAATAAAATTGTGGAATACATTAAAATAAATTAATGTGAATAAATATTTTTCTTATTTTCGATAGAATTTTTATTCCATTCGAAACAGATTGAAAATTTTTTGTTTTAAAAGCAAAGGAAGTAAATTATTTCTTAAAATGTATTTGAATATAATTATGAAATAGATTAAAATAAATAAATGTTAATAACTATTTTTATTGTCGACACAATTTTTATTCAATTTTAAACAGATTGAAATTTTTTTGCTCCAAAATTACAGAAACTAAATTTTTTCTCTACAATTAAAAAATAAATGATTATAAATAATTAATACGTAACTAGCAACATGGAAAATAATGGAAAAACTAACTAACCTTTTTTTTAAATGAAATTAGCAAATATAAAAAAAATAGAATTTAAAAATTTCTAATTCAAATTTTTGAATTAATTCAATTTCAAAAGAACAGCGTTTATTATATTCATAAATAAATCAACTTCAAAATATGGATTTGAATTGAAGATTGAAATTTTGTAAAATTTCAATTTTTAATGAATTTAATTATAAGTTTTAAAAATTTTAGATTATTGCAAAATATTAATAATTCAAATTTGTAAAATGAAATTTGAATTAAAATTAATTTAAAATTGAAGTTTGTTAAATTTGTCAATATGTATTTATTTGATTATTAAAAATAATGACTTTATAGAAAAATTTTAGTTAAAAACCTTTTTAAAAATTGAATTTTGGAGAAGTTACGAATAATTGCAAAAATTCAATTATTTTCCATCGTAATAAAATTTTTTTAGCAAAAGTTCAATTATGTTTAAAATTTTTAAAGAAAAATTCCTTTAAAAATCACAACTTTATTTAAAAACAACAAAATTCTTCTCAAAAATTCAATTATTTGGAAAAAAATTTAACATTTCATTTTCAAAATCCTTTAGTTTAATAAATTTTCTAAAATAATTGAATTATTAAAAAAAAATTAATAAATTATTGAACTCAAACTTTTAATTTTTTGAAAAAATAAAATAAAAATTGCAAAGGAATGTAATTAAAAATTTTTGTCAACAAGTTTCATCGCTATAATTCAATTAATTTCATAAATAATGCATTTTTTTATGAAGTCAATAATTTTTTATAAAAAAAAAAAATTTTCAGGAATTCAATTTTTTTCATAAATTATTCCCAGAATTTTAATTATTTTTATTACAATTTTAATAAAATTCTTGAATAAATGTAACTATTTTTAAAAATTTGATTTAAATTCATCAACAGAATTCAATTATTTAAAAATTTTCTGACAAAATTCATCACAAGAATTAAATTTTAAAAATCATGGAATTATTTAATAAATTATTAATCTTTGTATTTAAAAAATACAATTTTATACAAATTCCTCGTAAAATGTAATGATTCTTAAAAATTTTATTAAATTTCGTCAAAAGAATGCAATTATTTAATAAAAATGTTTGTAAAATTTTATTTTTAAAATTCTTTATGAGAATTCAATTTTAAGAAACATTCAATTTTTCCTGTAAATTATTTACTGTTCTATTGAAATAATTGAATAATTTATTTTGAAATGGTTTTAAATTAAAATATTTGAAAATCTGAATTTTCCTTTCTTTTAACATATGGCAATTTTTAAGAATTATTTTTCGAAAAAGTTTAATTTAATTTTTTAAGTTTTATTTATTTCTTTTCAAATTATTTGCAATATTACAATGGAAATTTTTACAAATATATGGGGAATTTTTTCAAAATCTCGAAAATTTTCCTATATTTTCATAAGGAAATTTTTCTAAACGTTTAAGAGAATTTTTTTTTTTTTTATAAAATATTTTATAAAAGAATTTTAGATAAAAATTCTAGAAAATAATAATTAAATTAAAATGACAAAAATAAAAATTTTTAAGAGAGTTTCAGTAACAATATTTTTAATATAAAATAAAAATACCTTTAAAAGTAGTTTAATTTTAAAAAGGTTTAAATTTGACATTTTAAAAAATCTTAACTCCTGTAGGAAAATAATAATAATTTAAATATTTATTTTAAAAAAGAGATATTTATGTTTTCGAATAGTTTCACGATTAAAAAAATTCGTAGAAAAAATGTAACAAAACATGTTATATTATTTTATCATAAAAAGCACATAGAAACAAAATTTATTTGATAATCACAATTTTTCTAAATTTTCAAATTTAGTCTAAAGGAAAAAAACAAAATCACAAAAATAGAAAGAATGAAAGAATGAAATACGAAGATTATTATAGTTAAAGTCAACTATTATTATTAAAATTAATAAGTTAAATAATAAATAAAAAAAAATATATAACAATAGATAATTACTAAATAGACAAATTTTTCAATTATCTCGCCAATTAAAAAATACATTAAGTTAATTTTCGAGCAAAACGGTCACAAAGTCGTTAAAAAAGAATTTATACACTACATAAATAAAAAAAAAAGAAGAAAAAAAAACAGTAGTCGACAGTATGCCCGCGTGTACACAATGTAAAGGTAAATCCCAGTAAAGTTATCCCGTATAAAAGCAAATAACACGAAAGTCTGCGCGAGCTTTAAGGATCTTGAAAAGGGACAGGAAGGATCATTCAACCCCAGAGGTTGGACTTAAAAAACATTGGAGAAAGACACGCAAAAAGCTAGAAAAGACGAAGATATTCTATGAAAAGAAGACATAGCAAACCCTCCGGTTTACATCGCTTTAGTAGTCTTTTTTATATTTAAAAATCAATATCTTACACTGTGTGTGTGTGTGGTGTGGTGTGGCGGCGACTAGTTTTTCTCTACAACTCTCTTTTATACCATCGAAATTTCCCGAGGTTACTCACACCGTGAATATTGACCTTATCGCTCACAAGACCCTCTCACACACCCCACATTATATGATCTCTTTATTCTCAAACACTTCATAAGAGTTTTTTCTTTACTTTTCCTTCGCCCATAATAACAAAATGTGGATGAAATAAGTGTTATTCAATATTATTACAAAATTACAAATATTATTTTTCATTTTTTTTCAATTTCAGTTTTAGTTTTATTTTGGTTTCGACTTTTTTTTATTTGAACCAAAAAATACAATTTTAGTTTAATTATTGTTTTAATATAATTTTTATTTCAATTGTTTTTTTGTATTTGAACAAAAAAACATTTAACTTTCATTTTCAATTTACTTTTATTTTTATTTGAACCGAAAAAGAAAATTTTTATTTTATTTTTGTTTCAATCTTTTTAATTTGACCCAAAAATAACAAATTTTAGTTTTGTTTTTTATTTCCAATTAATTTATATTTCAATTTTTTTTGTATTTGAATCAAAAATTGTAATTTCAATTTTTTTTAACCAAAATATACAATTTCAATTTAATTTTTGTTTCAATCTAATTTTTAATTCATTTTTTTTTTATTCGAACAAAAAATATAATTTAAATTTTATTTTCAAATCAATTTTATATTTATTTGAACCGAAAAAAAATTTCAGTTAATTATAAAATTTTTTTTTTTTATTTCAACCAAAAAATACAATTTTAGTTACATTTTTGTTTCAATCTAATTTTTATTTCAATTTTTTTTTATTCGAACCAAAAAATCTTTAAATTTTATTTTCAATTCATTTTTATTTTTACTTAAATCGACAAAGAAAAAATTTATTTTGTTAAAATTTTTTTTGGTTTGAACCAAATAATACAATTTTAGGCTTATTTTTATTTCCAATTAAATATTTCAATTGTTTTAGAATTTGTACGAAAAAAGGAAATTTAAATTTTATTTTCAAATCAATTTCATTTTATATTTGAACCGAAAAAAAATTTCAGTTAATTATAAAAAAATGTTTCTACTTGAACCAAAAAATACAATTTTAGTTTTATTTTTGTTTCCAGTTAATTTTTATTCCAATTTTTTTGGTATTTGAACGAAAAATGCAATTAAAATTTTATTTTCAAATCAAGTTTATTTTTATTTGAACCGAAAATAATTCCATTTAATTTAATTTTAATTTTTTTACTTGAACCACAAAAAATACAATTTTATTTCAATTTTTAATAAAATTTAAAAAAATAATCCAATTTTTTATAAATTTCTTTAAAATAATTCAATTCTTTTTATAAATAACAAATATTTCACAGAAGTTCAATTATTTCCAATTTTTTTTTATAACTTTCCTGGAAATAATTCAATTAATTTTAGAAATGATAAATTTTTTTACAAAAATTCAATTATCTAAGAAGTTTTATAAATTTCTTTGCAATAATTTAAATATTTGGAAAAATTATAAAAAATTTACAAGAATTCAATAATTTGCCATTTTTTTGCAAATTTCTTTGCAATAATTGAATTATTTTCATAAATTATAAAAATTTCACTGGAATACAATTATTTACAATTTTTTTCATAAATTTCTTTGCAATAATTTTATTACTTTCAGAAATGATGTAAATTTCAAAGATGTTAAATTATTTACAATTTTTTCTTATAAATTTCTTTTGGCAATAATTCAATGATTTTTATAAAGAGTAAAAAAAATTTCAGGAATTATATATATTTTTATTAATTCTCAGTTAAAATTTTCGATAATTTAATATTAAAAGCATTATAGCGTGAATTTTTAGAAATACTTGAATTTTGAAAAGGTTTTGAATTAAAATCTTTAAAAAAAACTGAATTTTTTCTTCTTTTAACTAAAAATTGTGTAGAATTATTATTTTTTTTTTTTTGAAAAAATTTATTTCAATTTTGTTTGAAAATTATTTGAAGTTTTTATTTTCTAATATATATTTTATTCAAAATTTTCCGAGTAATTTTATTTTAATTTTTCTTCATTTGAAACCAAAAATACAATTTGAATTTCATTGTAATTTCGATTTTTTTACTTGATCCAAAATATAAAATCCAATAAGAGGAAATTAAATTAAAATGAAATTGAAATAAAAGAAACGTTCAATTTAAAGTTATAAAAATCGCTTTCTCTCATTTCCAAGTAACGAAGTTTTTTAATATTTATATTTCCTAATTGCAATAAAATTTCAATGAATTTAAATTCGTGATGAAGAACTTAAATTGAAAACATTGAAATCGTTTTTATATTATTCGCAAAAAAAGCTTCCGAGAAGCTTTACAATATTTTAAATAATCAATGAAAATTGCTTTATAAATATCAAAGATTTTCCAAGTATTGAGAAATTAAATTTGTCGTACTTTCATTTATAAAAATAAATAAAAATCAGTTCATTTTAATTTTAAAAAAAATCTGTAAAAAGAAATGAAATGTCTAGGGAAAACATTTTTTTACACAAGTAAATATTCAAATTACTTTTGGCATCAAGCAAATGAACAATAAAATATAAGAAAAATATTTATCACAACTTTTCAGAAAATAAAAATTGTTAGAAGAAAATGTTTTAGAAATCAAAGATTGTTATAAAAAATAAAAACCAAAATAAAAGTGTAAAAATAAAAATATAAATGTATCAAAATATAAATAAAAATATAAATATAAATATGAAGAAAAATAAAAATAAAAATTAAAGTAAAAATATAAAAGTAAAAAAAATATAGAATCTAAATAAAAATTGCACTTTATCCGCGTGGAAATAGCGAGCGAATATGAATAATTTAATTTGTCATTTCACAATTTTGTTTCATGACATTTTTGACAAATTTAGATAGAGAATTTTATTTTGTGCGCATATACGAAATATTTTCGGTGGAATAGTTAAAATAATTAAAGTTAATTTAATGAATATTAATTCATTTGACCTTTTTCTGTCAATTTCAATTTTCATGGAATACAATTTTACAATTTATTTCAATGCACACTAAATTGTAATGTATTGAATTTCAGAAGCTAATTTATCAAACGATGAAAATTATAGTACAGCGTACGCGAAACTTCTAATTTAATTTATTCAATTAAAAGATAATTACTCTGATCGCTCAACGATTTTGAATTCCCACTTATTTTAAGTATTATACACATGTTTCCGAATTATGATTCAAATATTAATTAAATACAAATTTTCTCAGTCCTTCGCACTTTAAACACAAATTAATTGCTACAATAATAAATAATGAGAATTAGAATTATTTTTGGTTTTTGAAGAAGAAAAAAATTTTTTTTCTTTAATATTAGAGTAAAAAAAGAGAAAAAGATTTTACAGTCACTGACAAGATTTATTTTGAAATAAACCATCCTCTTGAAAATGCAATTTTCTTTGAGAGCTATTTAATAAAGTTTGGAAAATAGTAATAAAGTTATAAAAGTCGAAATTTGTGTACACATGTATATTCATGTTTTTACAAGGGAAAAGGGAAATATTGCTTTTGGTAATGTTGTGCTTTCACTAAAAGCAAGATCCAACCCTCTTCCTCTAACTGAGAGCATATTACATGATGATATTTGGTAGTTTGAAGCCATTTTCTAAAACAAATGTTGTTCACAATTATTCCTAAGCTCATCAGGAAGGCGCATATAATATAAGGGAAGAGAGAAACTTGCGTAGACAGAAATGCTCAATGCAAAGTTGAATCGTTGCATATAACCCTCGCTAAAACTTTGACTTGCTTTTAGACTAGAGAATAACGGCTTTATTTATGCTTATACTTATGAACTGAATTTGCATATCTGCACGTGTTTCAGTAGGTCAACTTGAAAGGGTGAAACATTAAAATTACGCTTGACCGAATTCGTGACAGAAAAAAAAAGTTCTCAAATTAAAAAACTTTATGGCAAAATATGTGAGCCATTGTAATTTTTATTAACGACTCTAACTACATTACAAGCTATGAGAAAGATTATTTTTATTATTATTTATTTTAATAAAAAAAATAAATAGGAGACGTGACTGTCTGTTACGAAATGAGTTTTGGGATGTTTCCTCTTTATGGAGGTCCTTTAACCCTTAACTTAACTCGAAGGTCTAATCTGCTTTTACATAGTGGAAATTTTTCCTACAAGTTTCCTTGACATTCTTGGCATAATTAAGGGTGAGAAAATATTTCAAGGCGGTAATAAACCAATAAAAGTAATAAAATAATAAAGAAAATAATAAAAAATAATAGAAAAGCAGTGGAAAAATATTTAAAGAGTAAAAAAACAATAAAAAAGTAATAAAATAATTAGAAAAGAATCAAAAAGTAAAGAAACAATAGAAAAGTAATAGAAAACTAATAAAAGAATATTTAAATAATAAGAAAACAATAAAGAAGTAATGGAAGAATTAAAAAACAATAGATAAACAATAGAAAAATAATAGAAAAGCAATGAAATAATATTAAAATAATAAGAAAGCAATAAAAAATAATCAAATAATGTAAAACAATAGAAAAATAGTAGAAAAAGAATTAAATACTATTGAAATATTAAGAAAGCAATTGAAAAGTAATAAAGAAATAAAAGATAAACAATAGAAAAGCATTGCAATAAAATTAAAATAATAAGAAACCAATGAAAAAATAATAAAATAATTTAAAACAACAGAAAAATAATTGATAACCAATGAAGGAATATTTTAATAATAAAAAAACAATAAAAAAAATTACAAAACAATTGAAATGTAATAGAAAAATCGTAAAAAAAGCAAGGAATAACAATTTAAATGATAAGAAAACATTTAAAAAATATTTAAACAATAGAAAAGCATTAAAATAATATTTAAATAATAAGAAAACAGTGAAAAAATAATAAAAATAATTTTCAACAATAGAAAAATAATTAAAAAGCAATGAAAGAGTATTTAAATAATTAAAAACTAATAAAAAAGTAATAAAATAATTTAAAAATAAAGAAAAAATCATAGAAAAACTGTAAAAAAACATTTACATTAAAAGAAAACAATATAAAAGTAATTAAATTATTCAAAAACAATAGAAAGATAATAGAAAAGCAAAAAAAATATTTAAACATTAATAAAACAATTAAGAAGTCATAAAATAATTTAAAAACAATAGAAGAATAATTGAGAACCAGTAAAAAATATTTTCTTTTTATAGAAAAGCTATAAAACAATATTTAAATAATAAAAAAACAATAAAAAAGTAATAAAATAATTGAAAAACAATAGAAAAATAGTAGAAAAGCAATGAAAGAATGTTAAAATATAAAAAAAAACAATAAAAACGTATTAAAATTATTAAATAATAATTCAAGAGCAATGAAACAATATTTAAATAATAAGAATACAATAAAAAAGTAATAAAATAATTGAAAAACAATAGAAAGGTAATAGAAAAGTTATGAAAAAATATTTCTATAATAACAAAACAATAAAAAGGTAAGAAAATAATTAGGAAACAATAGAAAAATAATAGAAAAACAATGAAAGAATATTTTAATAATAAGAAAAAAAAATGAGAAAATAATTCAAAAACAATAGTTAAATATTTAAAAATAAGTTTTATAAATAAAAAAAGAGAATATAAAAATAGAAGTTGAAAGTGAAAGGGAGTAGAACTGAACTATCGTCATTTTTCCCCACTCCTCTCGGTTCATAGCCAATAAGCAAACAGGTCCCGAGACACATTTCGACGCTACTTGAGTTTTTCCAGTGTCACTCCAACTAACGTTCGACGCTAAACGATTTTTTTCTGTACTTCATTTTACAAGCATAAAAATTAAATAAAGAAAATTTTTTCTTTTCTCAAATTATTCCCATCACCACCTAAATCTCGCCTCTTTATCTTAAACATGAAATTCAAATTTTTCCAACCCAGAAAACACTTTTATGTATTTATCAAGAAAATTGTTTTCAACTCCACTGAAATGTTCTTTTAATCAAAAACAAAAAAAAAACCCTAATGAAAAATTCTTCAAAAATTTCAAATTTATCTTTTATAACCATATTTTTTCCCCCCACATTTAAATCGTAGAACCATCTTTTTCATTAAATTCTATAGAAAATGAATTATTTAAATTTTATTCATTTTCAATTTTCTCTTATCGTTCTGTTTTTACACGCTTTGAGTGAAGTTTATTGAATCATAAAATGAACAGTAAAGCAGATTTTATGGATGATAAAAATGATGTAAAAAATATTATTTATTATTATAAAAAAAAATGAAAGATTTCGCTGAAATATTATTATAAAATATTATAATGATGAAAGTCTTGAATTTTTCAAAGGCCAATTAATTTATGAATGCAATTTTATTTTAACAACGTCAAAAGAAATATTTCTTCTTTTTTTTTATTCAATTTTTACACTCGATGGGCAATTGAAACAAAATGAGTAGCAAAGAAAAAAAAAGGGTTCTTCGTCTTTTCATTTTTATTATACAAGAGATAAATGTCGGTTCACATAAAAAATTCTATATATTTCTTTCTAAAGATAATTTTACTTTCTGTAATCTTTGGCGGAAGTTTTATTCCTGAAAATGATGAGATTATGCGGAGAAAGGTGTATTTTAACAGTAAATTGAAAAAAATTAAAATACCATTTTTGACTTTTATTTTCGTTTTGTAAATTAGTTTCTAGGGGGAATCTTTTTATGTATTGTAGTTATTAATTTTAACTTTCGTTTTTTTAAGTGACTAACAGTAGCGAGTAGTATTTTTTTTTTAAATAATAATTTATCAGATTGAAGCTCCGTCGGAAAGTATTAAAGATAATCTTAATAACTCGAAAGAACAATTTTTCACAGGATTATTATTTTTCCTTATCAAGAATTTTAGTTTTTTTTTGTTAAATAAATATAAATATCGTTTATGTGCTTGACCAAACGTAAATATGGCTAAGTTTATCTCGAATCTATGGCTTCGTTACTTAACGTCACGGGATTCTGACTCTGCATGGGTGTTGTTGAGCTATAGAATTTCGTTGAAGTTGTACGAAGTTAATCCTAACTTCACTTTTCAGCTTTAACGGATTCCCATATTTCTGTTTAGCGCAGTATTTGTTCACAAAAAAGTAAAAGAAAGAAAAACGACTGCAAAAAGAAAGCAAAAAAAAAATTAAAGGCAATTCCCTGCAATTGGCTCAATTCAATTAGTAATTGGAAATAAATAAATTGAACCTCCGCGTCTTCTCAATGTTTCACCTACAATCTTGTTCTGATGGAAAAAAATTTTTCCTTTTTTTTCAATCAGAAATGAAAACTTTAAACTGTGAGAAAGAAAATTGGATATCTTGAAATTAATTAAATTAATTTGCTTTCCCTGTCTTTTGGAACTTTTTTCACATGTATAAAGGAAAAAAAAATTGTGAGTTAATTTTAGTTTCGATACGTAATTTAAGTAAATGGTTTTGGGAGAATTTTGAGTTGAAAATATGTCTAGACTGAGGTTTAAAGGTGAAACCCAAAGAATTAGAGAGAGATTCGTGAATCTTATAATCGGGTTAAAAGACCCTCTCGAGGTTCATGAAACCCTAAAGCCTATTTGGACTTGAACTCGGAGATTTCGAGGAAGGCGTACAAATACGTTTGTTGATGCAAAAATACGCGAATACTTAATGGCTAATTGGTATTGACTTCCTACATTACTTTTGCTTGAGTTGTTGAACTTGCTTTAAAAGTCAATGTTGACGTTAATCGATCTTTTGCAAACAAAAAAAAGAACCCCCCAAGACCTTCTTTATTACACTCATTAAATTATTTACACAAATAATTAAACTGTTGTTAACTCTAATAATTCCTACAATTTTTATTTATAGAAAAAAATGTTTCCCTAATGTTCTCTGCCGAAAATTGAATTTTTTTCACAATAAAATTTTCCAATAGTTTTTAAACCATTCATACTTTTTTTCTCCGCTCCCC
This sequence comes from Leptopilina myrica (nomen nudum), assembly GCA_032872475.1. NCBI lineage: Eukaryota > Metazoa > Arthropoda > Insecta > Hymenoptera > Figitidae > Leptopilina > Leptopilina myrica (nomen nudum). The sequence continues at coordinate 40,901,384 of CM065460.1, read as the reverse complement.
CAAAAAAATGTAAAAAATGACGGTGGCATAAATTTGAATAATTACTCGGAACAGTTGTGTTGATCTCTCAATTAAATTTTTCTCCTCGGAAAAGGAGAAAGTTGGAAAATCTGCTCGGAGATTAGCATTTAAACTCGTGGAAGTTGCCCTAGAGTAAAGCAAGAGGGAACCGCCATTAGCTTCTCGTGGCATTATTGTATTTTGTATTTAACTGAACTTTGATCGCTGTTACGTGAAAGTTTAAGGACGAAAATTTTAAAGTTTTTTTTAAGAAAATAACAATATATAATTTTTTAAAAGCATCTAACGTAGGATGAAATGCTTTATGTTTTGATTGAAATGCTTTATAGTTTGATTCTATCAAAGGCATATATTTCACTTTGTGGCATTCTATTTTAATTTTTTTTTTAAGGTGTGCTTTCATTCTTCTGATATGCTCGTTCTTATTTTTAATTACTGTCATTTTACTTCTCAGCCCTTATACTTGTCCTTAATTTCCCTCGCACACAGTAGCTTTACAGCGTGCTCTCGCAAAACTTTGTAATACCCAAGAGTAGAGTTATTTTGTTCACGTAAGTAGAACAAGTTGTGTAAAGTTGTCTTCAAGATAAAACCTAATCGTCTTTAAAAATTGTCTCCTTATAGAATTTTTCCTTTTTTTCTATACAGGGGATTTATTTCGAACTCCAATTTCCTACTGCGAGGGATTTTTTTTTATATTTTTTTAATTAGGATTTTTATTTTGTTACTTAATGATTAATAATGTAAACCATAAAGTAAAGTATCGTATAGCTTTTTTAGTAGAAAAACTAAATAAATATAATTTTTTAAATTAATTGGGAGTGATTAGACATCTTCTGCGATTCGTACTGCAAGAAAACTTCACATAGTGTCGAACTCGACTTGGCGCCTAATTCAGAAACCTCGCATACCGACGAATTACTCAACTCAGGGCCGTACCATTTTACATTAGAGTAGGCGCATACGATCAGCATAAATTTTAACTAATCATTTTTTTCATAAATTTTTATTTTTTCATTGTATTTATTGTTTCTATTTCATTTATTACTATTTATTATTTTTATTTCATTATTTTTAATTGTTAAATATAAATAATATTAATGTTAATAGGCACTTCGGAAAATCGTAGCGGACGGAAGCTGACGAAATATGCAGAATCTGATTCTTCCGGATTGCGCTCAGGGTGAGTTTGTTAATTAATTTTTCTCAACATTCGTTTCCTTTAACAAAACTAAAAATATTTCTCATTAAATTTAATTCTAACTTAGTTTATTAAAAAGATAAAAAATTGTATCTATTTGTGATATAATTAAACCGATATAGTACAAATGATTAAAAAAAAGTTACAATAAAAAATATTTAAATTCTAAGGATGGTCGGCAAAAAGTTATTTTAAAAACTTTTTTACTTTTCAAAATATAAATACTTAGGAATATTAAAAAATTTAGAAAACAATAAAAAAGTATTTACATAATTCAAAAGCAATGGAGATACAATAGAAAATTAATTAAAAAGCAATGAAATAATATTTAAATAATATGAAAACAATATAATTTTAGTAAAATCATTGAAAAACAATGGAAAATTAAAAGAAAAGCAATGAAGAATATTTAAATAATATGAAAACAATAAAAAAGTAATAAAAGGATATTTAAATAATAAGAAAACAATAGAAAAATAATAGAAAAGCAATGAAAGAATATTTGAATAATAAGAAAACGATAAAAAAAGGAAGAAGAATTGTCAGAAAATTTGCATAAAAACTTTTTTATTTTTTGCAATTTGAATAATTACGAAAACATTATAATGTAGTATATCAAGTGTTTAAAAAGGATTAACAGAAATTTTGATAAAAAATTTTTACTCTAATTTTTTTTTATTTCTATTTTTATGGCACACTACTACCTAGGCCCTAATGAAGATCTACGGCCCTGAATATTTTTTAACTATTGGCTGAGGGGCGTGGCTAAAATTCGTCGCTATCTGAGGTCTCCCCTCCCTCTTCTTCGGCAGTACGCGAGGTTTTACTCTAAATTATTAGTTTTTTGAGCGTAAATAACAAAATATAAGTAATTTTAACGAATTATTTATATTAATGAATATCGAATAAATAATTAAATATAAATAAAAAATTAAATTAAAGCAAATACATATTAATAAAAAAAGAAACTAAAATAAAGAAATTTAAGTAATAAAACGAACTAGAATAATAAATAATAATACGAACTATTGGATTTTTTTTTATTTATAAATATAAATAATTTTATAGCTGTTAAATAAAGAAACAAAGTAAAGTAAAGAAATGTAAATAGAGAAATAAACTTAAATAAATAAATAAAAATAAAAAAGAGACTAAAATAAAGAACTATAATTCAAAAAAAAAATAGAAACAAAAATTTCCCAAAAAAGAACACAAATGTAAATGTAATATCATAATTTTCGACTTAAGCGATCTGGAATATCGCGCTCTGATTTGAAATTCTGTTGAGTCTACTTTGTGAGGTTCGACAAGTCCCTTCTACAAGTCCAGCGTACACGATAAGCACATTAAGCCATCGATATTCGATAGTAGAGTGCATGCAGGCATTATGTACACGCGTAATCCTTCACACGCACGACCAGCTATTTTGTATACCGATTTTGCCAGGAAGTTTCAAATGGCTTCTTCTGCATCACAGCAATATTGAGTATATATATATATATCTACATGTACACATATATATGCAAACTAAACTGGAAAATATTTCCTTTCCAACTCTTCTTATATGCAGAGAGAGAGAGAAAAAATATATAATTCCTTCAATCCAAACGGATCGTACTCTAATTTCTGCACTTTTATACGAAATAATATTCCACATATTTTGTGCTTCAGGATAAAAAAAAATTTAATATAAAATATACCCTATAAAATTTATTTTACGATTGCTTTTGTCGTAATTTTCCAGAGCAAAAATCGATCTAATTAAAAATTTATAAATATGTATAAATTTATAAATGTTAATAGATTTTTAAAGGTGAAGAATTTTATAGTTGTTAATAAATTTATAAATATAAATAAATTTATAAATTTTTAAAGCTGAAGAGTTTTATAGCTGTTAATTAATTTATATATGTAAATAAATTTTTAAACCTAGAGAATTTTATAACTGTTAATAAATTTATAAATATAAATAAATTTATGAATGAAAATAAATTTGCGAACCCAGATAATTTTTTGGCTATTAATAAATTTATAAATATAAATAAACTTATAAATATAAATGAATTTATAAATGTAAATAAATTTTTAAATGTAAAGAAATTCAAAAACCTATAGAATTTTATAATTGTTAATAAATTTATAAATATAAAAAAAATTTATAATTGTAAATAAATTTTTAAAGCTGAAGAGTTTTATACCTGTTAATTAATTTATAAATGTAAATAAATTTGCAAACCCAGATAATTTTTTGGCTGTTAATAAATTTATAAATATAAATAAACTTATAAATATAAATGAATTTATAAATGTAAATAAATTTTTAAATGTAAAGAAATTTAAAAACCTATAGAATTTTATAATTGTTAATAAATTTATAAATATAAAAAAAAAATTTTAATTGTAAATAAATTTTTAAAGCTAAAGAGTTTTATAGCTGTTAATTAATTTATAAATGTAAATAAATTTTTAAACCTATAGAATTTTATAATTGTTAATAAATTTATAAATATAAATAAACTTATAAATATAAAAGAATTTATAAATGTAAATAAATTTAAAAATCTATAGAATTTTATAATTGTTAATAAATTTAAAAAAATAAATAAATTTATAATTGTAACTAAATTTTCAAACCTAAAGAATTTTAAAGCTGTGAATAAAATTATAAATAAAAACTTTATAAATATAAATAATTTTATATTATTGAATAAATGTAGAATTATAAATAATGAATAACTGGGGATAAATCTATAAATGTAAAAAAACAAATATAATAAATAAATTAGCCCCCTAAAATTCTTAAAGTTTAAATAAACAAAAAATTGTTCGTTTCTTCTATAAATTAAATTTAATAAAAAAATTTATTCGTATTGGAGAAATAAATTGCAGACTTAAAACATTTTTTATTGTTTCCGCTTTTTATAATAACCAGAAATTATTTACAAACAAAAATATTTTTACATCGACAAAATAAGCACACATTGTTCGCAGTATTTTTTTCCCCCTCAAAGCATTTTTAATTTATCGAGAAATTTTTATTGCTCCAAAAAAAAGAAATGTTAAACAAACTTTTGTAAATTCCAATTTTTTATTCTGTAAAGAAAAACAATTTTTTTTAATTATTGAAACTGCCTTTTTAATAGAGGGCTTTTTTAATTAATTTTTTAATTTGGTAGAAAGTTTTGCACTTTTTTTTTTGTTTTTGTTGCCAGTGGGTTTAAATAATAATCTCAATGCTAAAATGAGAAATGTGTATATTTGTAAGAATAATTATTTTGCTTCCAGTGCACAAACAACATCCATTATATTGAAATATACACATAAACACATGCACGTATATATATATATGTATATTAATACCGCATTTATTTTGCTTTCATTTACCAACCCACCCACATATAAAAACAAGCATTGAGTTTCTCACATTTCTTCCACAGATATTAAAGCTTTTATAATCCCCGTGAAATTTATTTATGTAAAGAATTGTTTTTCCATTTTTTGCTTTATTCGACAAATTAACATAAAAGAAAAAAAAATCAAAATTCCGTTTCGTGAATTCGATATATTTTTTTGTTTTTAGTTTTAATCAAATGAACAATGGAAATGGTTATGTAATTATTTTCATTGTTATCGAATTTTCCATTTTGGGGGAAAATTGCATTGTTAGGCAAAATATTAATGAATACAGAAAAATTTGAAACATTTCTGTCTTTTATTAAATTCATTTTTCTATTTAAAAATATTTTTTTTTACTCAGAAAAAAATACAAAAAAAAATGATTAAAAAAAATAATTTAAAAAATAGAAATTAAGAAATAGAAAAAAATACCGTTGGATTTTTCTCTGGTTTTTTATTTCTAGTTTTCTCTTTTTGCTATTTTCCGTAAATTAATTAAAATTCAATTGCTAATAAAATTTGGAGAATTTATCGTCAGAAATGGTGAAATATAAACAAAAGCTTTAGGAAGTTTTTGTCTTTGTATGGAAATAAAATAAATTCGCTTCGATACGAGAAGGAATTCCTTAGTATGGAACAATGGAGCTAATAAACGAGCTCACCCCAACGGCCTTCACCTCAGAAGATTATATTCACCACTTTACGAGGGATAATTTCGAGTTTGCGTACAAGAATATAGGTCAGATTATAAGGAATTCCTTCTTTATTTCTACGCAATTTAGTGTCAACCATAGAATTGTTCGTAAATATCAAAAAATTTACAAGGAATTTTTTTTTTTAAATTAAACGAAAATTTAAATCACAAACATTTCAATGAAGAATTTTTTTTCAGTGAGGGAAGTGAAGAGGAACATTCTTTTGAACCATAAAATTTTGTCATAAATATCAAAAAGATTTTTGAGAAATTTTTTTTTAATTAAATAAAAAATTAAATGAAAAATTAAACTACAAAAATTCCCACTGAATTTTTTTCAGTAAAGAAACTTAGGAAGAACATTATTTTGAACCATAACTATCGAAAGATTTTTGAGGAAAAATATTTGTTTTTAAATGAAAAAATAAATTACAAACATTTCGACAAAGAATTTATTTTTTTCCGAAACGGAAGTTAGAAAGAACATTATTTTCCCCGCCATAAAAGTGACAATATAATGATAGAAAACAAAAAAAAAAGGAAAAATATGGGTAGAGAAAAAAAATCAACGTAAAAATCTAACTTGTGAGTTTAAAAAAAAATTTTTCAAGACAAGTCCTTTGAAAGCTTGTGCACACGTCTAAGAAATATGTTGAGATAGTAAATCTATTTGCATGAATAAAGTGTGTTCTTCACGGTTTACAAAACTTTATCTCTAAAAGTTCTGTTCTCGCCTCATTTTTTGTAAAAGAAAGCCCCGAGTGCAAAATAATGTTAAAAGAAAATTCTTCTAAAGGGATATATAGAAGAACTTATTTTCAAATCAAATTTCACTCCCTCTCATTATAAACCAGGGGAAAAAAGGGGTGCAACAAAATTTGATAAAAAAAAAAGTTGTTTCTCTTCGGCTAAAAAGAAAACACGGTGGCAATAAAAATACTCGGGGAAAATAATTCTTAACTTTTTTTTTTATTGAAAGCTAGTGTATTTTTTGGAGCAGTAAAGAAAGATTTTTATTTGATTCTATAAAAGCTGATTCGAGGCAGAAAAGAGATTTTATATTGAAATGAAAAAGAACTATTTATTACTTTCAAATTAAATTTTATGGTTTCATTAACTTTTGAAAAATTAATAAAATTGAAGTCAAGCATTTAATTATTTTTATAAATAAAATCAAAATTGCCGATGAATTTAATTAGAAATTTTAGAAACCTTAAACTATTGCAAAATGTTAGTAAATCAAATTTTTCCCGAAATTTGTAAAATTTGACAATATATATTTAATTAATTAAATAATGACTTTATAGATCAATTTTAGTTAAAAACATTTTAAAATGCATTTTTATGTCAATTATTTTTATCAATAATAAATTTGTTTTAGGAATTCAATTATGTTTAGTACAGTTTTAATGCAATTCCAGGAAAAATGTAATTAATCTCAAAAATTTGATTAAAATTCGTAAAAAAATTCAATTATTTAAAAATATGTTGATAAAATTTATTACAAGAATTAAATTTAATAAATCATTGAATTACTTAATAAATTATTAACTTTTTGTATTTAAATAATACAATTTTATACAAATTCCTCGAAAAATGTAATGATTCTTCAAAATTTTATTAAACCTCGTCAAAAGAATGCAATAATTTAAAAAAAAATTTCATTTATAAAATTCTTTATATGAGAATTCAATTTTACCAAAAGAATTCAATTATTCACAAAAAATTAAAATATTAAAAAATTTGAATTTTTTATATACTTTTAACTGTCAATTTTAAAATCTAATATTCAATTTTGAAAAATAATAAATAAATATCTATTTTAAAAAGAGGTTATTGATGTTTTAGAATAATTTTACGATTAAAGAAATTCCTAAAAATAATATCAGAACATGTTTTTAAGTAAAATTTTTTCCTTTCTTCTCTAAATATTACAAAAATTTCAATTTCAATTCAAATTTTCAAGTGCCAAATAGAAGTTATAAACCATTTTTCCTTTATTTTTAAAAATTAAAATTATTTTAAAATTGTTCTAGAGCAATTGTAAATGAGAAATAGAAATAATGCAAATTATTTCCTTATTATTTCCTTAAATTAGAAACTTTAAAAAACAAATATATAAAAAAAACGAGAATATGTAATGTTCTTTCCCCAAAGAAAAGAATAAATTTGTAAAACAATATTGCTATTGAGAAATAAAAATGATGTACAAAATTTTGTCTTTTTCTTAATCATAATAATCAAACAAACAAAATTATTAAAAATCTAGGTTTGAAAAAATTCAATCTTAGGATTAAAAAGGGGAAATTTCCCACGATGAGAGAAAAAGTCTGCTTGCAAGTTGATCGACGAAAAGCGTCGTCAAATTTTTCTCTTAATTTTCAAAAGTATTCAGAGAAAACGTAAAATAAAATTCCCCCAAAGATTAAAAAATGAAATTTGAATTTAAAAATTAAAATATGAATTTAAAAAATGAAATTTGAATTTAAAAATTAAAATATGAATTTAAAAATTGAAATTTTAATTTTTTTCAAAGATTAAAAAGTTTAAAGGGGATTTCATGAAGCTTATATTTGATGTTGACAAAGGCATAAATAATATCGAAAACTAGCAGCTTAATGTTTATAATCCCTGTTTTGTTAGTTATTTATTAACATAGTTTTAATTAGTACTAAATTTATTATTAACTACATCGTACAAAATCCGTTAATCAGGAAATAAATTTTAAAAAGAAGGAAAATAGGTTAGAGCGAAAAATAATAGTTCGTAGTGACTTCTGTACACTGTTCTAAATGTGTTACCGTTTTAAATGCGCAGAACACGTTCCAAAAAAAATTTTCCCCCCCAACATAAGAATACAAGAATTAAAATGCATATAAATGCATTTTTCTCCCCATAAAAAAAATCTTTTTCAAACTCCAAAAGAAAAAACTATCATCAATCTCAAAAAAAAAAAATCTTAGCACTACAGCATCATCAAAATAACAATTTCTTTTCGAGAACAAAAAAAAATAATTTGTCCACGCCCCCCTCCTCTTTTTTCCATTTCGCGAACATAACATTCTAGAGAGATATTTTTCTATAAAAATTTTTCCCTCGATTGAGAAATATAAGATTGGATAAACTATAAAAGTTTCTTTCATCTTTCGATAAAATATAAAGATGGGATAGAAAATTTTTGTGACATGGTCTGTGTGTAATATGTGCGGACACATATACTACAATATACGTGCGGGCAAGTGAAGCTTGAAATGTTTAGGTGTTCAATAGCATCGCGTTATATAGAATCAGAGAAGAGAATCAGTTCGTGCAAGGTTGGTCGAGTTGGAGGGCGTTTAGAACTGGAAACTCAGAGGGTGTAACAGGACGTGACGTCACGATCAAAATGCATTTCTATTCCTGTGTATTATGAAGCATTTGTGTGCTTACACGTATATATGTATATATACAGTTACAGACACAATGTCAAACATATTGCTTGCTAAACACAAACATCTATATTATTATTTCTCGGTTATATAGTAGTGAACATACATATATAACTGTTGGTATTGTTTACACTCGACGATTGTCAACTTTTTCATTATAAGTACTGTTTGAAGTTAATTTTCCAAGAAAAAATTGTTCGATTTTTCATTTTGAAGGTAATTTTAGAAATTCTGAATTTATCGTAAATCACGTGTATAAAATATAAATATAGACTTTTTGTTGACTCACTTTAACGATTTTTTTTAATCGTATTTTTTACAGTTTTGACTTTCGCTAATATTATCGAAAATCAAATCAATTTTATTTTTATTCTTTTTTATTTGTAATTTTTATTAATTTTAATTGATTTATATAAATTTTTATTAATTTTTAGTAATTTTATTAATTTATATCAATTTTATGAATTTTTATCAATAAAGAATTGATAAACGCTATAGCTATTTGCATTTTTTTGCTCTACTTTTGTTTTTTTTATTTATTTATTCATCATTACTTGCGTTACTCCGTTTGTGATAAATAAATAATATATTATTTGGTCCTTGAACTATTTTATTCCCGAAAAAATATTTAAAAAGTATGAATTAGTGATATTTTATTAAAATATCACAAGCGACGTAAACCGATTTCCCTTTTTATACCTTTTCATACGTTTTAGTATTTTGCTTTTATTATTTGGTCCTTGAACTATTTTATTCCCAACAATAAACTTGAAAAGTATTCATTATAATTAATAATTCATTAATTTATTATTATTATTATTATTATGATTCTTATTACTATTATTATTATTCATTATATTATTATTAAAAATTCTCTCTATGAAAAGTTTTAAAAAAAGGAATTCACTTTGCTCCGTTTGTGAGAGAATTTTCATGACCTCTAGGCGGTAATTTAAGGAACTTTCTTGGCGCGAAATTCAAAATAACAAAAACGTAATAAATAGATTTTTAATAATAATATAATAAATAATAATAAATTAATGAATTATTAATTATAATGAATACTTTTTACGTTTATTGTTGAGAATAAAATAGTTTAAGGACCAAATAATAAAAGCAAAATATTAGTTAATTATCCAAGAAAAATTGTTCGATTTTTCATTTTGAAGGTAATTTTACAAAATCCGGAATTTATCGTAAATCACGTAATATAAATATAGACTTTTTGTTGACTCACTTTAACGATTTTTTTTAATCGTATTTTTTTGAGTTTTGACTTTCGATAATATTTTCGGAAATATTCATTTGTTTATACACGAGTCTCGAATTAGGTCAGTAAATCACGTAAAGGTTCGTGAAGTCAGTAATTTGATTGGGAAAAGAAGAAAAGTTTGTATAAATTGTTCGACATAATTTGAAGAAGTTTAGAGAAATTACAGATGATTGCAACAATTTAATTATGTTCAAAAATAAGAAAATATATCGTCAAAATTTCAATTAGGTGTAGATATAATTAAATTCTTTTCTGAAATTCCATTATTTTATGCAAAAAATAGTAAAAACTTGACAGAAATTCAAATATTTAGAAATTATTTATAAATTATAAATATTTTAAATTAAATTAAATTAAATTATAAATTATTTATATAAAAGTAATAAAAACATTTTTTTGGATTCAATTATTTTTTGTAAACAGTAAAATTCATCGCAAAATTTCAATTATTTTTAATCAATTTTTGAACAGAATTTAATAAATTTTTTTTTGTATTTAAATAACTAGATTTTCGTAAAATTTTCAAATAAAAATTTGTTTAATCATGAAATTTTGAATTAAAAACACTAAAATAATTGAATTTTGGAGAAAAATTGCAAATGATCTCTCACAAACGAAGTAACGCAAGTAATGATGAATAAATAAAATAAAACAAAATTAGATCCAAAGAATGTAGAGCAAAACAAAATATTTTGCATTTAACAATTCTTTATTGATAGAAATTCATAAAATTGATATAAATTAATAAAATTACTAAAAATTAATAAAAATTCATATAAATCAATTAAAATTAATAAAAATCAAAAATAAAATTGATAAAAATAAAATTAATAAAAATATAATTTGAATTTTGAAGAAGTGAATTACGATTCTGAATTCAATATTCATTTCGTGAAAAAAATTTGATTCATTTGAACGTTTGGAAATATAAAGGGACTTTTAGCAAAATTAAGTATTAAAAAAAGCACGGTTTGTTCTTCAAGGCACTTCTTTTATCTCTGAACAATAGGGAAAATTTACGCACTTGAAAATTTTAGATTGCAATTTCTTTCGTAAAAGTAATATGGAATATATATACAACATTCAAAAGAAGTAAAGTAAATTTAATAAAAAATGAAATCCCTTCAGAAATAGAAGAAGTGAATCTCGAGAGTAAAATCTTGTAAAGCAAATTTTTTTTCTTCCTCTACTCATTAAATATTAATCATTTTCTTCTTTAAACAAAAAATGTTTTCCTGTAAAATAAAAAATTAGAAAATGATTGAACTCCTGTAAAATTTTTATTATTCAGAAAAATAATTACATTATTGCGAAGAAATAATTAAAAAAAAATTGTAAATAATTGAATTACGGTAAAATTTTGATTATTTCTGAAAATAATAAAAATTAATAAATTAATAAATTAATTAAAGACTATTTAATTAAAAATTAATAAAATTAAAATAAGTAATAGAATGAAGTAGTTTTAAAAATTTGTAAATTATTTAATTCTTGTGAAATTTTTATTATTTTATGAAAGTAATTAAAGGTTTGTGAAGGAATTTATTAAATTCTTTTTGATAATTGAATTCTTTTGGAAGAATTTATTAAAACTGTAGATATTAAAAATCATTGAATTGAGGAATATTTTTGCAATTTTGTCAAGAACTTCATAATAATTTTCAAAATAATTGAATTTCAGAGAACAATTTTATTATTTACAAAAATAATTGAAATTTTCCAAAAGATTTAAAATAAATTTGGAGAAAATAATTAGTTTTTTTAAAGCATTTTTATTCACTAATACAAATTTTTTCTTAGTCAACTAATTCAAATTTTTAAAATAATGGAATTTCTTCTATCATTTGCAATTTTTCTCCAAAATTCAATTATTTTAGTGTTTTTAATTCAAAATTTCATGATTAAACAAATTTTTATTTGAAAATTTTACGAAAATCCAGTTATTTAAATACAAAAAAATGTATTAAATTCTGTTCAAAAATTGATTAAAAATAATTGAAATTTTGCAATGAATTTTACTGTTTACAAAAAATAATTGAATTCCAAAAAATGTTTTTATTACTTTTATATAAATAATTAATTTATTGCGACAGAATTTCTTAATAATTTCTAAATATTTGAATTTCTGTCAAGTTTTTACTATTTTTTGCATAAAATAATGGAATTTCAGAAAAGAATTTAATTATATCTACACCTAATTGAAATTTTGACGATATATTTTCTTATTTTTGAACATAATTAAATTGTTGCAATCATCTGTAATTTCTCTAAACTTCTTCAAATTATGTCGAACAATTTATACAAGCTTTTCATCTTTTCCCAATCAAATTACTGACTTTACGAACCTTTACGTGATTTACTGACCTAATTCGAGACTCGTGTATTAAACAAATAAATATTTCCGAAAATACTATCGAAAGTCAAAACTCTAAAAAATACGATTCAAAAAAATCGTTAAAGTGAGTCAACAAAAAGTCTATATTTATATTACGTGATTTACGATAAATTCCGGATTTTGTAAAATTACCTTCAAAATGAAAAATCGAACAATTTTTCTTGGATAATTAACTAATATTTTGCTTTTATTATTTGGTCCTTAAACTATTTTATTCTCAACACTAAACGTGAAAAGTATTCATTATAATTAATAATTCATTAATTTATTATTATTCATTATGTTATTATTAAAAATCTATTTATTACGTTTTTGTTATTTTGAATTTCGCGCCAAGAAAGTTCCTTAAATTACCGCCTAGAGGTCATGAAAATTCTCTCACAAACAGAGCAAAGGGGATTTCTTTTTTTTTTAAACTTTCCATAGAGAGAATTTTTAATTGTAATATAATGAATAATAATAATAGTAATAATAATAATAATAATAAATTACTTAATTATTAATTATAATGAATACTTTTCAAGTTTATTGTTGGGAATAAAATAGTTCAAGGACCAAATAATAAAAGCAAAATACTAAAACGTATGAAAAGGTATAAAAAGGGAAATCTGTTTACGTCGCTTGTGAGAGAAATTTCATGCCCTCTAGGCGGTAGTCTGAAGAACTATTTTGGCGCGAAATTCAAAATAGGAAAAACGTAATGATTGAATTTTTGATAATAACGCCACTAATTAATTCTTCTCTAGTCTTTTTTTGGGGGAATAAAATAATTTCCTTTATGGAAATAAATAATGAGAGCAAGAGAGGCGGAGAATAGAAAATGTAGAAAAATAGTTTAAAATAGAATAAATAAAAAATAATAAACAATGTAAAACATGATAAAGTTTAGAAAATCAAAAATGTTTTCTTCAATTTTCACAATGAACAGGACAGAAAACATTTGAGGGCAAAATAAAAAAAGTAGCAAGTGTGTAAAAACGGTTTTAATTTCCCTATGCATTCTGTCTGAAAAAGCAGCACACTTCAGCTGGTTCCATTAACTAAGCCACAGCTTTAAACCTGCATCACGGATGAAACGAATGAAATATTCCGCTGCTTTACACAGCAACGAAGCTCATATTTTTCACCTACATTGTATATTACACTTTCTCTTTATCCATCTTTCTAACGAGTAGCATCCAAGCATTCTCCTTTCTCTCTCTCTCTCTCTCTCTCTCTCTCTCTCTCTCTCTCTCTCTCTCTCTCTCTCTTCTTCCATCTCAACCTAGAAACCACGCACACAATCCACAATCTCTTTGCCTTAACTCACCCCATATTTTCAGCCTCGTATTTCTTCTCCCACATCCCTATATACACTGACGCGCTACTTATTTGTCAACTCGAGTTTTATCTCGGCAAATATCGACATCCCACACTTGTTTTTTTTTTGTGTCTCGATATACAAGAAACACACAATACATATACACAATATTCTTTAGTCGCACATGTAAGATTGTATTTGTGAACAATAAGGAAACCACTTCTAACTATAATTTTTCATCCATATATCCGCCGATTTTCATCATTTTACGGATTTTCCTCTTGTTCGTGCAGAGAAAAAAAAAAGAAAGATAAAATAGCATAGCTACAAGATTTTTAGCTTAAAACATGTGTATTTTCTTCTTTTACAAGATAGGGCTAGAGAAAAGAAATTATTTATTACTATAATCTTGAGGTTTTTTTAAATAAATATTTATTAAAGTAATAATATTGATAGGAATGTAGCTATCTCAGAAATTGAATTTTTAAGTTAAATATTTAAAAAAAAACCCATAGCAAATTTTGGAAAATTAAGTACGTCGTAATAAATGGCCGCAAATTACAGCTTCATAAAAAATATTTTAATTTCAAATAAGAAAAAAAACTTGGTGGCAACTTTCAGCTTTATTTATTAATAATATTAATACTATTCAGATGAAAAATATAAAAAAATTTATTATAACATTAATACTATTCAGATAAAAAATAAATAAAAATAAATAAATAATATTAATACTATTCATATAAAAAATAAATAAAAACAAAAATATTGATTAGTATTATTATTATTATTATTAATTATACTTTAGTAGAAAAACTTTATTATATTTATTATTATTATTAAATAGTAGTAATAAATTTTACTTTCTTTTGAATTTCGCGCCAAAATAGTTCTTTCATCTGTCGTCCAGATGGCATGAAAGTTCTCTCACAAGCGACATGGGGTGAATAAAAATACTCAAATCGAGGCAATGGTTTAAAATTGTTTCATTTCAGTTATAAAATAAATAATATCAATCATTATTATTACAGTAATTATAATAATTACTATAATAAGAAAAATTTAATAAATTGAATTAAAATTTTTTTTAATTTTATTAAATTTATTAAATTTACAAATTTTAAATTTTTGAATTAAACTACTTTAATAATGGTTATATTCCGGTAATCTATTTAAAATTAGTTGTTATTTGCTTTTTGGTTCCTTTACTTTTTTAAAATGCTTTTTCTTTTTAAATATTTTCAATTTTTAAATTAACGTTTTAAAAATCAGCGAATTTTTGTAAAGAATTTTATCAAAAAAATTAGATAATTATAGAATTCCTTCGAAGAATTTTATTTTTTATGAATATAATTTAATTCTCGCGTAGAATTTTGTCACAACTTATGAAACTTTTAATTACATTCTTTTTAAAGAATTTCTTAAATTTTTTTTTTAAATAATGCAGTTTCTTGAATAATTTTATTTAAAAACTTTAAGAATAATTGAATTTTATGAACAATTTCTTTCTAGAATTCTAGAATTTAAAAAAGTAAAAGTATTTTAAATAAGTTAAGTAAAGTATTTCAATTCTGTTGAAAAAATTTATAACTAATTCATAGAATATTGAATTCTTTCGTCGAATTTTTTTTATAATCATTGGATTTTTGCAAAGAATTTAACTATGTACCAAAACAATTGAATTGTTTTGAAAGATTTATTATAAATTTAGGAAACAGTTGGATTTTTTCGAAAAATATTATTAAAATTTTCTTTAATTCAAATCTTTTATATTAACATTTTATTAAAATTTTAGGAAATAATTTAATTTTTACAAAGAATTTTAATATTTGTAAATGTAATTTTATTCAAATTTTACAAAATAATGTAATTTTTGCAAAGAATTTAATAAAATCTTAGAAAATAATTGAATTTTTTCGAAAACTTTTTTAAAAAATTTAATTCTTACTTGGCATTTTGATAAAAATAATTGATTTTTTGCAAAGAATTTTAATATTTATAAATATAATCGAATTGCTTCGAAGAATTTATAAAATTTTTTTTAAATAATTGAATTTTTTCTCGAAAAATATGATTGAAAATTTAAAAAAATGAATTCTTTTATGGAATATTATTAAAATTGTAGAAAACAATTGAATTCTTTTCGAATATTTTATGACAAATCAAAAAAAAAGTTTTTTACTAAATCTTTTTGAAAATAATTAAATTTTTTCAACGATATAATGAATAAGAAAAAAAATTGAATTTTTTCGTGAAATTTTCTCTTAAAAATAATTATATTTTTGCAAAAATTTTAAATTTTAAGAAAAAATATTAAAATCATTTCGCAGTATTTATTAAAATTTTGTTTAAAAATAATGGTATTCTTTTGTAAAATTGTAGTAAAATGTTGTTTAAAAATAATTAAATTTTTGTTAAAAATTTTAATTTTTCTTTTAAATAATTGAATTCTTACGAAGAATATTATTATTTACATGAAAACAATTGAATTCTGCTGAAAATTTTTTGAAATTAATAAACAAAAAAATTAGTAAATTAGTTCAATCTTCGATTTTTTTAAAGTTCGTATTTGATATTATTGAAAAATAAAAAATTTTCCAAGTTGCATAATAATAAATTGAATATCAAGTTTCGCGCGCGTAACATTTTCTAGTTAAAAAATAAAGACAATATAAAATCATCTATCAAAACATAAAAAAACGAATGAATAAAAAAATACCAAGATTATAATAGGTAATTATTTATATTACTCGTATATTTTTTGTTTTTTAAAGTTTTTTCCTTTTTTCTGAAATTTAATTAAATTCCAGTAGCATGTTCTTAGATAATAAATTCTGTTTTGCTCATTTTTAAACAAAAGAAATAATGTATTTTCTTTAATTGGAAAAGACGAGGACTTTTCATGTATATAGAGAGAGTAAAAGAGGGAGAAAGTAGAATTATAAAGAAAAAAAAAGAAGTATAAAGAAAAAAAAACTATTAATAATGTATAAAGAGCAAGTATAGGAAAATAGAGAAAAAGTATATTATAAAGAACAAAAATAAAGTTTAAGTATAATGAAAGAAAAAGGAATTATGAATGCTTATTAATAATAAATTACTATATATATAGATAATAAGGCGATATTCAACAATTAGTATTCCAAAGAATATTAAGGGGGGGCGAGGGTGGTAAAGAAAAAGAAGCTACGTGATTTGCATTCGATTTCTTTTTTCCGGGGTTTTTCTCGAGACCGCACTGCCTGACTCGCAATAATTATTATGCAAGATAGTGCTTTTCTTTTCTTACAATTTTCTTGAGATATTGATATCTGGATTTATAAAGTAAAACGTGAACGTAATAAAAATTTAGTCCCTGGAATTCTATTTCATGCAATTTCGCTTCAAGAAATGCCACCACTAAATTCACTTGGACCCCCAAAAGAATTCCATTTAGATATTAAAATTCACTGTGTTTATGTCTCGTATAATTTCTTTTCTCTTTCATTTCAAATGGGGAAATAAAATATTTAGACATTTTTTCACCATATTTACCAGTAATGACTGAATGTCAACTCAAAAATATTTGTAATTTTTTATTTCTATTCGGAAAATTAAATTTCAACTTTAATAAACATTGTAAATAAAAAAAAAATACTTTATTTGTTCACTTAGGAAACTTTTAAGAAAATAAGTCTTGACAAAAGTAGAATCTTTTATTTATTTCTAAATAAATAAAATAATTATTCAGTAAGAAATATTCTATTTTTGTATTTATTTAAAATATTTGTAAAAATAAAAAAATTTTTTTTATCTAAAATACCAAATATGATTTCTTTTTTAAAATTACTAAACAATAAAAAATTAATTCTGCAGAAATTTCTATAAGAAAATAATTTCATTGGCGAAACAATAATTGAGAATATCATTTTTCACATAAAACACGTGCGTTTGACATTTCCCACATATATGACAAATTTCATTTAATTCTGGCTATTATAATTTCAAATAATTTTCATTTAAATGCAGTTTAAATTTCAAGATACGTGACACATTAATAGTCCACTTGTCAATTCATTAAAAAATCATGATTTTGATTAAAAATGATGTCTTGATTATGCAACAAAAGGACAAATTTAGAATTTCAATTTTATTATTCAAGATTGAAAATATTGTCAAATTAATTTTACGATGCCTTCAAAAAAACTTCTCTAAATAAAAATAAATAATAATAACAATACATTTCTTTAAATAAAAATGAGTAACAATAATAAAAATAATATATAAAATTAATAATAATAATAATAATAAATAAATAAAAATAATACTAATAAAATAATAGGTAATAATGATAACAATAAAATAATAATACAAAAAATAGTAAATAGTAAATTACAAAAATTTTTTCAAATCATTTGTTTTAGGAAAATTTATAGAAAATTTATTGTAGGATAATAAATAACAATTTTCATTCTTATTAACATTAATGTTACTTTCTAAAAATAAAAGATTAGAATTTAATTTTTATTAGTAAAATTTACAATTTAAAAAGCAAACAGTGAGTCACTAATAATTTGTAAATAAAAGTTCAAATGAACGAGATTAATTTATTTCATTTTCAAATTTAATTATTGTGACAATGATTTTGCGGCGCTATTATAAAAATAAATTTTAGTTTCTAAATGTCAAACTTCAAGATTTTAATTTTTATTAAAGAGTATTATTATTATTATTTATAAATAAGTACTCTTTTCTATTTTATTAAATGTTTTATTAAATATTTAATTAACTATTTTATTAAAATTATTTAATTAAATATTTTAGTAAAAAAAATTCTTTAAATCCTTCATTAAAAATATTGAATTAGATATTTTAGTAATAATATTCAACTAGATATTTTAGTAATAATATTCAATTGGATATTTTATTAAAAATATTCAATTAGATATTTTAGTAAAAATATTTAATCAGATATTTTATTGAATAATTTTAACAAATAATTATATCAACTAATTTTATGATTTAAATTCTATTAGCATTATTTAAATATACATTATTATCGCATCGTTAAATATTAATTAGACGAATAGAAAATTACAATAAATAATAACTATATAATTTGAAATGTTCCGAATGCATAAAACGCCTGCAGCGATGCACCGAAAATTATTTATCTTTTTCTTTCTTTATATAAGCAAGCAAGTTGGAAAAATTTTCTTGAAATATTTTTTCCGAAAACAATAAAAGAAAAAAATTATGCTTGTCAGAAAAATATAGTGCGGGTTAAAAAGATACAAATTTCTTTGAAAATATGTCGAGTTTCATAAAAGATAAAGGAGACTAGCAAACAGTCGTGACATGTTATATTTGAAACTCAGTTTCAGGATTCTGTTTATGCATGTGTGGGACAGAAAGGTCGACTATGCTCGACTCTAAAACATATATATATATTTGTGTGTGTATATATGTATATATATTTATTTATATACCTATATACAGTTGTATAATTCTAACTCAATGTTGAAAGCATTTCATAGTGCTTTTCCCCAGTCGAGCTTTTAACCTCTGATTTCCCCAGTTCCGACTAGAATTGCGTTTTGCGATTCTACTTTACATCAAGTGAAATTCTATAATAGTAAAATATACGGCGAATAAAAATTCAATATTCTAATATTGTAACTTCAGAAGAGGAATATGAAGATTATGTTAATTATTTTCGATTAAATTTTAATTTCTCTTTTGGCGAATTCATTGGTATACCTAGTCATTTTTTTCCCTTCGATTAAAAATTTGTTTTTTCCGTATTTCCTTATTTATTTCTCATAATTGTATATTTATACTTATTAATTGGAAATAAATTAGAAAATTAATTTACAAACTAATTTTTCCTTGGGTTTGTGAAGCTGATTGAATTAAATTTATAAAAATGAGTTTGTGATCATTTAGTGCTTATTTTGTGATTTATTACCCAGTTTAGGGCTCAAAGTTTATATTTTTAAAAAACTGCTTCTGCTGCTATTATTATAATTATTATTCATATTATTACTTTTTAAAATTATTATTATTATTATTATTATTATTATTATTATTTATAATAATAATAATAATAATAATAATATTAATTATTATTATTATTATTATTTCTATTATTATTATTTAATTATTTATAATTTAGGAATGAGAAAAGTAAAACAAATTTGGATCTATTCTAAATTTTAATAAAAGAGAATTTAAAAATACCAATAATGCAATATATGTTGAGGTTTAGTGCACATTCTTTTTAATCTCACGTTTATTGCTGTTTTCGATTTTAATCGTGGCTTTTCATTACATTTTTTATGTAGAAAAAAATCGAAATCTGCATTCCTTCGTTATAGTAATAAAAAATTATTTTTTTTATTTATTTTCGTGAAATTTATGACAACAATAAATTATTGTCAATTCAATTAATAATTTTATGATTATGATTTTAAAAAAAAAATTCATTTATGCATGTATTTTAGTAACTTAAATAAATATAATAAAATTAGTTAATAAATTTAAAAAAAACACCTATTTCATTACAATAATTAATGTTGGTAATAATTTTAGTACTTGGTTCACCAAATTAAATTTAATTAATTAATTAATTTTAGTGTTAAACAACAGTAATTTATTTTACTTAAAATTTTAGTAAATAATTGTACTTTATTAGTAGTCACTTAATTATTGTTAATTTAATAGTTGATTAATAATTAAGTAAAAGTTAATTAAGTAAAGTTGATTAATTATAGTTGATTAATTATAGTTAATTAATTATATTTGATTAATAATTAAGTAAAAGTTAATTAGGTAAAGTTAATTAATTATAGTTAATTAATTATATTTGATTAATAATTAAGTAAAAGTTAATTAGGTAAAGTTGATTAATTATAGTTGATTAATTATAGTTAATTAATAATATTTGATTAATTATAGTAAATTAATTACAATTAATTGATCACAGTAATTAATTATATTCAAAGTGCAGCAGAATAATTAATGGTATAGATTCGAACAAGTAGCCTTAAAAATATTTAAAATCAAATTATTTATTAATTAAATTATCAGTTTGTTTACTGAAAAAATAAAAAAATTTGTTAAATTAAATAAAATTACTTAATTAATTTTATAGTTAACTACAATGATTAATTTTGGTATTAGTTTTAGTAGTTTGTTTGCTTAATTACATTTAATTAATTAATTAATTTTAGTGTTTAAAAACAATAATTAATTCTGTTAATAATTTTAGTAATTAATTATAGTTTTATAGTAATCAATTAATTAGTAGCTATTAATTAATATTTTATTAGTAGTCAATTAATTAGTAGTTATTAATTAATATTTTAATAGTAGTCAATTAATTAATTTTTTAATAGTAGTCAATTAATTAATAACTATTAACTAATTGTTCAATAACTATAAATTAACAATAAACCAATAGTTAATTAATTAACTAATAACTATTAATTAGTAATTAACCAATAGTTAATTAATCACAGTAATCAATTATAGTTAATTGATCATAGTTTATAGTTATAGTTAATTAATCACTGTAATTAATTATAGTTAATTAACCACAGTAATTAATTACATTCAAAGTGTAACAGAATAGTCAAAGAAAAAAATCCGAACTAGTGATTTAGAAAAATTTAAAATCAAAGCAATTAATAAAATTACCACTTCTTATTAGCTGAAAAATAGCAACTCGTGAAATACTAATTAAAAATTTCTTCAATTTGTCTTTCCTTTCATAGAAAAAAAAATTTTCTTTTCCAAGTCAATTATTATCAATGAGAAATGAAATTCTATCGTAAAGTGAACATTAAAAAGAAGAAGTCGTCGTCGTCTTCTTTTTTCTTTTATTCAATTGAAAAAGACAAAATCGCCCTTTTTATCGTTCAAAATAAAAAAAATATATATAATTAATTCCTTCAAATGATAGGTACTTGGAAAATCGAATGAATCGCTTTTTACTATATATATTGTATACCGTTCTAGAAAATAAATACCCATTTGAGGCGAATGCATTCGATTGGTTTTTGAAATGGTCCATAATTTGAAAGTCTTTGCCCACTTAAGTCATTGCAATCATTTCAGTCACAAATACAACAACCTAATCGTTATACACTTCATGAGGGTAATTTCTTTAATTGTCGATTGCTTTTATCCGCACTGGCTTGCTTTTATCCTCTAACAAAATCACTATTAGTGCCACTCATTTATCAATTGTTTGGTAAAGTTTACAAAAGGTGAAATTAAAAAAAACCAATATTTATTTATTTATTTTTAATAAATAT